>OY727109.1:43434416-43864416 GCA_963402855.1 Ormia ochracea
TAAAATTATACATATGTTGAAGCCTTTTGTCCTTGGAAAGGATAACATGACGTCTTTTTTTTTGAAGGGTGAGAAATTTTAAAGAAGTCATAACATTGCTGTAAAAAGAAAACGCCATTAGTTTTCCTACAATTTATTATGTGATTTCTTTCAACTGATTTTTTTGAATAATTTTTTTTTTAAATAAGAAAAAATTTAAAATGAAAAGAAATTTTTTGTTAATAATTTAATAATCTAAGCAGTCGGTTGTGTTAATTCTCCCGAAGCTTTAACCTTCTTAAGAAATAAACGGCTCCATTAGTCTTGGAGCTTGATAAACTGAGATATAATTTTGTTTTATGACAATGGCAGTGATCCTGAAAATGTTTTCTTTTTGTTAATGTTTATTCCTCATTGGACCCCCGAGAAATAGATCTAATCGCTAATGGTACAAATACAAAATACAAGGCCTTTGCGATAAACCGTTTTTATTATATTCATACATAGATGTATTCCTCCAGGCAACGATGAGGTTTAAGAATAGATGTCTCATTTATATTTATTTATTTTTGGCAACATATCCTTTAATAGATTATTAAATTGATCACTAAAATTTTCACATTTCAGATAGAAAAAATTATGAAAAATTTTGTTTATGATCTAAAAGTCATACACTGAAAAAAATCATACCTTGAAAAACATTTCTATGTGCTTCAAAAAATCATTACCTTTTTAGACATCTGAAGTTATTTCAATTTATCTAACGCCAACATCTAAATATATACAGTACTGACTCGAAACCGAAACAGAATAGAATATGATTCTTTTAAATCGCATAACTATAATTTTTATCGTTACATATTTTGATTGAAAGACCTTAAAAAATATTAATTTTATAACTAATGAAACATAAAAAAAATATACTATAGAAATTTTTTGGTAGCTTCCCTGATGCCAACCACAAGTGATAAGTTATACTTCTGATACATCTTGCTGGGTTAACTTACAGCCGGTCGATGTGGATACTCGTGTGTCTGTTACATTCGGATTTGATGTGTATGAGTAATATATGCATGCATGTGCATGTGCAAGCATGTTGTGCATGTAGACCGGTTTTTGACCCAAAACTACTTGTACTTAGTTTAAGTTCTTAATATTCATTTATGTAGCTCTGGTAAGAAAACTAACTTACTTAACAACTAGCCAACTAATTATAAGCCAAGCCGAACTAGAAATTTACATAATACACATATAAAAACAGTTTTAAATATAAATCTGTCTGGTTGTTGGTTTTGCATGCACATCTATGATTCAATATTATGTCTCTTAACATGTTACTAAAGAAAATTAAATAAGCACAATAAGTAGCTTAAAATTCTATGTTGCTTCCATCATAAATGAAATAATAGGAAAAAATAAACATTTTACAATTCCATACATTGTGTCTGGCTAACAAAAAACTAACAAACAAGCAACAACAAAAAAATGAAACAACAAGAAGAATAAATATAATTAAGACTAAATATTATATTATTTACTTGTTAACTTAGATATCAACTTTAATTTGAAATCATTTAGTGCATGCTGTAATTTCTTGAAATATTATTAACTTTAATTGGATTATGAAAATTGTAAGGACATTTTAAGAGTAACTGTATTATTAGGTAGGCTACGTTTCCAACAATCGTTTAAGAAATTTATTTATACATTTTATTGTTCCACTGCTGAATTTGACTATACGAATAATAAGTGATCCTCTTACAAGATTTCCTTATCGGCGATGAAGCTGCTATGGAGTGAAGAACAGCTGTCGCCTCATCATCAGGCTACGAGAGTTTTGCGTTATGCTGGCACAGCTTGATTGCTTACCTTCTTCCTTACTGAAGGTGTGCATCGTTTTTAGTCAGTCTCAAGAACAAATATGGAAATCACCTTAATAACATTAAGGTGTTTACTGTGTAATCAACACGCTTTTGTCCAAAGCATTTCTTTGGATAAGAATAAATTTAAATTTGACAAAAAATATTTTATTTATTATTTTTTAACGCGCTAATAATCCCAACTACCAAAGTGTTTGACATGATCCATTAATCCAACATGACTGCAAATATACTACTTATATGAAATAGAATGTTTTTAGGGAAATCTGAATTTATTTTTTTACATTTGCGACTCCGCAGGCTTCTAAACCGACCGCGGGTTCGTTTCCTGCCTAGACCCGGGGTGTTATCCTGCGTCCGTTTTCTTTGTAGCCTGAAAAAATCTGCGACCATATTTCATTTTATGAACCAAAGCCCTATTCCGCGTTGCCAACAAATTGTTTCCCGTTTAGCCACTTGTAGTATTTAACTTTCAACTCTTTTAAATATCTGAGGGAAAAAGGTTATTGTAAAGTAATTGTTTTAAGTAATTCTGTAGTTGGTTTTAATTTCCCAATAATTGTGCAATTTTAATTTTTACCAAGTCTTAGTAAAAAAAAACTTTTATTTTGCAGATTAAAATTAATAATTGTTTTTAATTTATAACTGATAACTTTTTTCTTTGATACTACTACAATAGCTTAAGGGCTTGTTTTTAATTTTTTTTTCCTTTTTTAATACAAAAATGTAACAAAAACAAGCCAACAACAATAATCACTATACACACATCCATGCATAGCTATACACACATGCTTAAATGTCGAAAGGAAAAAAGGTATAATTTAATATCCTTAAAATTTTCTTTCTTTTAAGCTGCTCAAGCATAAAATACCTTAATAACCCTGATTGTAAGTTCCTTAAGAACATACAAGATGCATTTGAATTTCTTTATGGTTTTTGTTTCCTTTCTTTCCTCACCAGCCAAGCTCTTAAAACAAAATGTCCAATTGTCCTCCCAATTGTATTGGCAAAGGCAAATAAAAGCAACCAACCCGTTCCTTTATCAGGATGAGCAGGAGTTGTGTTTCCCTTTGCTTTGCATAAACTTGACCAGGATATTTAAGTTCTAATCTTCTGCTCCAATTAAAAAGGTTGGCATTTCTACACACTACTCGTAGAGTTGTGGACTTTTAAGAAAATGTGTTCATACACTTGTGTGTAAAGCTGTAGAAGAAGCAAGCAGTACAGTTTATTGTTTAAGAAGAATCCTTAAGTCAAATAAGTTTTTAAAACAACAATAATAAACTTCTTAAAAATTATTTCAGCTTATAAAATGTTTGTCTTACAGCTAACTAGTTCTCAAACACATACATATGCATTCAAACCTCAAGGCTTTATACAGCCACACGCACACACACACACACTCCCATGTAGGTAGGAAATTTTTCACATTTTTCTTTTGCTCTGTGGTTGTTTGCGTGTTTGCGTTTGTGTGTGCGTTTGCGTGTTAATTTTCCATATTATGGGTTTTAGGTAATTATAACATTTTATTTTAATATGATTTTAAATTGTTTATTGTTTATTCAATCATTTTAATCCATAACTGGCCACTGCTTCACACACACTACACTGGAACGAACGCCCATCTGTGAACACACACACAACCGCCCATAGCCCTGCACATGCATCATTGGACATCTTAAATAAATCTTTCATATAAATTATTATGGCAATAAAAACGTTAATATTTAGTTTATTTATTTATTCATTTTATGAAATAAAAAGTCAGCACTTACTAATTTTTTGTTTACTTAATTTCTTCTACAAGCTTAAAGCTTCAAATATTTTATTTGTATAAAATTTTCTTTATCAGTCAGAACCCATCAAAAGATAATTAAATATTTATAGCAAGAAAATATAAAGTAACGCAATATGGAATTAACTAAAGCGGCACTGGATACAGCAGCAGATATAATTAATATTTATAATAATATATAATATAATATAAATATATTATTTATTTATAAATATAAATTTATTTATAAATATAAATATAAATATAAATATAAATATAAATATAAATATAAATATAAATATAAATATAAATATAAATATAAATATAAATATAAATATAAATATAAATATAAATATAAATATAAATATAAATATAAATATAAATATAAATATAAATATAAATATAAATATAAATATAAATATAAATATAAATATAAATATAAATATAAATATAAATATAAATATAAATATAAATATAAATATAAATATAAATATAAATATAAATATAAATATAAATATAAATATAAATATAAATATAAATATAAATATAAATATAAATATAAATATAAATATAAATATAAATATAAATATAAATATAAATATAAATATAAATATAAATATAAATATAAATATAAATATAAATATAAATATAAATATAAATATAAATATAAATATAAATATAAATATAAATATAAATATAAATATAAATATAAATATAAATATAAATATAAATATAAATATAAATATAAATATAAATATAAATATAAATATAAATATAAATATAAATATAAATATAAATATAAATATAAATATAAATATAAATATAAATATAAATATAAATATATAAATATAAATATAATAAATATAATAAATATAATAAATATAAAATAAAATAATATATTATAATAATTAACTTAATGTGGTGGAGCATTAAGAACGCAGATCAGGTTACACCTTTTTTAATAACGCAATCAGGCCACTTATTTATAATAAAATAATAAAATTTTCAAATTTTAATTATGTACTGTTTTTTAAATTTTATTCGTTCTCATTGATTTATAGATTATTTAATATTTTTTCCAATTTTTTTTTCTTTTACAAAAATTATTTGTTCTATATTTCTGTAACTTCTTTTGGAATATAAAAAAAAAAATTTTCAAATAATAAAAATTTTTTTTTACTGAAATCGCTTCTTTAAATAAAAATAAAAATTTATTATAATTGTATTGCCAGTAAAGGGTTTCCTAAAGGGTTTTCCGACATCAATATGAGGACCAAATAATTCACACTATTCACAGTATATGCTGGTCAAGGCATCAGGCAAAACCACCATGATTGCTGCAGAGGCTTAACCAAGTGAATTCTTAATAAGTTTATTTCACAGAATTGCACCCTACATGCATATAGCAGGAGTTGGGCATCGTCTCACCAAGAATGAAAATAATTTAGAAAACTTTTAATTGCTAGAATTTTCCTCAGCACTACACTCGTAAACACTTCAATGACAGCTTTTTTTTAATACAGTCATGTAGGTGAAACATATGCAAGCATAGTTGCGCTAATAAGCTTAACTCCGCCAATAATATTTATTAATTATTCCAATTATAAACCATTTTTAAGCCAGATTGTGTGTACTGTTTGCATACAATTTCAGCCATGAATTGCTTTCCCAGAAATAAAGCCGAAAATTTATTGGCCGCTAATAGACAATTTAAGTGGCAGACGAGTAATGAAAATCCGCTACAAACGTTTGTAACCAAGAATTCTTTATCGTATGTATTAAAGAGCTGCTGGATAGGCGCATCTATCACTGAGATTCTTTTTTATTATTAAATGTGCGGAATTGCATTTTGTTAAAATAGAGATGCTGGAAAATGCATTTTAGTAATAAGATTTTCGCAACACATTATTGGTAAAACTGATTATTAAAATCAATCTGTGAAAATGCAAGACCCTTTAATATTATTGACTGCATTTTTACCACTCAAAAATAAGTTGCCTGCATTTCAGCTTTAATCTCTTTGGATGCTGCCAAATTCATTTGTTCAATAGTGCAGTTTCCGTTAAGGTTGTGCAGTTGCATGCAGCCATAATTTTCGTTAGGCGTAATTTTAAAACACCGACTACAACAATAGACAAAATAAAATATAGTTTTTATTTTGGGAAATCCGCTTTGGTTTTAACCTCAAATCATGTTGATGATTATGAAAATTATGTGTGGCGTTTATTTGCTTGACTATAGACTATAGACTGTAGATTGGGAAGTGGCCAATATACGAATTTGGAAGCGTAATTACTATAATGCGTTTGTTGTTAATGGCTTTTAACACAGAAAATATTTCCAAAAACATCAATAGGATATTAACAATTTAATTTTAGTTTGTTTCATAGAAATTACATTAATGTTACTGGCGAGGTTACCAAATTGTTGAAGGGATATTAAAATATATTTTGATATTTTGAGACTTTAAACTCCCGAAATGGCTGCAAACAGGATAATGAACAGATAAGTAAACAGGAGAGGCCGAAAGCTTTGAAGCTATAATTAAATATTTTAAATTCGATTTAAAATAATTAATGGATTAAAAAAACGGTCTTAAAAAAATCCTTCGTCCTTTAAAGATCCCATCGTTAAGTCAGTTAACTCTAGGCGTAAGACAAATTATTTAAGGGATATTAAAAAAATAGTCGGTAAAATATTTGAGACTTTAAACTGCCGAAATCGTTGCGTCCGTAGGCGAAAGGATAATGAACCGATAACTAAATAGGACAAGTCGAAATCTTTGGAGTTATAATAAAAATATTTAAAATATTTTAATTTCGATTTAAATTAATTTTTGATTTTATTAATGGATAAAAAAAAAGTTTACCTAAAAAATATTCATTCGTCCTTTAAACAAACCATTATTAGGTCACTTAACTCTAGACGTAAGACAACCTTCTCCAAGTCAGCTTATAAGTCTGATACTGAGTGTGAGGAAACTATTCAGAAGCATCTTAAAAGTTCATAGAGAAATTATTGAGGTCATTTAGGGAATGCCTACGTCATAGGTATACTTTGTACTTTTTGAATTGCTAACTAAGTTTAACGATGTATATTTACAATCAAGAAAGACTGCCAATGCCCAATAAATTATTTTGTAATCATATTTAATCATTTTGTACCACAATTATAATTTAATAATAATTAAGACTCAACAACGAATTCCAAGTCTCCTGCTAATTTCCCATATAACTAATGTTAAGATTAATGAGTATAATTCAATTTATGTGAATCGACTTTAGGAAGTCACTTAACCCTGGACGTAAGACCGCCTTTTTCAATTTTTTTTTTTTGTATTATATATTATTAATTTTATTACTATTCAATCAAGAATTTGTTTGATTTGGTACTTAAATATTTTACTTATCCGCTATATAATATGAATGAAAAAAAAAATTATAACTTTAAAAGATTTCTAAATTTTCAAAGCCTTCTGTAATTGTGCTTTAATAGACGTTTTAATAAATAATATTTAATAACTTTTCTATTACAGAATAGAAAAGAGTTTGTTAAAATTCTTTAATACAGAAAAATCTACTAATGGGTTTTTTTTTAAGGCCCCAACAAAACATGGGCGAACCATGCTTTACGATACATTAAGGAAATAAAACTATTTAATATATTTATGAAAGAGTTCTTGTATAAAACTTGTTACACTATTGAACTTCTCATTTATTTCAATAAAGATTTAAAATAATTATCTTCAGTTATTTACCTTAAAATTTTTTTCATTAATTAATTTTTTTAAAGTTTTAAAATATGGTTGTTTATTATATTTATATTGATAAAAGGTTATTTTTCACTTTTTTTTCGTTTTTTTTTTGCAGAATTAATGCTGCGTTTACGAGTTTCTCAAATAGACGTTAAATTTTTAAAAATGTCCTTAATTTAAATTACTGCAATAAAACATTTTCGTACAAAATTTAATAGTAAAAACAATTCTTTCACATAAATAAAACCAAATTTGAAACGATTTTTTTTTTTTTGAAAGGCTTATCTAAAAGAGCTTAAATGAAGTCTTTTTTCCTAACATAACGTGGGCTTGGAAGAAAAACAGTTGGTTAATCCAATTGATATTGTGACTAAATGCAGGACTAAAATACAAAAAAATTTGATATCTCACTGTTTAGTAAAGCACTACATAAAATGTCGAGTAACAGTAGAGACATTTAAAGTAAATAATTTTCTCATATTTGAGAGCTTTCTGCCCACAGTTAATGTGCAAAGTAAAGTTTAATTTATGAATTGGATCCTGTTTGTAGTGTTTCAACTGCCTCTGCAATAAAAAATTCCCATTATGATTTAAATCATGCACAGTTTGCATTAGTATTTGTGATGCACACAAAAATAATATTATTTTTTTTTATATAAAATTTCCCCTCTGGTTACACTTGTATTATTTTGCCACACAACAATTAATATTTAAGGAAAATATTTAAATCTTTATTATTGGAATAATTAAATTAAATTTTAAATGCACGGGAGCCCATGTAAGGAATAGAAGTAGTAGTGGAAAAAATCACGCACATAAGCTTTCTCTGTGCATTTTTGATTCGCAATGCCACAGATGCATGCAACTATAATCCCATGTTGCTGCCACAAAAACAACAAGCCCGACAGTGGCAGAGTAGCAACAGATAAAATTTCATTGAAAAAAAAATTATTATTTTAATACCTATTTAAGCACTCTTTTCACAATTTTTTCTTTTTTTTTTAATTTAAATACTGCACTAAAAATGTAATACTTATTATGGATCCTCCCATTTTGTAAAATCAAACATTTCCAGACAATTAACTTTCATATTTGACAATATGTTATAAATCACATTTAATAAATATAACGAGATTTTAATTTTGTGGAAAATGCATGAACAGAATAATTTATTAACGCTCCTGTATGACACTTGCGGGGAAGCTTCTGGTAAATACTTGAAAAATTATAAAAAAAAAAAAATAAAAAAATTGTTAGTTTTATTGGAAGTAGATCTGCTACAAAGCTTAGAATACAGGGTTTTGCTAAAGGACATAATACGTTTTATAACGATTTAAAATGAATTTCAGTGCTGACGTTTTCAAAATCGCTTTTAACTCGCTAAAAATTGCCATCATTAAGACACTAATTTAAAGCAAATTGTTATTAACAAGGGTGAGGTGAGAAGTTTCCGGCTAGATAAAAAAACGCAATTTATTTTGATTTATTTTTCATTTTATTTATCAACATAAGCTCAATTTGGATTAATGCACTCTATAGTAGCGATGTTCTTAACCAGTGATACGACTGCCGTAGTGTGATTCATCATCAGGCCCAACCAAATACTCATTAACCTCATCGACGACTTCATTGTGGTACTTACATTTTTTACCTACGAGCCATTTTTTAAAGTTAGCAAACAGATAACGACTATCAATTTTTGATCGACCGTTAGGAAACTCAGTACTCACCTATCACAGGGCTTCTCCAATGTCCCTCACATACAATTTGAGGTTTCTTCCAATCGTTTCAGGAATTGTAAACCCCACTGTTTAAATGTTGAATGTGATGGAATCCAGCTATTCTTTAATTTGAAATGGTATTAGGCCTTTCAAATAAAAATATTTAATTACCGCGCCCTTCTCTAAGCGCTGTGCTGAATTGGTTATTAAATACGCGTAGATACTAATTAAACAAGCGATTAGAAAATTTTGCCACAAGCAAGTGAAATATGGAACTATAGAATTACAAAAAAAAAAGTAGCCTACAGTTGTTAACTCCAGTTTAGGACAGAAACTTTTCACCCCATTACCCTACAATGAATTATAAAGAACACTATAGCTGTCTCTTTTTAATTTAAATACTCAGTATTTGCATAAACTTCGTTTATTTACCAATACAGTTTTTTAAGATGCCCCCTTTTCCTTTTGTTCTTACTCCCGGACTATGGGAAGTTACTTGCAAGCCTGTAATTTATTATCTCTGAGCAAAACAGCATTTATTTCATTACTTATTAACCCGACGTTTAAAATTCATTTAATAACATTAACTTGGCCAAAACCCAAAGGGTTTAGATTCATTTGCTTAAATCAGTTATAAGATAAGAATAAATATATATAAGAAAAAAATATATTTTAATGAAGTGCTAGGAATTAGGCCGTTGCCAAGTCAACCGTTTTCACTTGAAATATTCAATTATATTTGCATTTTTCAAAGACATATTCTAAATTATTATTTACTTATTTTAATCTTTTTAGCAAAATCTTTGCCATTACATTGTGTAGTGGAATCAGTACACTGTCTGCAGGCCTCGCTAACTATAGATCAGCGCAGCCCTTGGAAAAGGAGGCCAAATGTGGAAACCGACAGTTATGTGATTATAGCAGCTGCCACTCCATGGTCCGAAATAGTACAAACAGCTTTGCAAAGATTGGGTTATTCACAGGAAACATCATCAACTGCAAGAGGTAAAAATTATTTAAACGCAAAAAAAAAAAAAAAACTTTCATTGTGTGAAACAGGCCATACTTCGCCATAAGTCGGAATAGTTGCAACGTATTCCAGGCTTATTTTTGTCACACAGTTTTATCGTCAAGAAATACACAACAACAATTTTATGTTGCAGAAAAAAAAATCGTTAGAAAAGAGTTTGTCTTGGCTGCTGCCCCAAAAACTCAAGTTCTTTGGGGCTGAAGAGAAATTTGCGATTTAACGCAAAATATGTTAAATTTGTTATCATGAATTTTTTAAAATGGGGAAGAAGAGAAGAAAATAATCTTCTTGTTAATTTAAGAAAATTAATATTTTTTCTCCTTCACTTCACTGTGACTTCTTACGAGGCAAAGTTGTCAAGAGAATTATACGTCTTAAACCATTTTAGTTTTGTTTCACAAAATTTTTATTTTAAAAAAAGAAAAACGAAGAAAAAAAATTCAATTTATTCACGCTAAATACACATTCATGCCAAAACTTCTAAAGACTAGCTGCTTGCTAAATAGAGTGCCAAGTCCAATAAATGAGCCCCTAAAAGATAGAAAAGTTCTGGCCATGACTACAGTTATGTTTGCTGGGTTTGCTTTATATACGAATCACCAGGTGCTGATTTTGTTGAAAAGTTCCTTTAATATTGATGGAAGATTATGGCATGTCTGCGGAGTAAAAGTTCTTCGCTAAGCCAGTTAATAACTTCATGAACTATAAGTGTTAAATGTCACGGGTTCAATCCCTGCTGCCAGTTATCCTAAGATAAACACAAATAAAAAATGTTTATGATGCATTTTCATTCGCTTCTTCTTCTTTACCAGTATACCAATGGTCAAGTAAAACAAATTAATAAAATGCTGGCAAATACAGGCTGAACAAATCCCAGTTTGACACCAGAGGCAGTGATAAAATCTATTTCATATTTAGTCTTCTCTATCACTATCTCATCTATCAGTTATCCACAATTTTGGCACAATGCATGAGTACTGGTCTTAGAAAAAAATCTGTGTGATGTTGATACATGACTTGCTACAAAACCCTGGAAATCTAGCAGAAAACGGCAATAACAAATTTGAAATTTATTAATTAAAATACTTAAAAGTTATTAAAATTATTTGGATTAAAAATAACGTTATATTTCTTAAAGTTTTACTTTAATTTCTTTTGATGGGAGTTTCTTCATATCCCAGCAAACATTTTGAAATTCTCTCCTATATACTATGTATTTGTTTCTCTCAAATTAATATCATATTCTAAGTTTTCTTCAAATATGAGAGGAATGATGTGGGGGAGGTGACACATTTTAGTTCGCTTTCATGGCAATTCCCGATGAATACGGAAAAATCGCCATAAATACTTTCTGGGGGACAAAGAATTTCTAATAATAATATAGCAATGGACTACCTTAATTATCAATTTGTCTGAAAAGTTTCTTAAATTTACATTATGATTTTTTTAATAATGAAGTAGGAAAGTTGGTGGCGTTGCTTCTACTCTATAAGGACGAAAAGCCCAACTTAAATGTAGATGTGAGCCTCATTAGCAATACTTAAATTGTCCTTAAACTTGTTAAGGAATTTTTTTTTTTAATTTTTTCTTTGATATTCTTCTATTACTAACATATTTTCCACTCTTTTGCAGGCTGGCTTATAATAAAAAACTGGAAGCCTATACCACTAGAAAACATATCCGATAATCCTGTTGTTCCTGTATGTGATATTATTGGCGAACTAACATCTGTTGTCACTTTGCGCATTGTTATATTGCGTTGCAAGCCTTCACCGTTTGGCGAAATTAAAGATAAACTTTTAAAATTGCTCGTACTCCAGTCGCATGCTGTTCTGAGATCTACCGGCTGTCCTTTAGATGAAGTAAGTATTATAATTTGAATATATTTTCTTATTTTATTCATAATCTATGCAAAAAGTTTTTGAACCCAATAATGGCAAATATGAAAAGAAATAAACACTAATTAAAATCTTATAAATTATGCTTTTTGTTTTAAAATATGACAGAAAATAATCAAAATGAAGAAAAAAGAAACAGTTTCGATAAACCTCTTAAAATTAAAATCCGCCCCCATCACTTGCCACTGTTTTTGGAAAGTGCGTACATGCATGAGTGTGTAGGAATTTTCAAATAGTAGTTTTCTTTTGTGGAAGGAAACTACAATATTTTTTGTCTTTTGTTAAATGTTTATAATCCTTAAATGTCTTTTTTGTAATGAATTTTAATACCTCAACATTACCCAGAACATAAGAAAAGCTTTAGCTGGCGTATGTATGGATGTATGTATGTATGTGCATGTACGTGCATGCGTATTTGTATGTGTTTGGCTATGTGCGTATGGGAGGGTGTGCGTGTGTGCATTCTTGCCCTAACATGCTCATAATATATATAAAGTATAAACATTTCCTTTCTCTTTTACTCACAAGAGGAATTTCTACTACGAAGTTTGTAATTTTTTGTTGTCTAAGCAGTTTTCATTTGCTCAAATACAAATATTACACTATTGCCAAGACCTTCTCACAGTTGTGGCTGCCGACGTATATTTTCAAAGATAATTTCTGAAGATTTCCAAATTAAAGATATTTTTCATTTTCTATTACCTTTTTAATGTGGCAGAATGTAACTATTTATTTTTAGAATAAAAATATTCTAAAAACTAAAAATTTGTAAATGATTTGAAAGCTTCGTAAAGCTTTACGAAGATGTACGAATTAAACTCTAATTCAAGCCAAGGGGTATTAACAGAATTTTTATTCATTTAAACTCACCAAATTATCAAATTAATTTATATATATTCTTATTGAAAGTAACCAATCAGTTGGCTAACGCATATTACTAAAGCAGATCATCTAGAAAAAAGTTACGCAAAATAGTATCTGAGAATTGCAACGATAATTCTATAATTAATTTCAATTAAATTTATTTCTTTTCTCATACACTCCTTGAATATGAAGCAGTTATATCGTAAATACAATGTATACTATGAGACGAACTACTTAACTGACGCAGGGCCAATTACAATTTCATGACAGTTTTTGACCAATTACTTGGTGTCACAGGAACAAGCCATGGTATTTAAAAGCATACTTTTTCTCTGACTAAACAGCTGCGAGATGGATTTTTGACTACTTCTTCACATAAATAGTATTCTCTAGCAATTTAACTTTTAACTAATAATTTCATTAATTAAAGCAACACTCTTTGGAAATATAAAAAAAAAATTATTGGCAAATTCACCAGCTAGCGTAGGAGTAACAGCTCGCTAGATGGTGCAACAATAGAGCAGCTGCTCTTGACGGCTACACAAATATTGGCTGTCTCTGACATGCTTTATTAACTTAAACCCCATATCAGCTGTTCTGCTGTACTCACTTTATATACCCTGATATAAAGACGTAGCATTTTTAACCGTAACCGTAGCATTTGTGACTAAGTTTTTAATGAAAATCATATGATTAGTTTCAGAATGATTTATAATATCAGGTCATTAGCGAATTATCAATTTTATGGTGTCGTATAAAGAAAAAAATGGTTTGATAAAAACGTTGCAAAGTTTCTACTGATTTAGTTGAAAATTACACTCGAAAATTTAAGCCATTGAGCCGTTGAGGTAATCAATCAAAAGATAACTCTTTAAGATAATATTTTATTTATTAAGGGCCAGCCAGAGACAGAGAGAGAGAGAGAGGGAGAGGAAAAGGTAAAATCCACGAATGACTTATACCGATTACGTCTTGCGCAGGTCCGTTAGTTTTGTTTGAAAATCATCTGTTTTGTGTGACGTCATCAATGGGCAAAAAATATTGCTTTGTATGAATTTTGTAAGTGTTCTTTGAATTACATTTAAAAAAAGACAGAAAAAGACAAGCCATTTAAAGAAAATGCGATGTGCTGTAAAACACTTTCTTTGAAAGTGATAAAATTGTATTTAACTCTTTTATTAATTTCTCTAGTTTCATGTCTTATCATGTCTTATTTGTATTTTGAAACTAAAGTAATAACGAAATTTAATATTTTTTGAAATAGTCTTTTAAATCTGCCAGTACAAAAACCAATTTTGTTAATGGAATCTAAACTTTGTCTCTTAAACTCTAAAAAATTAATATTAATATTTGCGTTTGCAATATAACCTGACGTAAAAATCTGATATTCTTCTTATGACCACTGGCTGAAGCTTTTCAAATTTAACTGAAACATTTTGCATAATACAAGGTTTGTATAAAGCAATCCCATCCGATAAATTTTAATAGTTCACGTGTGTATAAATCACAAATAATACTATAAACTTGAAAATAGTGTCGGAAGAATTGTAATTTTCTTTTTTAAGGGGGTTTTTACGTCCACGAAGTTTTCTAAACAATTCAAAAATTATTTTCAATACAAAGTTTGTGAAAAAATATATGAATATTAAAAAATATCGTCTCTCAAAAAACAATACAAATTCCTTTTAATTTATTTTATAACTTTGCAACTCTCTGATAATTTCAGAATAAGACAAGACTTTTTAAATGCCTGAAAGTAATATACAAATACCAATTCAAAAATGTACAAATTTACGTTTCACTAATTTTGTTCTAAAATTTGTTTCGCCAATAAAATGTTTAAAACCATAAATAAATTTTCATATGTATACATTTTCAGTATAGTTTTTGTTTGATAAAAACTATTCAAAATAAATATCACAGGCTACACATACATATATCACATATTTAATTTTATAAATTTAAGTTTATTTTTGCTAATTATTTACTTTAAAAGAAGAATTAAAATCCACAAAAAATTTATAGTTGGAAGATGTTTGTAACTTTATAATAATAAATAAAAATAAAATATTATAACAAATACAAATTATGTAAAGAATTGGATTCCAATGGGCTTTCGACAGGTCTCGAATGTTTTTTAAAATAAGAAAACTAAACCAAGAGTTACATGATAACTTTCTATCGAAAAATAAAATTCGCAAAAATAATAAAATAAATTAAAACCTATTTCCGTTTTGCTTTTATTTGTAATTAAAAGTAACATTGTAAGTAAGGCTTGGATTCTGAAGGTGATAGATTTAAGAACGGACGGACATGGCTATATTGTTTTCCCTGTTGAATGCCGTTTATGCTGCAGACTATCTTGATCCCTTCTCCATGTTTCATACGAAAAAGTCAACACACACTGGCAGGCGAGTTGGTCGGATAACTGAAGCAAATGTTTTTGCTTCTTGGCGTTTAATAATTGAATTTAAAATGCTTTGAAAACACAATAAATTGCTTCTGAAACAAATTTTTATTTTATTTCACCAAAATAAACTTGAAAAAAGGTTATATTTCCAATAAATGCTGATATTTACAAATGTAAACAACAAAATCCAAACAAATCTCACAGCAGAATAACAAAAGTGAACATTGATGACGTAGATGCGCAGTAGACAATTGTTTTGACACACTTGAGTGCGTAATCGGTATAAGTCATTCGTGGGTAAAATCATATCTTAAAATTCATAAAAAACCAAGTAAAAAAAATGTTTATTAAAACATATTGGAATGGTTTAAAGAAGTAGCATGAATGTTTTCTGGGTAGCCCAACAACCACATTGGTAAATTGCAAATGGTTTACACTTTCAAATCCTTACATTTTTTTACTCTTGGGTTCATCAGTTTTTTACTCGTAATGGAATTCTGCTCTGTTGGAAAAGTATAATAAAAAAATAATATGCGATAATTTTGAACCCTTGAGGCTTGAGTGATCTAAAAATGAAAACCCATTACCGAAAGTACAAACGAAGTTACTTTCAGAATAATAAGTAAATCAGCGAATCATTAGTGAAATGCTTAAAACTAGCTAATTCTTAAAATTCAATTTCAGTTTTTCCAAAATTTAATTTTTTATTTTACTGGTGTGTGACCACATTCGTCCTGTAGGGGTCCACCGTTTGACTTTAACTTATAACACAATATAGACGATGACCGACAAAGAAACTTTGAGATTGAGTTGAACAAATTCAACAGCAATTGCTTCATCGTCAAAGCAAAAAATGTACAAGTATTAACTGTAAATCCGCTAAAAGCACTGATAACACTGGCCAACAAAACTAAACAAATAATTTTTTTTTTACAAGCAAATAAGTATTAGATTTGCCAGTATTTGCACAAATGCTTGTATTTGAAGTTTATCTAACGCCTGTATAAGGGAACATGACGGCAGAATACCATTTTGGAATGATTATTTTTTTCTTTTGATTTATTGCACTTTAGCAATCGAGTGCATTTTATAGCACAAATACACATGCATTTTTTATAATTATTTATTTTTATGACCTGTTGAAGCCCAAAATACTTAAAAACTTTATTATAGTGGAGGATGTTGTGTTATAACCAAATGAACTTTGGAAAACATCAAAAGCGAAATGTGTAACTTTTATTCTAGAAACAAATTATATATGACCAATGGATTTAGAAGATTGGCAAGTGACTACCTTTCCTGCGACTGTTTGAACACCGCTCAGCTACTGTTGCAGACGCAAATAGTCATAGTAGCATTCGAGCTTGCAGTATTTTTGTTGTTTAGATAAGTTCAGAAGACGGTACAGTTTTTAATATTTATTAAAAGAATACGTAGTACCACGTCACATTTTGGGTATAACGTCGATATAAACCGATGAGGTTTTAGTGAATTAAATAATAATTGACAGCATATTAATTAATTTTAAACAAAAAACACTTTCCTTTATTTCAGGTCACTCTTTCACAAATTTGTCGTAGTTCATATCAAAATCCGTTTGCTTTTCCGGGCGGTGATATACCTGAGGAAGTACGACGCAAGTTCGATCAATGGTGGTCGAATCAATTGACGCCCCAAACTAGTATGGGGCCCAAATTGCTCCCTTTCATGAATGCTCCTCCTTCAGGTGTTAGCAATGATATGGAACATAATATGGGTACAGCTGCATTGGCTGCAGCAGCTGCAGCCGCCGCGGCGGCACAAGCAGGTCTTCATGCCGCAACCACTGTAGGCTCAAATGTGGCCAGTGGTATAAATGCTAGTCGCGAATCTTTATTGCTAAATGATGCCAGTAGCCACCATGCAGGACCAGTGATGGCTGGTGGGGCCAGCAGTCATCATGCCAATATGATGGTTCACCCCGCCATGCATGCCAGCATGCACCATCACGCAAATTTGGCGGCACATTCACAATTTTCAAATCAAAAAACACGCATGCGCACAAGTTTCGATCCCGAAATGGAACTTCCACGTCTACAAAAATGGTTTCAGGAAAATCCACATCCCTCCCGCCAGCAAATACAGGCATATGTAGTACAGCTTAATGCGTTGGAGTCCAGGCGTGGTAGAAAGCCTTTAGATGTTAATAACGTTATGTATTGGTTTAAAAATGCTAGAGCGGCACAAAAGCGAGCGGAAATGAGAGGGGGTTTTGGTGCAATGCATGTAGCCATGAATGGTTATTTGGGTCAGCACAGTCAACTGGGGCAAACTTCGGGTGGCAGTAGTACGGGCAGCATGAGCAGTCAACAACAAATTATGGGTTCCAGTATGGGAAATCTTTCGTTATCAAATGATTTTATGAAAAGTCCCTTAAGTTTAAAATCGGAGGATATCGATAACATGTCTCAGCATTCCGATGATATGGATGAGGATAACTCTCGGCCAAATTCACCACAATTACCCCTATCCCTAACGATACATGAGAGGCATCAAATTAACTCTGATATAGAAAATAAGGAAACCAACAATGAAATGGTAAATAAAAGCTCGCTATTAGATGACAGCAGTGGCGATCGAAAAAATACCACTTTAAATGACACACAAAATGAACATTTGCAGTCTCACAGTTTTGAAAACAGAGACAAATTAAACAATGATAAAATGAAAAGTAATGATGAATTGTTAGATAATACCGAAAAGACAAATAACGAAGAAGCTCGTTCATCTCAACCTGAAAACGAAACAAACAATAATTCCTCCAATTCGCTTAACAATAATCAAACGGTTAATGATTTGGTACTAAACCAATCACGTCCTTCTTCACCTAAAAATCCCTCTTCCAAGGAAGATGATGAAGATCTCGATATGGACGATGATGACGATGAAAATGATACCAGCCATTTGGATGATTTTCGCTCTCCCTCACCCGACATCAGCAATGCCATGATGGCTGCTCAACGTAAGGATTTACCGTTTCCCATGGTGCCAAATAGTATGTTCCAGCAATCGTTTATGTATATGAGCCATTATATGCCTGGCTTTGGCCAAGCAGCTGCTGCTGCAGCACATCCTCATGCCGCTGCCGCGGCACATCATGCAGCTGCGGCTGCTGCTGCCGCTGGCATGCAACAGAATTCACTAATGGGTAGTGGCGGTCTAAACTTGTCTAGTATTTCAAATGAGGAAAGACGTAAACGCAATCGCACATTTATTGATCCGGTCACTGAGGTGCCAAAGTTAGAGCAGTGGTTTGCCATGAATACGCATCCATCGCACACTTTGATCTTAAAGTACACAGAAGACTTGAACACGATGCCCTACAGGTAAACTCGAACTTTTTTATTTCACATTCAAAATAATTATATAAAAATTCATATATTTTATTATATATTTAAAAACAAATCAAAATTGACTTTGTTCTTGTGAAATTACCAGCTGTACGGATTGCACAGCTGATCAATTATAGAAATAGTGATAGTTAGTCTGTTTACTGACAAGCTAATGATAAAGTTTCTAATTAATACATAACTGTCAAAAGCAATGAAGACCATAGAAAGTTTCTAGAGAATATCAAAAATCGTTACATGGACGTTTTATGGAACGAGGTTTTTAAAAAAAAAAATTTATGACATATACAATTATCAACAAATTCTATTCGTCTAGTTATAATTAAATCCTGTACTATATAAAAGAAAGCATTTCTAAAAATTCAGCAAAAGTTGAATTAAATAGTATTTAAAGTAAATTTTCCATAAAAAAAATTGAGTTAAAGTTTTCAAAAAATTGCCCCTTACACAGCTGGCAAGGATAATTGATTTCATTTTTATATATGTATATTGCTCTTAATAATAGTAATAAAAAAAAAAAAAAAAATAGAGAGTAATTAATATTCATGTGTTTTTCTAAATATCATTTCAGACAGAAGTTTCCCCGTTTAGAGAGTAAAAATGTACAATTTTGGTTTAAAAATCGCCGGGCCAAATGCAAACGTCTCAAAATGTCATTGTATGACACCAATCAATGTCCACAACTAAGCGGACTCAATTCCTTTGTACATAAATACGATGACCGCGATTAGAAGGAAAGAATATTTCCAAACAATTATCAAGGCAATATTGTGTGTAAAAAAAATACAATTTTTTTTAAAAAATTCTAAAAACAAAAACAAAAACTTTAAAACTTTGTCATATCAGAGAGAGTTATTTTTAGACTAACAAAAATATTAACAGCAACAACAAAAAACAAAAAACAAAAAATCCAGCCAATTTCGTAGTATTTAGTAAATATTGAATTAAATTGTAATCCAGTAATTACAACTTGTTAAATAAAAAATAAAACAAGTTTTAATTGCAACAGTCACACACTCACACACCAACACACCCACACAAAAGTAAAAATACTTCTGGCAAATGCAAATAAATATATGCATATAAATATCCATTATGTATAATAAAACTAATTTAATTGACAAAAAAAAAAAAACCATTTATAATTATCAATGCTTTTTAAGCAATTACTTTAATATTTAAAATTAAAAATTTAATTTAAAATGTAGTAAATAAATAATTTTTTTAAAAAAGTTATTAGCTAATAATTATGCAACCAAAGATGGCATTTGAATTTTAGTTTTTCTTCAAGATTTAAAATAAAATTTACATGTAAAATATATATATATGTATATATATAAATACATTTTTTTTTTATAATTTAGTAATAAATAAAACTGGCCTTATTTATTTTTAAGTTACAATTAAGTTGAATTAAAATATTATATACAAGATATACTTATGTTTTTCCTTTAGGAAATGTTGCGAGCACTAATCTACAATTTTAGTCAAAATCATTTTCCCTATTTTATTCAATGCTATTTGTTTTCCTGTTTTCGTATATAATACCTTTATAAAAATATAAATACATATATTTAATGTATTTGTTTTTCACTTCAATTTATTTTCTTACGTTTCGTTTTCATACAACAAGAATTTTCTATGGTTTAATTTATAATTTCCATACGAATTTATGTAAGAATTACAATATGTAAAAGAAGTGAATGCAGCAAGACTTAAGTAACCGTATTACTTTGACGCGCACTTTATTAACCACACCTTTTTTATACATAATAATAAACCGTTATCTGTATTAAAATCATCGTTTTATATAAAATCGGACACTCGTCTACATCGCGCGTGTATGTGTGATTTCATTTCAATTTGTACAATAAAGTATTGAAAAAAAAATAAATATTTTTACGCATTGCTATTATCCGATTAATTAGTTAATAAGTATTAATTTGTTCTGTCTACCTTCTCTTTCCCATTCAATCTCTTTCTCACTCTCTGTATTGAATATAAAAATGAACGTTGATTCCTCTCCTCTATTTAAATAATATTAACAACATATTGAAATAATAGTAAATAATAATTTATTAATAAGAATTGTAAATCAATTAATTTTATTAAATCAGATTAAAGAAAAATTAAATAAAAGAAATTTAATGTGAAGTTTAAATAAGAAAATTTGTTTTATTTTTTTGTAAAGTAAATATGAATGCAATCGAAAATGGTACACTCAGAAGAATTTAATGTGCTTAAA
The DNA here is from genome assembly GCA_963402855.1 of Ormia ochracea. Classification (NCBI taxonomy): domain Eukaryota; kingdom Metazoa; phylum Arthropoda; class Insecta; order Diptera; family Tachinidae; genus Ormia; species Ormia ochracea. The sequence continues at coordinate 43,455,361 of OY727109.1, forward strand.
AAATGACTGCAAGCGAGAGGACTTGCGCTGAGATAGACATTTCTATGTAAGCGTGTTGATATCCTTTGCCGTTGAAGGTTCCTTTGATTGGTACCGACTAGACATGTAATAATCAGTTCTGAACTACTCTGAGATTTAAATACATACATATCTATTTCAATAAAAGAAACCTAAAACCAAAAAAAAGAAACCAAATTAGTGAAACTGACTCTTTTGCAAGCGCTAATTTCTTTGGAACTGACAGATACCGTTGTTTCTTTAGCGAAGGGTAGCTTCGTAGGCGAATCGATATGCAGTTGGGAGCAGGTTCGATTCCTGGCCAGACAATGGGATTGAGTTGCTTTAAAAAAAACTCGAATAAATCGTACTTGCAACATGATTAGAGAAACTTTTCACACAATCCGCTTCTGAGTTTTCCAGTTATGGTAATTAATTCAGACAGCTATGCAGATCAGTATATGTGTAAACGCTACTTCTATTTTAAAGCACAATGAACTTTAAAGCATAACGAACATTGCTGGTGCTTCTGCCAGTATCCAAAACTAAATAATTCCGAATTATACACAACAATTCGAAATGTATGAGTCGACTTTATGTAATTTTATTTCTGGAAAGTTGTAACTGGTGGGGCTAACAAAATTCAGTTCCGCACCTCCACCAGAAAACTTGCTTTTATTTATATACGAAAACATTACCAGGCATAACTTTTTCATTTCGAATAAAGATCATACTAATTATGCCTTCTTGGAAAAACCTTTTCATTCTGAAAGAGTCACTTATTAACAATGTTTTATATACCGATGACGTTCAAATCATGAGAATCCACATGAGGCAGTTCCAACTGGATACTCAATATCATGCTACAGAATATTTTCTTAAAAATTTAATTTATTTCAATTAATTTATAAAGCTCTTTGACGATACGCGTTACAACACAATTACTGCTTACAAGCTAACTCACAAGGTGCATTTTACTGGAATTAGAAGGAAGGATTATTGTATAGAAGACCCCTTAGGTGCTTTTATTTGGTCTATGAACTACTATTATAGGAAAACGTTGAAGAAAAATGTATGTTGTCTTAAGAAAAAAATGTGAATATATTTGGTTTTATACCTGGCGGTAGTAGGAATCGAACCCACGTCCTCTACCCATTACCAGTTACCTTATTTTGGCAACGAAAGTCGTCTCTATTTGCTGCTTAATTCCGGAGTGATTCAGTGTTATTCATAGATAAAGTCTTAAAAACAATTTCCATTAAATTTAAAAGCAATCTTTTAAAATATCAAATTATTATTATAATGAAAAATGTCTGATCATAAGTTGTTCTGTGCATTACTCTCATTTCACATTGTATACTAAATTTCTCGAATAGGGCAAAAGGTCATAAAAGTTAAAGTATCCGTACAGTGCAGTACAGTGTAGTACAGTGCGTGCTAGTAAAAGCTGTATGCTGTATATACTCGTATGTATACGAAATTCAATTCATTTTCAGAAATGGCCAAAAAAATGGCTTACAAGTGATCACAGTTCGTATAAAAAACTTTGGCAAAAAGTAAAAAACTAACGAAGAGGTTTTGAATTTCCAAAGTATTTTAATACGAAACGTTTACTAACCGTCTGCTAAAGTTCATATATGTAAATCCTGAGAGAACTTCCTTTGATAGTACATTACTGGTAATCGAAGTTGGAAGCATAAAAAATATTGCTTTGTGAGTTATACTGCATGACGGAATTTCTCCAGCAGAAAATAACCAAACAACTTGGCCTCTAAGTATCATGTACACAGAAAAAAAAATTACTTTTATTAATAAAAAAAGTTTCCACACACAATTCTGCTATTAAAACAGTCCTATTAAAAATATTAACTCTGATTATCACAATTTTGTTGTATCATCTGACGACAAGCAGACATGAACACTCCCAATTTTGTTTATATAAAACTATGAGTCAACAGAAGAAATATCTCTATATATACATATGTATACGAGGAGTACATATACTATTTATGTATTTATTGTAAAAGAAAAAAATAAAAATCCAAATCCCTCCCTCACAACAAAAACGAAATATAAACAGAAATAATACAATACAATATGAAGCGGTTGAACTCACCCAGTTAAGGCGTGTTTATGCGAAATGGAAAATATTCCCACCACTGTAAATGCAAGAAATTGTTAAGAAGGTTTCTACTGTACAAGCAACAAATATCGTAATTACAAACGTAACAGCACAAAACAAAACAAAATAAAACAAAATAAAACAAAAAATTTCTCTAAAGAAGTAATAAATAAAAGAACTTTTTCATTTATCTGTTGCTTTAAAACAGTAAATGGAAAGAAATATCTCTCAGATGAATAATATTTCAAGGAAGAATCTAACGATATGTATACAGGTATGCATACACTCCCTCGCACACTTCTCTCTCAGTTACATTAGATAGTAAATTATGGCATTTTTATAACAAATTAAAGTAAATCCTCCCAAGAAAGGACTTTAAAATATATATTGTGAGAATTTTTTTATTTTATTTTTTTCTTTTTATATACAAAAAAATTACATTAAAAATTCATTATTTAAATGACTTAAAAAGGACTCCAAAGACACTTTTTCCATATGAGCGTACAAAAAATTTGTTTGCATCAAAAAAAAAAAAAAAAATTGCTACAAGAATAATCGGAATAAACATTTTTCCAACATCTTTTCGTATTAGGAAAAAAGCAAAAAAAAAAAAAAAAAAAAAAAAAAAAAAAAAAAAAAAAATTACTTTGTTCTAATTGGCTTAGAGCTAAATTGAGAATGGCTTATATCTAATTTACATCGGGGCGGGTTATTACAGCTTTATCCATTTTTCACATTAATTTCGTTGTGCTTTTGGCATCTATTTTTGATTTGAAAAAAATTTTCAGCAATGCAAGAATGCATTTGAATTTAATGCTTCTTATGCTTCTCATTTACTTAAAGGAAAGTTTCTAATAACATCTCTAATTGTATGAAACAAACAACTTATTTCGAAATAAAAAAATAAAATAATAAAAAAAGTAACATTTTACTAAATTTTGATTTGGAAAATTAGCAAATACACTGTAATTCTCGATAACTTTACAATAACATTACATAGGAACCGTATTTAGTGAATTAAAAACGAATTCAGTTAGCACTATACCTTCAAGAAAACGAAAACACTAAATGCAAATAATTTCTACAAATTTGCCAATAAAGTCTTCATTCAGTTGAATAATTTTTTTTATGAATGGTTGGTGGATTTTAATAATTTTAATTATAAATTAATACTCACCATTTTTAATGTTTTTATTATTGATTTTCTTTTTAAAAATTTTAATTTTTAAGGAATTGAAAAAACTCAAAATATTATTTTGAAATGACTGAAAATGCAAAGAGTAGAGTAATAACAAAATCGAAAACTTTAATACACATTCAGGAATCTGATCAAATATTGCGCAATATTTATAATAATTTTTGCTCATACAAGAATGTCTTTGTATTCGCGATGTTCTCAGCAGTAAATACGATATTAAAGCCATACGTGTCGCTCATGCAAAGGAGGAACTTTTTATATTAAATAAAATAAGTTACATATTTAACGAAACATTTTTAACCGAGCAACAGTATGGCTGGTCATAAAAGATACAGTTTTAGTATTAATTATATTAATGTATTAACACAGTTTTGATTTCTCAAGCTGAAGTTATGAAAAGAATCGACACTTCATCGACAAAGCTTTTTACTCCAGAGGTCCTTGTAAGCACCTTTCCTTCAAAGGTGCAACTTGGAGTTTGCTTCTTCTTAATGTTACACCGCCAAAAAATGTGGCTTATGGTTTTGCAAATGTGTCACTCAGAGAGAAAGCTTTCAACATTTGGGCAAGTAAAAACCATATACAATACAATATATATATAGTTATATAATATAGTTTACGATCTACTGATAAGTTGGCATAAGCAGAAATAAAATGCAGACCACAAATCAGTTTAACTAGACAGTAAACAAGAGCTTTTTTAAAAAATATTTTCTAAAAATTCTTTTCCATTGAAGAATGTCACACAATATAAAGAAATTAAATAAATTTTAAATTTAAATTCAAATTAAATATTTTAAATTCCAAAAAAAACAAAAAATAAAAATATAAAATAATAAAAAGGGCCTGCCATTTATGCCACTCAAGTTAATTCAAGTTTTGCTATTTTTCAGAAAGGTTTTATTTTTATTACAATAAATATAGTTTGTAATGAAATTTATATTTGGATGTGACATAATTTCATATGAATTAAAATCATTAACATTATGAAATATTTCATTGATATTAGCAGCAGGAAAATATACTTATGATTATATTTTCAAGTAATTTTTTTTTGACCTACCAAATAATTTTAAAGAATTATATCAGAACAGATCTAGAAAGACACAAGTAAAAAAAAAAAAACAACTTTATATAATTAACTTTGGAAACAACTAAAGGACTGTTAAAAAACTCTACAAAAATATTTCAATAAAACTATATAAAATTCTTTAAATTAACAACGATTGGGGCACTATCCGGAAGGCACTTCGAATGCGCTTATTTGGAGCTAAAGGCTTTACACATGTTCAAGATGCCGAATGGGATTACCAGACGATGTCTACATATATTTGTCTTCAGCATTAGATTTAATTTAAAGTATTTTCTTCCTTGCAATGCCAATTACTTTTGCTGGTATTCGTATTGCATTCATATATTTTTGTAGCCATGATTACATCACACACTGTTTTCTCATTCAAATAGCCGCAGTTGCGATACACAAATTACGTTCAACTTTATACTGATTTTAAGATCACATAAATATTTGTGAGTTTGTTTTTTATGAAATTCGTGTTTCCTTTTTTTTATAATTCATGTGTTCTCCAGTTGTTTCAAGTGGTTAACTGGAAGCGCAGCCTGTAAAAGGTGAAAGAATCTTGAATTGCTCATTATGTATGAACAATATATAATTACCTGTAATGATACCAAATTTAAAATTAAATCAGCCTTAAAGTATGCTTCACCTTTAAATCATTTTTTTAAATGGTTTAACGTGTTTAAAGGTGGTTTTAAAGAGACGTATTTTAACAAAATAGAGCAATTATGCGGACTCGCTTTTAAAAAAAAAAATTATTTTATTAAAACAAACTTTAAACTTTTTTCAATTAGTTTTTTGAAATGCAATACAATTTAATTGCAGCTAGACAATAATTTAGTTTCGAAGCACTTCTTTACTTTGAATAATCAGTTCCATAATTTGAAAACATTCATTTATAGTTTCGATTTTCATATAAATAAAAACTGTTGTGTTATACAGTGTGTCATAGAAGTGTCATACAAAAATTATGTGAAGAAATGCAGTTACTTTTAAAGAAATTTATAATTTATTGCGTAGATGTTTATTTAGAGGTACTGGATGCGGGCTATTTAACTGAAATGGATAATCAGGCGAAAATAATTATCCGTGAGAATTTCTATAAAAATGAGTGTCGAAAATGTGGCGGAGAAGGGGTGGTAAATAATCTAAAAAAGTAATTTCGTGAGGGGCACAGAGACTATTTCTGCATTTGTTCAGACGTATTAACAAAATCTTATATACCAAAAATATAAAAACTAACTCTTTGCTTAAAAAAATTAATAAAAATCTTATATTTTTAGCAAGTATTTTAAATACAGTCTGTCATAAAAGGAGGCCCACCTTAGGATTGTAATTAGTATTTCTCGCTATTAATCCGCCTGATTTCATTCGAAAAATATATTTAATTTGAAATATTTAATTTTATTTTCATTTAGAAAAAATTTAGAAATAAAATGAGTTGATAAGCATATATTTCACGTCTGCATATATATTTCTATAAACAATATTTATTATAGAAAATCATGTAATTCACAAATTTCCTTTCTCCATAGTAAATATGCTATATGGGAAACTCAAATCGTAAAATGAATTATGTTTGTTAATAAAATTGTTAAAGAAAAAAAATTTATAATAAATATAAAACATGATATAAAAAACTTTTATCTAAATGGGAATGATCTCCAAGAGGAAATATATAGTGATTTTTATAACACTAAATCACTGGCTGGCAAAAAGATCGAAGCGACTAGTTGTTCTCTAGAACAACAATTTAATCAATCGTCTTAAATATTTATATCTCGTCAGAAAAGGCTTGAAAGTAAGGCAGGCCTTCTCTAAGGGATTGTGCTCTACTGATAGTGTGCGTTGCAAAGGAGTTGGGAGAAAGGGTAACCGGTAGACAAGACATGTCTACTTCATTTAAGGAACACTGCTAGAGTATATGGGCAAAAGGGAATATACTCGAATGTGCCCATATATACATTGCCACTGGTGTTAACTACTGCATTGAGATATAAAACTTTCATCTAAATGGGAATGACTACCAAGAGGAAATATATATAGTGTATTTTATAACACTACCTCACTGGCTGGCAAACAGTGAACACTGCTAGAGTAGATGGGCGAAAATGAATGCCCATATGTATATTACCACTTCTGTTAAGCACTTCATTAAGAGATACAAAGTGGCCTATGAGAAAAATTTAAGAAAACTTTTTGCTTTCTGATCACCAATGAGAAACTTAAATTTGGTCCAATAAACTGACTTTTCATTTAGATAAATTTTTATAACAATTAATTACTTTAATGCGGTGAAATATCCTTTTCCCTCCCCCAAGAAAATCTATATGTATAAACCCACAAAATATATAAGTATACCATCCCCATGATATATTATACATTCTGGCAAAGGAAACGAAATGAACACCATAACGGAAGCGGAACTAGAGATGCACTCCTCTGGCAATTTAAAAATGTTTTACTCTTCGAAGCGACACAAAAAAATGTTTAAAAGAAATTCTTAATAAAAATGCTCATAAGAGTAAATGATGAAAGAAGAAAATATATGAAAATAAAATCCATACATTTATTTGTAAAAGGAAAACGCATGCATGCTGTTACTGGCGGTTCCTTTTTTTTTTTTTTTTGCTTTTCTTGTACTTCTTCTTGCAACCGATAAGAAATTATGAATATAAATATAACATGTGCACAAAAGTTTTAAATGAGTTTTATTTTATTTTTTTTTTTTTCATTTTACATTTAAGAATGATAAATTGGTACAGATATTAAGGTTAGAAAATCATGTGAATGCAATACATTTAAAAATGTTTGAAAAAAGAAGTGATAATATATATAATCAGAGATGATATATTTTCAGAGAATTTAAGGACGAGTAAATTCTGAGGCGAAAGTTGTTTTTTTTTAAAGAGATGAAATGGAAAATAAAAAAAAAAAAATTTACACTCACAAAAATGAATAGTTCACACCGTATATTTTGTAAAGAAATATAAACTGTGGCAGGGGGTGTTGAGGGCTTTGAATCGGGTTGTTCTAAGCGATGAAACTTCAATACAAAGAGGTACTTTCATGCTAAAATATTTATTTTATTTAAATATAGAAATCGAGCTGGAGTTTTTTGAAATTATTTTATCGGCTGATTTTGTTTTAATGTTTACGATTACATTTTGTTTTAAAAAAAACAATTTTTAATATTCTTTTTATTATTAATTACAAAAGTTATTGCAAACTAGGAATGTCGAAATTTTTTTCAACTTTTATATTCGTTTACTTCAAAGATGATTTTTAATAAATCTATTTGTTTTATTAGAGAATTTTTCATTTAAGGATTTTTCAGGTTTTGCTAAATTTTTTTATCCTTCTATTAGAGGTTTTATTGTTTAATTTTTCCAACTTATAGTTCTAGTTGTGAGTTTCTTTTCCAAAAAAAAAAAAAAAAAAAAAAAAATTACCAGTAAAAAAATTAAGAAATTTACATTTTTTTTTTTAATTTTACAAGCAAAAATATTTACTTTGTTTTGCTTGAATGGAGTTAAAAAATAATTTCTGAATCCTTAAATTTGTTACCCAAAAAAAAAAAAAACAAGTAAAAGTGCTATATTCGACTGTGCCGAATCTTCTATACCCTTCTCCATGGATATGTTCTCTCAAAAAATAAGCAACATAAAGAAGAACTTAAAAACGTACCCATATCGTCATAGTATTACTTCGTGAGGAGGTGTTCACCGATTACTACTTTCTAAGATTACCTTTCTTTCTCTTTCTGCTGCTCTCTGCAGCGCTAGGAATTCTTTGCGACGCCACCCACCAAATTCAAGATCTCCATTGATAACAGCTCCACGGAGGCTCTCATGGCTCCATATCGCAGGCAATCGAAACACAATAGCTATATATAGTTGGAGAAATTTTTGCAACACTGTGTGCATGCATGTACAAAAATGCTTAAGAAAACTATGATGGCAAAAAAACACTTCATATGCCAGAATACTATACAATCGTATTGCAAACACATAAAAGTATACACAAACAAAACCACCACCAAATGAATTTGCGTTTGCTACAACAAAAACAAAAAACAAAAACAAAAATTTTCTATTCATATACATAAGCATCCCGCCACGGATCCCCAGTGGCTCCGTTGCTTTACAAATATACTCAAAAAAAAAAAATATAGCACATATGTCGTTCAAAAAGGGTAAAATTAAGAAAAAATAGTCGTTTATCTACCCAACTTTATAGTGAAATTTTAACAGCAAGTTTGGCTGCAAACGTAGACGTGCTTGTCAATACACATGCTCTTGGTTTGTTACTCAGCATGGATTTTTTGCATTTTTTTCATATAAATATATGAAATTATTTTTTGGCTACATTTTTTTTATTTATCGGCCGATTTTGCTTTTTTTTATAAGTGGTACTTTTGAAAGAAATTAGAACAGATAGGTAAAAAAATTTTTGATTTTAGACAAAATTTAAGGTCAATTTTGAGCGCAACAAAATTACCGGAAGGAAATGAGGACAGACAGACAGACAGACAGACGGACAGACGAAATACTCCCCTTCTTATAACGATCCAGAATATATATACTTTATATGGTCGGAAATCAATATTTATTGAAATTGCATCCCCTATATCAAACTTATTTATACCCTTCCATCCTTTTTGGAGAAGGGTATAAAAACGCAACAGCGCAGTGTTACGTATTACTTAGATTTATGGAAAAAATTTTTTAAATCAATTTTTCTTTGAAATCCTTAAACTCATATTCAGCAGGATAATGGTAATAGAAATCATTAAGTAGCCTTTACACAAACAATTTCCTAGAACAACTCGAGATTTATGCAGCTTCGCACAGTAGCCAATTTCAATGTATTTTTACGTAAAAAAATAATATTCTGCCGGGTATTAATTTTTGTACGTCAGAGCGATTTAAATATCAAATAATGGCCATTTAGTTTGCAAATTCCATAAGCAAAACAATTTATTTTTATTTGCTTTTAATTTAACATAATCGTGTATGAAAATAAGAATTTTAAAATGCTTTTTTTGAAAATTTTAACAGAAGGAATATAAGAATGTATACAATTTTGTTATGGCCTCGCTGTAAATTTAGTTGTTCGTTTTTCCTCGTCTTTTTTTGTTGTTTTTTTGTTTTTGTTTTTTTTTTTTTTTTGGAAATTTAGCGTCATAAATAATAATTACAAAAGAAAAGCTTAAGCTTAAGACATTTCATTAAGAAAGTCTTTAGCATCCTTTTAGTGTTCCCAACAGTAAAAGGGGCACATCTTTATGCCATGCTGCATCAACTTAAGAAAACGGCAATCGTATTTGCACACACACATTTGCATAAAACATTTTCTACACATTAAACCAATAGGCACACATACATACAAACATGCATACGCAAAGTGGCATGCCGACACATGCTCATGTACGTTTAGCCTAGAAAAAGCTTAAGAAAACTAACAAACATTTTGCCGTTTCGCTTTTTTTTTTATCATTTCTGCTCTGCTCCTTAAGGAACCATGTGTGCATTTTATTCAGATGATGTTGTAGACTTTAACCAACAGTTTTACGTAGAAGATGGAAGATGTGTTGGAGAGAGAGAGAGAGAGAGAGAGATGTAGAGTTAGAGTTCAAGAATGTGTCTACTAAACAAATACTCGTATATTATGAAAAAGGATTAATGCGTAACACAACAAGCAACAGCTACAGCTACAGCTACAGGAAGGAAAGAAGCATTCAAGAAAATCAAGCAAATAGTTGAATAAAATAAAGTCCTGTTGTTATAAACCTTAGCATATATGTATGTTTGGCTGTTTTTTGTATATCTATAGGAGTTTGTATATGCTTCACAGAGTCCTGCTCCTGCTGCTATTTTTTCCCGTTTCTTTTTTTTTTTTGCCAAAAACAGTTTAAGTCATAATTAAAGAAAATAAATTATAATCGTTAAATGTCAGTCGTTCATTAAGTCGCTTATAAATATTTTTCTTAATACTTGGGCAAATGTTCGAATAGCCTGTTTGTATATAATATTTTGTATAGTGCAATAGCCATATGAGGGAAGAGGGATAATAAAATAAAAGGGATGCTCTAATTAAATGTGTTGTAGGCATTTGTCGTTGATTTGTTTGCGTTATCATTAGGACACATTTGGCCGGCTATGAGTAGCTGCTTTTGTCAGATGTTAAGGACGTATATGAAGGATTTGTTTGATAATTTTAATGATATTATGCTTTCATTATAACAATATTTATTTACGCGAGATCTAAATATTAGAAATAATGCCTGAACAAATGCTTGTATTTCAGCTGATTTTTTTCAGCCTTATATTGGAGGCCAAATTCAGAATTATTTTGTATACCCCACTAAAATAAGAGTAGTTATTAGAAGACAATTTGAAATTTTATATATAAAATAAAATTGAGAGTGAAGGCTTGATAGTAGTGGGACTCATTGTCGACCACAGTGGCATTCTGTATTTGCTCAAGTACGGTTTAGAAATAACGATTTTGGAAAATATTGAAATTAAATTATTAAAAAATAAAATATTGAATTACTTCTAATCCTTAACTGGTATAATTTTATATTGTATTTGATTTTGTTGTATTTCTATTCAGTTGTGGATATAAAAAAATAATTGTGGGAAAATTATTAATTATTATAATTAGTTAAATGTTGAAAAGTTATAATGTATATCTGTTAAAGCAACAATTTTTTGTGCATGAAAAGTTGCTGAATAAATTTTGACTTTTAAGAAGAGTTAAAAGAATTATTTAATTATTATTAAAATAAAAATTATTATTAATTTTTATTCTTAATTTCATGTATAATATTTAAATGATCTGAAGTAGCGTGCAATAAAATGCGCATTGAAGCCAGCTGATACCGTAAAAGAGCAAAAGTAATTATTCTGCCGAATTCTGAATTCTGGTTGCCATAAAATTTTGTTTCCACTCGAAAGGAAAATTGCGATCGTGATATTGCCCTGAAATGTTTACTCCCAGGATATGTAAATAGCTGATAAAGCCAAAGTAAGTAAGTAGTCAGTTTCGTGGAAAAATTTTCTATAATTAGTTTTTTTAATTACATTAGTTTTACTGCAGCATTAGATTTAGAAATGAAATAAATGGCATTTAACTGGGAAAATTTTAAAACTAGTTTTGGAAGAGGATCCTCCTTTGAGGTGTCAAAGGAACGGAACTTGTGTGTAAGATTGTAATGCATAGTAAAGCCGTCATGACGACGCTACAATACACTACTTGAAAATAAATAAATGTATTCACTATTTATTTCAGATACAATTAAATTGTGCTTTAAAAAATAAATAAATAAGAAAATATATTGAGAATTGATGAATACAACTCGCCAACAAAATAGCTGAACAAATCAAAGGCAAGAGGTAAAATATATTGAGATAAACCGATATTCGGGATATAGGACAAACAATTCTCATGTTTATTCTTCTTCATCCAGTCAACCGGAAATATAAAACATGTCATGAGAAAAATTTTTCACGTGTGCAATTTGGAGGAAAGGACCAAACTTAGTAGGGTAAAATGGCGGATAGGCGTGATTAAATATCATAACTCCCATAAATAAAACACTAAACGAATTATTATTAAAGCAACATACATACGAGTATGCAGGACATAATTAAAGTGATGACAATATAATTAGCCGGATTAAATGAAGTCTTTTTTTGTAGTTTAAGGACGAGATTTGCAGAAAGGATGGTACGGTAATGTTGCACCCGCCGAAAACAGTGTTAGCCAATTCAACATATTTAAAGCGGTTTAAATGAAAAAATTATCCTTTTTTCTTACTCCACAATTCATTGTGTAACATGTAATCGTAAAGTATAGAAACTATTTTCCCTGTAAAGGAATATATTTCACAAATTTCTCCTCTTTTCAACGCTGTAAAAAAATTGCTCTTGAAGCGGCCAGGAATTCCGAACATCTACATTGAACCAAACATTTCCTGAAATCAAAACCAGTGCCTTTTTTTTAAAAAGGCCAACTCCATTAAGACAAACAATTTGCAAATTGAATATTTCTTTTGTCTTTTGTTCTTTTGTTGTGATTCATTAAGAAATACCATTCAAAGAATAATTTTATATATCTATTTGTCTATTGCGCCAATTACTATAGATTTAATGACCAAATAATTTAACTAGAGCTATCAAACAAGAGAAACAGACGCGGTAGCAAAAAGAAATATGAAATCTTGGCTTTGAAAACTTAAGGCAAAGCTTTTGAAATATTTGTTGTTGAAAAGGAGGAGGTAACGAAATAACGATCCCAGCAAGCATTTTGTTCGCCAATCACAAAAGCAAAAGAAGGTGCTTTTAGTTTGGCTTTAAGTAAAGTTGAAATCTAATATGATTAATTTAAGTAAATAAATTTATAATTAATGTATTAATTTATTTATAATAAATCAAGATATTAAATAGCATACTCATAATAAATGTTTGTTGGGCAGTGCTAAACAAATAAGAAACTACTGCGCTTACAAATGAGTGAATGACTGAATGTACTAATGGTAATAAAAGTAATGAGCGTATTACAAATAGTTCATTTATACAAATATCATCCGCATGTCCTTTATAATTGCACCCAAGAAAAAAAGTTAATAATTTAATGGCGAGATGCATGCCATGTGGAGGAAATGTTTAGCGAAACTACAAAAATAGCGTTCCTTTTTCAAGGATAATAATGTTAAATATTAAAAAAAATTTAGTTATGAACGGTTGACTTTATTACTTTTCTCTCTATAGCGTGTAGTTACCTCGCTGATCCGAAGCCGGTACAAAGTATTTTCTTTTCGTCTTACTTTGCAAAACTTTTTTACTTTTCGACAAATAATAAAAAAAAATATATATATAATTAATATATATATACAGGGTGAGATCAAAAGAAACTGCAACCAACTTCAGCCAGTTGCCATTTTTAAACCACACGTCCGACATCTGTGAAAATTATTCCAGTGACAGCTCATTATATTGTTTAAAAAAAAATATATATATAATTAATATATATATACAGGGTAAGATCAAAAGAAACTGCAACCAACTTCAGCCTGTTGCCATTTCTAAACCACACGTCCGACAGCTGTGAAAATTATTCCAGTGACAGTTCATTATATTGTTTACAAGCGTACAAAAGCATTTTCGTGAAAATTTTCCAGAAAAAAAGTTATTCGTGATGGAATTCAAGCGTGATAGTGTGATTTCTTTATATTCGGCTGGAAAACCACAAGTGGCTATCGTTAGAGCACTCCAGCATTTAAATGTGAATAAATCTTTTGTGTCTCGTAGCATCGCTCGTTACCGTGATACTGGTAGCGTAGCCCGACGTCAAGGAAGTGGACGGAAGAAAACAGCAACATCAGTACAAATGGTTCGAAAAGTAAAGAAGCGACTTGATCGAAATCCGCGTCGCAGTGGCCGAAAAATGGATCGTGAGCTGAACATATCGCAATATCCCATTCGGCAAATATTGAAAAATGAGCTCGGGGTAAAGCCATTGAAATGCCAAAAAGTGCAAGAACTTATACCGCAACAGAACGAAAATAGACTCAAAAGAGCCAAAGGGTTGCTTCGCTTGGGCGCAAGTGGTGAACTGCCGAATTTGGTTTTCTCTGATGAGAAAACATTCGTTGTCCAGCAGTTTGTAAACAAACAAAATTATCGTGTTTACTTGACAAAGAGGTCAGCTGAAAATGTGCACCTTCGGTTGGCGACAGAACTCAAGCGCCGGCCATGGTAATGGTGTGGGCCGCCATAACAGCCGATGGTCGCTCTCCGCTCGTATTAATCGACCTTGCCGTCAGAATAAATGCCCAATATTATCGCGAAAATATTCTGGAGGATGTATTGAAGCCTTGGGCATGCAAACATTTTGGCCGCAGACCTTGGACATTCCAACAGGATTCAGCACCGTCGCACTCAGCACGCGCCACCCAAGAATGGTTACAAAATGAGGTTGCTCGCTTCATTTCCAGCGCACAATGGCCAACAAAATCTCCGGATACCAATCCGTTGGACTATTGTGTCTGGAGTATTTTGGAAAGCAAGGTTGGGACTAAAAAATACCAAAGTGTCGATCACCTCAGGCAAGCGCTTCGCCGGGAATAGGCCAAAATACCGCAGAGCAACATTCGGGCAGCATGTGACGGTTTCATTGGCCGTTTGAAGGCCATAATTCGTGCCAAAGGTGACGAAAAGGTGATGCTATTTCCGACATTTTTTGCTTTCATTCAATAAAATTTCAAAAAAAATGAAAAAATTATGGCGTTTTACTTTTTTGCAGTTTTTTTTTAGAACACCCTGTATAATTACATCGCATTTTAACAATTAGATACCATTTGCTTTGCAAAATCTGCCGTATTAGCCTAAAAATGCCCAAAGCGAAAATATTTAGGCAGGGATCCGACAGTGTGATATCCTTTTAACAAAATATTTATTAAATATTGAACAGTGGTGTCATGGATTTTTTTTTGTTTTTTTTTTTTTTTTTTTGTTTAAAGCAGCAATTTCCTTTGATACTTTGGTACCGACCAATTTTAATTATCCCTGAGGATCCACATTTTTGGGAATGCGACTTCTATGTGAAACTAATTGCTTTTCAAATTGTGGATTTTAAACAGAAATGAAGCACGTTTTATTTCGCAATAGTGTGCAAAGATGGACTGATGGACAGATGGACAGATGGACAGATGGACAGATGGACATTCTTCAATCAGCTAGTCTCTGTAAGTCGTCAGAATATAATTGTATACTTCATGGCGTTGGAAAACTCGATAAAGCAGAAATCACAAACTGCATGAAAAACTGATTTCTTTTCAATTTTATTTTCTTTTTTCTTGAAGGAAAATGATCATTCAAATATTTAACCAGCAAAATTCTTTGAGCGATTATTTGCAAATAATAGTTTCCTTTCCAACATGGTGTAAATGTTTTAATGGACTTGTGTGTGAAAATGTATGGCAGTGGGTGTGTGTGTGTGTGTGTGTGTGTGTGAATGTTTATGTAACCACTGCCAATTGCATTTGTGTGCTCGCAAGTATTTGCAGATTGGTGGGAAAATTTCTATTCATGGTTGCTGCTTTTATTACATTTTGTCAGTCTTATTGTTGTTGTTGTTGTTGTTGTAATAGTGTTTGTAGTTAGTATTTTTTGCCGCTTGTATAGTTCTTGTTTAGTGTAATTTGGCAAATTGACTTGGTAGTATGTTGAACAATTTGAAATATGTAGTGGTTAAAATGTAGTTGTGTTTGTGTTTGTTCGCTGTGTCTGATTATTTTGTTTGATGGCTTGCCGGAATGGTGGGCTGGTTGGCTGGCTGGCTGGTTGTTTGGTTGTTTTTGGGGAAAACGTTAGTGATACAAGTAGTTGGTAATAAAATGTATAAAAGTCCAATTAAATGGTCATAAGTAATAATAATTCCGCTTTGATTTGTGGGTGTACGTAATATTGTGGTTCATTTAACAAACGTACTTCCGTGCATGTGAGAATGTTTGTGTGTGCACACAGAGAAATAATTCTTTCATTATTTCCACTTTTATCCTAAAAACATACAATAATTTTTTTTACTTAGTCGTAACTTTGTTGTTGTTATTGTTTTATAAAATATTTTTTGGTATTAAATGCAAGTTTATGTCTTCATTCATTATGTTTTTCATATTATGTTTTTATTTTGCAAGTAGATAAATTAGTTAAAGTACTTATTGCGTATTGTTTGCATTCCGCTTTTTGCCTCTTTGATTTTAAGGGGCGATTTTCTATTAATTATTTTATTATTTTAATTAAAATTGCATTAAAACATAACAAGTGACTGTATTCGTATTCCAAACAAAAAAAAAAAAAAAAAAAAAAAAAAATTAAGAAGGTTATAAATAAGTTTCCCATTCCGTTTGTAGCCTTTATCTTTTATATTTGCAAGGCAAGCGAAATCTTTCGTGGAATAATAATTTTTCTCGCTGAACAACAAAGCGAAACTGTAATGCAATTGATACATTTCGTATTTTTTAAGCACTCCGGTTTTTGTTTTTTAGATTTCATTTCTTTACTTGAGCTTGAAATCTGCGTATTTATTATATAAATTAACAAGAATATCTCAAGCTTAAATAAACGTAAAATAATTTTAAGGGGTAACATAATAACTAATAACTAACTAATAATGTACAGTATGCTCTCGATTTGTACTTTTTTCTTCCGGTGACAGCTCTAAAATATGAACTCTTTCCAAAAGCTTTTACCTATTCTGTTTTCAACTGGTATTGATGTATAAAACTTCAAAGAGATTTAATTACTTTTTAAATGGATTTTAGTTGATAATCTATTTAATTTTTTTGTTTAATTATGACTTAAAGCGAAATGTCCTTAAACATTCTTACAAGAAAAAAAGCACAACTTTTAACTCTAAAGAAACAAAACAGCAATTTTACAACAGTTACGAAAAGAGGACTCTATTACTAATTTAAGGAATACATTTTTTGATGGTCATAAAACTCAAGAGCAATAACTTTAAGGAAGATGGTAAAAGATAGAGAACCAAAAATCGCAAAAGCTTTATTCCGATGATGTTTCACTACAAGAAACCCAAAAGAGACAGTCAGCCAATAGGACTGATTTTAAAAGAAAGGCCAGAACTTCATAATGAAATTAAAGAAAATTATTCAAACTTTAATGACAGTCGAAAATATGAGCAATATTGCAAAGAAAGAACTTGCTTGATTCTAATTTGTTTATCTTATTGTGAGTTCACTGTATTTCATTTATCATTCCCGGCGCATTAACATCTATTGCTCTAATTTTGTATGCAATCTTATAAAAAGTAGTGTTGCACATTAGCTGGTCTCTAATACGGTCTGATGTGCACACAAAATTAACTTATTTCGAGTTACCTCGTACAATATTTTTTTTTTATTACTTTCTTTATTCGTTGTATGTTATTTTAAATCGTAATCATATTAAAAAAAATATACTTCAATATTTAAAAAGAACAGACATAAAAATGTTAATGTGCAAAAGAAATAATTTTATTGTATGCAGATAAAAGCTAATGTGTCTTGCCTGAGTGTTCTGTTCTGTGCACTTTCAAGAGAAGAAGTGTTTTAAGATATTTATTATTGCCTACATTTGGGCGTTGTGTGAACATTCGCACATAAATAATTTTATAAGAAATTTGGGGAGTGATAAAGATGATCACTTGAAACATTTCGTTACGTTTATTGCATTTCGTTCTAATCGTGATAATTTTATTTAAATGGTTACACGTTTATTCATATTCCCCGTATCTTTATGACATCTCTAAATGCTTAATGGTCATATTACAAAATAATTTAAAGAGCTAAACTGAAAAAATGACGAATCAAAAGGTGTAGAATTAAGAAATTCACCAAAAAAAAAAAAAAAAATTATCGTTATAATAAAATCAAATAAATCAATCGCAATTAAATATAAAAAAAAAAAAAATAAAATACAAATTTCGAGAACAAATATTATTTATAAATAAAAATAAAATTTTTAAAGGATCTGCTCTTAGAATTTGTAAAAAAAATTTCAATGCTAATTAAACTTTTTAATTAATTTAGCAATCTAAAATATTATCTGAAATATCGGAAAATTAATAAAATTGAAAATATAGTAAAGATCAGGTTACAATTGGCTTTTGTAGGTTATATAAATACGAGTAAATTCTTTTTATTGCTAGTGAACTTTAGCCTAAAAGTGAACATTAAGTTTAAGGCAGTCTCAATGGAACCTTTATTTTTAGGAGGAGGTTTTTTAACTTGAAGCTACCATGTGGCGTTACGTGGTCGTAACTTTTAACTTTATTCTGATGGTGAGAAAGGCAATAAAAACGGGTAAGAAAGCTTGTTTACCATAAGCAATATAAATAATTTTTCTTTTTAATATTTCGGTAAAGTAATAAAAAGTAAATAGAAAATAAATTTTTTTCGCTTAGGGGATAACTGCTATTTATCATGAAGGAAATTGCATATTAGGACAAGCATTTGTGAACTTAGGATTTGGAGTTTCCTGCAAAGAATACGCGGCCAGAGAGTTATGATGGCTAATTATTCCACAAAGAGACTGTTTGGCAATTAATAAATTTTCTCTGAACTTGTTATCTCGACTTCACTGCGTCTTAATCGTAAGAGTTTTGGCTCTCAAAGCAGAATTTATCGTCTGACAAAATGTACGGGTTTCGGGAATAATTTCATTGCAGTAAGAATAAAAGAACGAAATACACTCTACATGTCGCCCATATGATCCAGCAACAAGGTAGGCTCGGCTAGGCCGACATTAGCGATAAATTTCTTTGTTCGCATTGGAAAATACATAAGAGTTGTAATCCATTTTCCTTTGGATATAGGCAGCATAAGCATTGCGTCGGGCAGATGGTATAAAAAGTAGCTCTAACGCCCAGCCCCGAAATCCATAGACTTGAAAGTATTTTTTACCTATATGAGAGTTATGATCAATACAAACAATATCTTTGAAATATCGAGACCTGCTAAGTCCAAAATATTTACATACGTTCGCATAAAATAGCATCTTCGCTCTTGTGCTTGTGCAGCAGGCCAATAATGTGACAAGTCCGTGTAAGTGTTCATCATTCATAATGTGACAAAGTACTTTGAAGAAAAAAAAAAAAAACTTTATTCACAGAATATTTTTGACTATGAAAAATAAGTTTAATAATAAGTTAAGTTAATAGTAAGTTTAGTTAATGCCATCTTGATAGCTTTTCAGAGCTTGAATTAGTATTCAATATTAATTGACCTCTCAGATTGATTGATTATTATATTTTTATTGTTCTTTAAACAACCAAATATTTATAGCTTTATAAATTTCGAAAATTCAGTTAACAGCGTTTTTACGAAATTCAAAAAAAAATAAAAAAAATATTATATTAAATGAATTAAATAACAGAAAGTTGTGTTAATTTACAAAGTCTTGACTAGCAGATATAAAAGCCTCTACACCTCTACTCTCACGATCACTGTAGGAACTGTTTTCAAGAAAAGCAAAGTACTCCTCATGAATAGTGTCAATGCGGTTTAAGGTTAAATGCTAACTAATTTAGGAATTCTGATGGTCTTGATTTATTAAAATTTCACTTCATTTTATTAAAGCTTTAACAAGGTGTTGCAATTTAAGATTTTCCCTAGAAAATGCAGAACATAAAAATAAATAAATATAAAAAAGCTTTTGGCCTTAAAAATAACTCTGAAATTTCAGCTAATGCGTGAGCACATTTTTGTCTTGTAATATTTTGAAACATATTTTAAATAATAATAAACAAAAAAAAAAAAAAAAAATAATAATAATAATAAAAACAAGAAACTCTTTTATCTCTTATAAGAAGTATGCCTGTGCCTCGTAGATTATTTTCTGCATTTCAAATATCTTAAACAGCAATAAATTTCGATTTATGTATTTCATTTGTTGTACAAGTAATTTTGTTAAATAAATGCCTGGTGAATTATAATCTTTTTAAGTACTCACAAAAAGGGGGGTGTGCACACTAAACACCCCTTTTTAATGGAACAACTTATATTTGGCAGCTTTTTAAGCAAACGTCTTAAGCAATTTTGACATGTATTTTTGTAAATGCTCAAAATATATTCCAGCATGTCTTTGTGTTTTGATTATCATAAAGAGTACTTGCTGGCGTGCAGGGCATTTGTTGTCAAAATATATTTGAAAGCCATAGAATCTTTAATTGTAACCGCTACCCCAACCCCTTAATCATTTCGGAGATTTCCAGCGCTCTCGCCTGCTAAATTGTGTTCAATGAATTTTCCAAAATGAAAAAGAAAACGAATATCTTTTCAGAAATGGTAAATTATGAATTTAGAAAAATATTAAGTTATTTAGCCATCTCGACATTGTTAAAATACCACAGTTTGTGGAATTATTGTCTGCCAGGTTGGTTGCTCGGTTTGCTCGGTTTGCTCGCTGCCTGATTTCTCATACATCTCTACAGTTTTTCTTCTGTTACCATTAAAGTCACAAGCGAAAAGCTTATGAAGAAAAAGGGTAATAAATCAATTCGTATTAGTTTTATAAAATTTATTCCTGCGGCGACTAAGCAGAAGAATTTAAATTTATATAAACGTGTACACAGATACCAGCACACACACACGCACTCTCACACACATTTGCTGGTTTGCTCCTGCTTGGCTTGGCTGGATGTGCGCCTGCCATGCTATTACTGCTTAAGATTGCTGCTAAAGTAAAATTCTAGTGTCTTCTTTTAGGCTGTTACTTATTACTTTATTTTTTATTTCGCCAGTTTTACCTCCTTAACATTTTTAATAAGTCTAATGAGAAAATCTTTTTGCCATTTCCTGCCTGTACGTTCAATGTTTTAGATATTTTATAGCTGATACCGCAAAGCAAAGCAAAGACATTTTTACAAAGTAAAAGGAGAAATCAAATTCTTACGGAAACCTGAGAATTTAATGTTTTGCAAGTCTTAAATTATGCTCTACTGATACCTACAATAGATCAGGTTCGCTTTTCATATACAATAGCCTGCAAGACTAGTTACCTATATATAAAAATTATTCCATTGACATCCCTGAAATTACCGAACGCCTTTAGGACCACTAAGCAGATATTACAATTCGTTTGGGAGCTTACAACAAGCTTTAAAGAATTGCTACGCTCTCAACTACATATATAAGAGCGGCCAGTGTTTACAAATGTAGGCAAATAAAATCGAAATCATAAAAAGTTATTTTTACACTCTGTCGAATTTTACACATATCGGTGAAATCTGATCTTGACTCAGATTTGTAAATAAGAAACGAGAATTACTGGCGAACATTATTGTTTTAGCTCTGCAGACAGCTAATAAATTATTTTGAATAGGACAGTGACCACGCACCGTTGGCATTTGAAAAATTTCGCATATAAGGAAGCAAAACTATTCATTTAAAATATATCACATATTACAAGCTAAAAATACTGCTTTTGTAATAATTTTTTGCCGCAACATTTTTCGTCACTGTAGCCAACAAAGGATAGAAAAAGATTTTATTTAGCGGGAAGTGCTGTCTAGTGGCAAACGTTGTCCTTAAAATGATCAGTTTTACATACAGACAGACATGTATTCGATTTCTGCCCGCTTGTAGCCGGTAAGCTGCTGTGCTGCTCTCTCTCTCTCTCTTTCTCTCTTTCCCTTTCTCTCTCATTATTTGCTTTGTTTTTTTATGCGTTTTATTGTCACTACAATTAATTTAAATGCATAAGAAAAGCGTTCAGAGTAAGTTAGAGGATTGCTTCGAAGGTAATGGAAACCATAATAGCTGTGATAAAAATAAACCCCTTAAAG
This sequence comes from Ormia ochracea, assembly GCA_963402855.1. Classification (NCBI taxonomy): domain Eukaryota; kingdom Metazoa; phylum Arthropoda; class Insecta; order Diptera; family Tachinidae; genus Ormia; species Ormia ochracea. Next base: position 43,477,105 of record OY727109.1, read on the forward strand.
TGAATTATCGGTGGTTAAAGTGAATTCTGTCCGAAAATGTTAAAAGTTACTATATGGCCCCCACACCCAACCTTTTTAATTGTATTTAATTCCTAATCTAAGCCGCTGGTCAGGACTTTCAAAGTAAAAGGCTATGAAAAATGTATCTCCGGCTCGTACGTTAAATCCTTACAGAATAATGTCTCGAATCCGATATTTTCTCAATACAACAGCGTTGGTATAACTATTATTTTTTTTTTTTTAAGATATTTTCTCGTTAAGCAGGGTAGCAATTCAATCATTTACACCGCTTCTTACGTTCTTGTCTTACGTCTCTTGTTTTAAAAAATGTAGCGCATACTTTTTCTCCTTGCAAGCTCTAAATATAATTTATTGGAACTTTTAAATACAGTAATGCTCATTCATATTCATAAACACTTTCCTACACTTTTTCTTTCCTCTTTCTTAAGTAAAAGCAGTAACAGAAAATTTTTTTTGGAAAACCTTAAGTGTATGTATATTAATATTTTCGCTGCTTCATTTAAATCTTCATAAATCCTTGAAGGAAATGCAATGAAATTTTTACAACTTTTAGGCAATTTTCTTTACACTCCAAATATTGCTTTTCAGCGCCTGTAGATGGCAACATGGTAAGAAATATTGAAACAAAACGAAAATAATAATAATAATAATAGTAATAATGAAAATAAAGAAGAAAAGTAAGTGAAACAATATTTAATACCTTTACGGCCAGTTGACTTCATTTATGTGCTATTCGCAATAAATAAATGAGTAAATGAATTATCGCTTTTGACAATGGGATTATCATTTTTACATTAGTCGATTTCATAGAGAGAACGCTTTTATTTAAATGATTTTCCGCCCCAAAAGTAAGAAAAACAAAAAAAGAAAATATTTTCTTTCATTTTCTTAAGATTTAGTTGTCCTTGTTGCTGCGCCAGTTCAGCTTGACTTTTTTCCTTTCTGTTTGACTTTGCATTATGAAATGCTTTAACTCTCCGGGGGGTAATTTAGGTTTTACATAATTATCATCGTAAATTACACTTTAGCATTAAATCTTTTCCAGGTTTTCTTAGTTTTTTTATTTAATTTTATTTTTTTTTTTTTAACATTATTATTGTTGCTGTTGTTTTATTTGCCTCCGTGAAAGTGAATTGAATTAAATGGTTATTTTCACACTTATTTTACGTGTTTTACGGTTTATTTTGCTTAATTTTTCTGTAGGCCAAAAACTTTTCCACGACTTTTGTGAGAACATACAAAAATGTGCATCAAAAAACAAAAAAACAAAAAACAAAAAAAAAATTAAAACTTATTTGAATGGAAATTTAATTTAAATAAAATTCTCAGTGGAGATTTTGGCCTTTAATTATATTACAATTGTTTGCAATTTTACTAAATTTCTTTTTCTTGGCCAAAAACAAAGAAAATAATTATAATTAAAATTTTTAAAAATTTTCTTCTTACACTTGCTAATATTTTATATAAAAAAACAATTCAAAATATAAAGAAAAAAAAATTGATTTGATGGTTGATTTCTGCCAGTGGAGTTATGGGGAATGAAGCCTTTCTTAAATGTCAAACATCTTAATGTGAAGGGCGGTTAAATTTTAAGATCCAATTTTGATTTTGACTAAAACACAAATTATTTAGTATATTATTGTCAAAATTTTCGATGACGCTGAGACATATTTGAGGTTTTATCGCATCCTTTAGGTCTTGAATTCATGCTGGCTTATCGGCGTACACCTTTTCTTTCACATAAGGCGAAAGGAACATGTACAAGGATGTCAAATTACATGATCTTCGCGCCCAATTAACATCGCCAGCATGTGAGATAACACGGCCGTTGAATTTGTCGGGCAAAAGAGCTATTATTGCGCTGGCTGTGTGGCTAGTGGCAATTGTCCTGTTGAAACTACATTGCATCCACATCCATATCATCCAATTCGGGCCATAAAAAATTCATTATCCTGTCAGAATAGTAACCACCATTAACACCAGTAACTGTCTGACCGGCAAAACATACGGCCCGAAGAAGCCGGCAGCCCATAAAGCGTACCAAACCGTCACTCAATCACTCTGCTTATTGACGAATCCACTGAATCACCGAAGATGATTTTCTTCGGTATGCATTTTGATATGAACACGCCCATTTTCATAACCACCCTGAATAACTTTAACGCGTTCGTCTATGGTGTATCCTTCCAGGCTTCAAATTGAGTTAGTCTTAAATTGAGAAAAAGCTAGACGTTTGGCCGTTAGTCACATTTACCATTTGACCTTAAAATTTAACCATCCTTTATAAGAGAAATATGGGAATGCAAATGATATGTAAGACACCAGTGGCAGCTGGCCCATTCCTTAACTGGCTTTAATTCTACTTGATTCCAACTTCCCAACTTTCAGTTCGCAGTATAATAATTTGAAATTATTGAAGCATAGTGTTGACGAAATATCGAAAATAAGGATATACTTATATATCTTATATAAGCAAAGAAAACCATTTTTACAATGTCTTTAAAGTTTATCATTATTTTTTATTTTCCTAATCATCAGCTTATTGCCATTAACTTAAATGTCTGCTGACATTGTCATCATTTGGAAAAAACTATCTTCAATATAAATAAACACACATACGTTTCCATTAACGTTACACTCTTTACATGCAGCAAATGCATTACGAGTAAATAAATCTTAAGAAAAAAAAAAGAAGGAAAAGCAAAGCAGTTGTTAAAAAACGGAATCTAAACTGATAAGGTATTAAAAATTACCAAAAACCACACCACTAAAAATAAATGTGTACATTTGCAGCAAACGAAACGAGAAATAAAATAAATAAAATACAAGTTGAATGAAAGAAACAACAAAATGTTAAGGACTTCCTGTTAAATGAAATGCAACATGAGAGGAAACACAGGATATCACAGTTGAACATTAAACGCGCGAAATGTGTTTCCTACCGCCAGTATTTATAAGAAAGAAAACTTTTAAAATGCAGAAGCTTTACATTTAATGAAGCGTATGCGAATCGCAATTGACACAAGTCTAAACGCACACATACAAATACGTATTTAATAAACTGCATTAAGATGACAAACAATGGCTGTTCGTAAGCCATCATTTCGAAAGCACTCAAACACATATACATTTGCAATAAGGATATTAAAGCGTTTGCGCTTTCCTTATAAATCAGTGACAGTCTAGTAAATACACTCAACACTCAGGCAACGCTTGGCTGGAGACAGACCGTGGCCTAACATTACGTATCCATAAATTGAACTGAGTTTTCAGCTGTTAATTGATTTTGTGAATTTTAAAATTATTTTCATCATTCTAATTAAAGTCTGCTTTTTAAAAATCGCTTAAACTCTATTTCTTCAAATTACTTTTCAAATATTCGAGTGGTTGGGAACCATTTTTTTTTTTTTTTTAATAAAATTTCTTTTCTTTCCTTATCTAATAACTTTATAAAACACTTTCGTTTGTTAATTAATAAATAAATTAATAATTGCAATAATTGCATGACTTAAATTTGAAAATTTTTTTTTCTTTGTGTAAGTCCAGCTCTGGGGAATGCCCTGCAGACAGGCTATGGGAAAGTGATAGAATTAATTAGATGCAGAGAAGAGTTGCTGATAAGCTGATAAACTGCTTTTAGTTACCCTATCAGTCATTCGTTTATTTCGCTGATAGAACACTCCTACAGATGACCGCCAATGTAAACTGGTGGCGAATAAGTACATACAGACCAGTTTTTTGTTGCGCTACTGGTGTCGAAATAGTCCGTGTTAAGCTGTAGAACTATGGCAAAGAATCTACTCAGATATGTGTTACGAGCCATGTAAATTATTTGCTGGTGAATGTGAAATGAACGGCGACTATGCCCTCTGCTCTTAAGCATTACTAATAACGCCGGTAGAGATAAAATCCCCTACTTCTGCCCCTCTGTAATTGACAAGCATTTTAATCAATCCCAAAAAGAATCAAACAATAAGTTTTTTTTCGTCTGATATAAAAATTTTATTTCAAAAGAATATGTTTGCAAAAAACTATCGGTTTTATATATAATTTCAAAACATTCCAGTATATATAAGAGTGAGGGAAGATCTATAAAAAAAATCAAATAAAGTTGCTTGTAAAAGAAAATCCTTCTCCCATTCAATGTTATTCAATGGTAGTGAGTGCGATGAAGCTTCAGGATATTGCAGAAGCATCAATCGCGGATTTCAACAACTTCGGCAGACATTTCAGACAAAAGTGAACAATGAATATTAACTAGATATTCAAATGTTTGACACCACTGTCAACAAATCACAGCACATCATTACGATAAGTTACAAAACAAGCACATGCTTGTCAACAGTTCAAGTGCGAGAAATTTAAGACAGAAACGTTTTAGAGTTTCAAGAAAAAAAAAGAAAGAAAGACCGGATGCTGTTCATAAGCATTGATAACAATTTTAACAGAAGATAATAAAGAGAAAAGCAAAATGTTTGATCCAATTTGAAGACAGTTTAAAAATTATTGCACAAAATCACCCACCATCTCAGCAAATGCCACTCAACACCCAGCAAACAAACGTATAAGAATTACAAAAACAAAAAAAAAAAAAACTCCCAAGTAAAAATTCTTTTAATCTCAAATCATCTCAATTAGTTATGATACATTTCAAACAAAATATAACCGCAGAAATCGAAAAGGAATTTTATCCTTTATAATTGGGAAATGAACCCACTACTCATAATACACTAAAATGATCAATTTTATTATATAATGAGAGAGCGGCTTCCTGTTGGCTGATAAGTAACATAATCGCCGCTCACGATTATTGCTTTAATCTCCAATTCTTAAAGGTGAAGGAAGCCAATCTTTGCCTTTGGCTACGCAGCTTTAAAATTATTTATTGTCTCTGCCATGACTTTTATGTTTTTCTCTTCATAAAAAGGGGAAATACATGAATTTCTTCAGATTTTTCGGACAAAAGGCAAAAGAATCATTTAATGAATTGACTTGCAAGTACAGAAACTGCTAAATACAAATTTCAATACACTTCAAGTAAGTATTTACTTGAAGTACAATAACAACAAAGCCAAAAGCTTGTTGGCATTCAACTTCATCGATAAGGATAATTAGTGGTATTACCGATGCTAAGCAGCTTCAAATACACGAAGCCAATGCAGGGAGCATTTTAACAATGTAATATATAAACATATATATTTTTGTGCTTCTCTGTGTGTGTGTACAGGTGTGCGTATGATTATTCATTCGTACGATGTGACGCTGACGAAAGATGATGTGAACTGTCACAGTTGAAATCACAAGTTAATACTTTCTTTCCAACATCTTTAGCAAAAGCTTTTCAATGCTTTTATCAATCTCGTCGTCATCTTTAGCGATTGATTTATTTTGTGTTTGTGCAAAAGAGAATACAATTTTAGCTGTATTATAAAACATCATTAAAACTTTAACCTCAATGTCGTGTTACCTTCTTTAGTGTTTCATTTCATCGTCACTGTATTCTGCGCCATGGCTTTGCCGAATGCTCTGATATTTTATTCTTTTTTTTTTTTCTTTCTTTCTTGTTTCTTTTCTACGGTTTTAATCCTTAAAACTCACTTTTAAGGATTTTTCTGTTATATTTGATAGAAAAAATTGATAACAGAATATTTTTAGATGATTTTTTTTCTATTTGAATTTGTTATTTTAAGCGGAGAATTTTGTCTTTATTTAATTGAAAAAATAAGAATTTTTCTTTCCCTTTTTAAGCTTTTGTTTTTTAAGACAGAAAAAAGTCCTTTTTCTTTTTGTTCTTTTTTATTTGCCACAAAATTGAAATACTTGAAAGACAGCATAAGTAAAAATTACATTCATTTATTGCCTTTAAAGCGAACTCAAGCAGTTTACATTAAAAATAAAAATAGGGAAAAGTACGCAATTAGACTTTAAGTTTGCCTATTTATTAAATTGGCCCGCACTATGGCACATTTTGCCTTCTCAATTATTTAAAACATATTATCTCATTAATAAAAATTATAAAATGTTCACCTTTTAAACATTTTATTCTTCTGAAATACATACTTGTAATAAAAAAAATTCTTCGAATGTAAAAAAGTTTATTTTTTTTAAGTTTTCTACCAAATATCTTTTAAAGCGATCATATTCCTGCTCCAGCAGCGAAAAGAAATTTCACTGTGCAAACCGAGTTTACTTCTGACGATCAAATACACACGATGTGATTATATCCGAATACCACAAGTGTAAATAAAAGTATAAGTGCAAGTACAAGTAGAAATATGAGTTCGGATATAAGTATAATTACAAGTATAAGTACACGTAGAACTACAACTACAAGTGTAGTTAAGTATAAATACAAAATTTAAGTATAAGTTTAAGTACAAGTATAAGTATAAGCAACAGTGCGAGTAGGAGCATGAATATGAATATAACTATACGTATAAGCATAAGTGAAATTATAAGTATAAGGACAAGTATAAATATAAATATAAGTATAAGCACAAGTACAACTACAAGTACATCCACAAATATAAGTATGAGCATAAGCTTAAGAACAACTGTAAATAAAAGTTTAAGTGCAAGTACAGGTAGAAATATGAGCATAGATATTAGTATAAGTACAAGTATAAGTACACGTAGAAGTACAACTACAAGTGTAAGCATAAGTATAAATATATATATAAGTATAAGCATAAGTACAACTACAATCCTATCCACAAGTATAAGTATGAGCATAAGTATAAGTAGAAATAAAAATTTAAGTGCAAGTACAAGTAGAAAGATGAGTATAGATATAAGTATAAGTACAAGTACAAGTATAAATAGAAATGTAGGTATAAACGTAACTATATAAACATAAGTACAAGTACCAAGCCAAGTTTAATTCCCAATATAAGCATAAGTATAAGTGCAAATATATATATAAGTATAATTTTAAGTACAAGTATTAGCAGTATGATTGGGACTACAAATATAATTATAACTATACCTGTAAGTACATGTGTAATTATAAGTATAAGTTCAAGTACATGTATAAGGACAAGTATAATTATAAGTATAGGTATAACTAAAATTACAAACACATGTATAAGTATGAGCATAATCTTAAATATAAATATAAATAAAAGTAAAATTGCAAGTACAGAAGAAATAAGTATAGATATAAGTATAAGTACAATTACAATTAGAAACACAAGTATAAGTATAAGCATAATCTTAAGTATAAGTATAAATATAAGTATAAATAAGAGTATAAGCAGAAATATAAATCTAGATATAAGTATAAGAACAAGTACAAGTATAAGTATTAATGGAAGTATGAGTATAAATACAAGTACAAGTTTAAGTATAAATATAAGCATAAGTCCAAGTACAACTACGAGAATAACTACAAGTAAAAGGATAACTATAAGCATAAATTTAAATATGAGAATAAGTTTAAGTACAAGTATAAGTAACAGTGTGAGTAGGAGTATGAATATGAATATAACTACACGTATAAGGATAAGTGAAATTATAAATATAAGCACAAGTATAAATATAAGTACAACTACAAGTATGCATCCACAAGTATGAGTATTAGCATAAGCTTAAGGATAAGTATAAATATAAGTATAAACAAATGTACAAGAGCAAGTACAAGGATAAGTATAGATATAAGTATAACTACAAGAACAAGTATAAGTATAAATGTAAATATGACAGTAAGTTTGAGTGCAAGTATAGCTATATGTAAGAGGATGAGTAGAAGTTTATGCATAAGCATAAATATAAATATAATTATAATATAAGCAGAGTATAAGTACATATTATGCTGTAATGGAGGTGCACAGAACTTCAGTAATTTTTGTAACTAATTTTAAGTATAAGTAACAGTGTGAGTAGGAACATGAATATGAATATAATTACACATATAAGTAAAATTATAAATATAAGCACAAGTATAAAAATAAATATACGTATAAGCATAAATACAACTACAAGTACATCCACAAGTATAAGTATGAGCATAAGCTTAAGGATAAGTATAAATATAAGTATAAAGAAAAGTACAACTGCAAGTACAAGAAGAAATATGATTATAGATATAAAGATGACATTAAACTTGCTCAAAGGACATTTTTAATTTTCTACTTGCCAGATTTAGGCTATAAATACACGCGATAAATAATTGTCAGGTGATCCTACTCTGCCATCACCATAATCTAGCAGATTCACTAGTTTCCCATAAGAATATTAAATGGAACTATAAACCTTTCACAATACTCGTAACTTTTTGTTTAAATAAATATTAATTAAATACTTTTCCAAATTTCGATGATTAAATTTCAAAATGAGAAGGCATGCAGGTCTGCGATTTAAAAATGAAGATAAAAAAAGTATTGACTGGTTCTTCATGCATATGTATTTCTGGTTATACTCAGAATGCCACACTTGGTATGTTGAGAGAGTATTTTCTTATCATATCAAGTGTGTCATACTTGAAGATGAAGGTGACGGCACGCAAGTGAGTAGTTGCATTTGGGAGTAATGAGTTATTGGAATATCACAATATAGAAGTTTTTTCACAATCTCTGCACTTCATGCGACAGTTGTGCTGCAGAAACACACTCTCTAACCGAGCCATTTTTGACCTACAGCCTATTATAAAATAAACCTATTAACCTATTCGAAATAAACGAGAATGTGGGTATGGGAGAATTTCTACTACAGGACTATTACGGTACGATGGCATGCCGGTCTAACATACGATGTATTAGCTTGTAGTAGCAGTTTCATATGGCATAGTAACAGTTTGAATATTCTCATCAGCTCCGTCAATGTAAAGTAGCAAAGTAGAGCAATTTTAACTTTTGACGTGCAACGTAGACTGTGATAGATGTCCGTTTGTTTTCCCTACATTTTTATTCATATTTTTGTGATTGAATGTCTATCACAAAAGTAATTATTGTGGCAACGTTTCCATCGACACTTTGACATCACTTCAAGGAATTGATGAACGAAGGGTGATGGATTGTAGGCCTGGATGGACTCAACCTTTATGTCGAAGAGTAAAAATTATTCTCAAAAAAAAAAGCATCGCAAAAGGTTCACATTTACAAACGAAAAGAAAAAAATATATAAATTTTCTTTTCGCTACTTCATACATTTTTTCACGATATATGGCATCGCGGTAGCCTTCTTCTCCTATAACTATATACTATCACATCGAATTCCAATACCAAATAAATTTTAAAAACTAAAGTGGCAGTGCGCTTTTTTTTAGTCAGAATAATAATCACAAACAAAAGGCAGCAACATTGCCCTGTTTATAAATCCAAAGTATTTCATTTTATCAATTTTGCTTGTGATTGTATTCATTTGCTTATCTTATCAAAGCAAATGGAATTGAGACGTTTGGAGAGGGCCCTCCTATACCCAACACCACCAACAGGTAAGCACTATTATTTGTGTCACAGTATTAAATCTGATTTGAACGATGAAACGAGTAGCGCCAAACAAAAATATAATGAAGAGAATAAACTAATAAAAATGAATAATTAAACGAAAATGCTACAAGAAAACTCTTAAAAGCACTTCTTTTAAGTACAAAAATATTTCTTAGTATAATTAAATTTATAAAAAATACAAAAACCGCTGAAGTAAAATTCTGTTTATAAAAATTATTTAATATTTAATAAGAGAGAAGTGTGCAAGTGATTTCATATGCATTACCAATTAATAACTTACAAGACATGATTATATAATGTGTTTGTTGTTGCATTGAAGGTAAAAACATTATGAAGGCAAAAAGAAAAAACAAAAACAAAAACAACACAATTGAGAAAAAAGAATTTACATTTGCTTCGTGCTTCTGAACAAGAATTATATTTCAAGTTTCCATAAATGTGCAATGCAATTGCTCATTGGGATATTTTAAGGATCCCAGTAATCATCTATTTACAAGTCAAGGTGTGTTTTGGAGATTCTGGGCAATAACGGAGATTTTTATATGCCATGTTGAGTCTAGTTATTTGATACCATTAAGTGTTTACACAAGAGGGTTTTCACTCTAGTGTTTTCAGTGTAGTGAAAACTGAAAGAGTTTGATTGATTTTTGCCATTTTAATTTCCACATCGTTCAGAGATGGACAATCCATTTTGTTTAATTCATAAGTTGAATACATTGTGTGATGAATTGAGAAAAACATTAACTTGTTTAATTTAGCTGTACGTCTGAACAGGGTATTAACTACCGCTGCAACGCTATTTTAATCATGCAAAAAAATTTTTATAAATCAATTTTAAGTTTTACTGTAAAACCTTTAAAAAACAATTTTATTAATAAGAAGAAGAAGAAGAACTTTAAACAAAAAAAAAAGACTGTTTATCTCTTTGACAAATTTTTATAAAAAATTTTTCCTTTTAATGAAGCTTAAAATCGAAGCTTTACAAAAATTTAAATTGTTTATATTTGAAAGAAATTCTTAAAATTTATTTTTATTATATAATTTATTTATTTTATTTTTAATTTATTGTTTATTTAAAAATATAAAGATATGAATAAAAAAATTGATGATTTGAAAATTTGGAAAAAAGCAACCAAAAAGGCCAAAAAATATTCCTAATTTATATATCAATTTTGATTAGAAATAATAAAAACGAGAGAGATGAGAGAAATGAGAGAAAATGTTTAGCTCTCTCTCTCTGATATTAGAAGCTATAAAATATTTTTAAGTTGAAGTTTTACAAGATTAATTCGGTCAATTTTAAGACTTATTTGAGGATAAGGAGTGGGAATCTTTTAATCTGAACAGATGTGTGGCAGAGCACAGGATATTAATTTAATTTTTCATTATTATAAACATTAAAACAAATAATTTTAACGAATTTAAATAAAAATAGGCAAAATAACGAAAAAGTTTAAAAAAAAAAATTATAATTGTTAGGAGGAGTCAACTAAATTATATTATAAATTTAATTGAAAATTTTTTCGAGCTTTTCTTTTTTGTATAATTATTTTGAGGAAAAACTGGACATTATTTTTCCTGGCAAATTTTCCTTCCAACTTTTGTAATATAAAATCGGCTGAAAAGCACTTTTAAGAAGTATTTTGTATATTTTGTATGTGTTCTTTGGATTGTTGTCTTATTTAGTTTTTTTCTTTTTGTTGTTTTAATCTAACAGAGCATGCATGTGCAAGACCTTTCACGATCCACCATAAAAGATATTTTGCTTTAACTTTCTTTGCTAACGACATCAAACAACCGTCAATAAAATTCTAAAAAAGCTCTAAAAGTCATAATTTTTGAAAATTTTGTTTGTTTTATAAAAAAATATATATATATATATTTTAAACCAACTTGAGACTTTAAAAATTTGTGATTTAATAAAAAATTAAGTTTTTTTAATATTGCAGTACACAAAAAAAAATAAAAAATTGTTTGTCAACATTTAACACATTAACTTGACGATTAAAAGAAATATTTATGATTTTTTGAGCATTCTAGCATTTCTGCAATTTTTTGGAAATAATGAAAGCTTTGCAACAAAAATTTTTTTGATTAAATAATTCATCTTTACTAAAAATAAAATGTAAGCAAAACTTAGTTGGAATTAATCGTTGAATACACTTTTCCATTAATGAATTTTCAATGTTTTGTGTAAATTCGAAACACATAATTGGCCCATCCATTACACAATATTATTGCAAATTCTTTTGACTGCGGAATAAATGACACAATATTGTCAAATAAAATACTGCATTTTTTTTTTACAATAGTTTATAAACAATTTATAATTCAGGCAGGACGAGTTTTAGTGGAAACACCTGACGGCGCAGTTGAACAGGATCACTGTGCGAAAGTACCTCTACCTCTCTGTTGAAAAGAAAATTATAACTCGATCGGTTTTATCCAAAGCTATTATAATGGAACTATATAAGAACTTAAAAAGTGGGGAGGGGTGTTTTTAAATATGGATTAAATAAGGTGCCGTTTATTTATTTGCCTGTATTAAAAGAGTGTGTTTCAGGGCTATCTTCGCTACTTAAAGAATTTCTTTATATAGTATGGAATTCTAAAAATCCTGTTGTCTTGGTAGCACAACAAAAAAAAAATATTGCACAATATTGACAACATACTTCACAAGCCACTGCAATCAAAATCAGAAACCTTTCAACCTTCGAGCACTACTTACAAATTAACGATAATATTGTGCAATACGCGCAATTGTACAATTATATCGCAATTGCGAGGGCTTCTTCAAAAGCCAAGAAAATTTTTATCAATTTTTATTCCCTACACGTTCAATTTAATTGGATGATCGCTTTTTTATGCTTTTTAAATTTTTTTTTTTAATTATAGTTTTTTTAAATATTTTTTTTTTTTTTTTTTGGTCTTTTTGTTATAAAATTTTTTTCTCTGCCATATTGTAATTTGAGCATCTCAGCCCTAGAATCCCTTCACCACTTTTGTTTCCATTTCTCCTCTTACCGCACAGCATTACAATTTCGGCCTAAATTTGTTAATTAATTTTTGAAATATTTTTATGAATGGCATTATTTTGGCTAGGCATACTTCCCGGAACTTGTAACTCATTTATGTACAATCATTTTGCCTTACACTCTTCCACATTACAACGTTCGCACATATAATAAATAAATCAACCAGCTACAGAGTCAACTACAAATGACTGCGATCTTTATCGTTTACTATTATTACATTAACTGATAACTTGTGTTATTAAGTGTTGATAAGAAATGTTTTTTAAATGACTTTTCCATTTCTTTCTGAAGAGGGTCGATGTAAAAAGCTTACAAGATTTAGAAGAAGAGCAATAAGAAATGCGAAACAAAGCAGAAATCTCTATTATTAACTATAATTTTTTAAAATAAATAAATAAAAAAAAAAATGTAAAAAAACCTCATTATATAAAAAAAAAATTAAAAAAAAGTTAAAAAAAAAATAAAAAAAAATTAAAAAAAAAATTTAAAAAAAAATTGAAAAAAAATTCAAAATTAAATTATAAAAAAAAATTCAAAATTAAATTTTAAAATTGTATGCTCGTACATTATTTATAATTATTAATTGTTTAAGTGAACTACTTAATGAGCCCACCAATTATAAGAAAACGAAGATGGTGAGTTCGATTCATATCTACGGCTGCGATAAAACAAATCATTCTTATAAAGTTTGCCGATATACGTTTAACATCTCATATATTTAGTATTGTTGGAATATTTGAGTGGTGAAGGCTCACTTGACAGGCAAGAAATTACAGTTCCAACTTGCGCAAACAATATTGCATTACTCTGCAGCATGCATTGCATGAGCAGGCTGTATAATATCATTTAAGAGCTGGTCTTACTTAAAATTTTGGTATTGCCCAATATTGTACTGCTTTCAACTTAATAAGTATTAGTTTTGGTACACTTGGCCCAATTAATCGCAGAGGGCGCTTCGTCTGATAATTTAAAGCGATCACTGTAATCTAAGTTTATTACAATATCAGAATACAATAAGTTTTCATTGGTGCAATCTACATCTACGATTTCTGCTCAATATCTCTGTCTAGTGCGGAAAAAGAAATGTGTAGCGCATACTTGAAATTCATTGCATGTGTGCTGGCTTTTGAAAACAAACCGGCTCTCAAGTCGGGTTTATAGAATTTTTTTTTTTTATTTTATATAAAATGTGGTTAGATCTTTCGGAAAAAGGGTTTGACCAAGAACCCTGTAAGTAATATTTTCATATCATGATCATTGTTCGCCAATGTATAAAGAACCCAATTAAAACTGTTATAACCGACTGTGCGGCATTTTGTACACCCTACACTACACTACAATTATACCGCATTGAAGTAAACTTTTGATTCACAATTTTTATATTTCATTTATTTATATTTCTTTTATTTTTATTTTATATTTTACTATATAGTGTTGAGAAAAGTCTGATTAAATGGATTTTAAAATTTTCAACAAAATTTTAGGTTGATTTACACTGCGAAAAATATGACAAAATACACTTAACTTTCAATACACTTTAGCTTTAAATACTTTTTCTCTCCTCAATAAATATTATTTACAAATAATTTATTTGCAGTTACAAAAAAAAAATTGAAAATTAAAATACGCTGCTGGAAGGCTTGCTTGAACATTGAAGCTAAACATCAGGCTCTAGGAAGGTTTACCAGCAGCTATAATCTTTTCTAAACGCAGCAAGAGACTTTCAAATCAAGAATTGCTAGCAAACAAAAAAAATATTCTAAATTGCTCAATTAGACAAACGCTGCGTATCAATTTTCTGAATTATGATTCATTGAAATGCACGTTATCAATCGTTTTTTTTTTTTTTTTTGGTGCCTTATTTTATTTCCTTAAATATATTTAATGTGTACTAAATATTGTTTTTATATTTTCAGTATTCATTTAAAAATAAATCCAAGAGAGCCTTTTGAACGAAAAAGGGAAGAGTAGATGAAAAATAATGGCTGTATTGAAGAGGAGGCCGCATTTCCTGCTCACATTTGTCATGATCGCTTCAACAATGTGTTTTATTCAGGAAGCGGAAGCTACAAATTGCTCAGGCAATTGTAAATGCTCTTGGGTGTTGGATAGCTTGGAGGTGGATTGTGCTAACAAGGGCTTATCGGATTATCCAGATTTCCATTCAATGCCGATAGAACGTGTTGATTTATCCAGCAATTCTTTTATAGAATTTCCTAGTCAGCTATCAAAATACGAGTCCTTAATTTATTTGGATTTATCCAATAACAAAATAGAATATTTAAGGGCTAATGCTTTAGAGGGTTTCAGTGCCTTAAGAACTTTAATACTGGCCAACAATACAATTAGCAGTTGGTCACATTTAAATCCAAACAGAGCTTTTTTAAATGCCATGAATTTGCAGCATTTGGTATTGAATGGCAACTACTTGCAGACGTTTAACAACGATGATCAGAAGCTTGTGATAGTTAGCCGATCTCTAGTGCACTTGGAATTGGAAAATTGTGCCATTAACAAGGCAGGGGGTGATATATTAATGCAAAATATGCCCAACTTAGAGCGGCTGAATTTGAACAGAAATATTTTGGTTGTCCTTAATATGCTGCCCTCTAAGTCGTTAAGAGTTTTAGAACTGAGCAGTTGCAGTCTGCAGAAAATATCCAGTTCATTAATGGATGGCTTACCCGCTTTAGAATATTTACAGCTGTCTTGGAATACTGGTCTGCGAGTGGGCACTTTGGAGCGAATAGATTCCCCCACCCTTAATGAATTGGATTTGTCTTATTGTAGTCTAGATGAAATCGATCTCTCGGCTTTGCCAAATTTGCAGCAACTACGCTTGCGCGGCAACATATTGCGATCATTGACAAGACGTACTTTTGAAAATAATACTTTGTTGGAAAGCCTGGATTTGTCACGAAATGCTTTGCGCTCTTTGGAAACAGAAACCTTTTATAAATTAAAAAAGCTCTCCTTCTTGGATTTAGCTTACAATGAAATAGGCCGTTTAGATCGTAACATATTCCGTTCGAATGACAATTTGGTTTCATTGAATTTAAGTCACAACGTTTTAGACAAGTTTACAAAAATCATTTCAAACTCGTTACGTACAATTAATTTGTCGTGGTGTGAAATAATACTGATTGATGCTACAGCGCTTTCAGGTCTATCGTCATTGCAGAAACTGGATTTATCCAATAACTTGATAAAGGATTTGCCAACGGGCATAAGATCGGATACCCTACAAAAGTTAGATTTAAGCAATTGCCGGTAAGTAGAAATAGTTTCAATACTAATTATTTCACTATGCTGGCTAAGAAGAGTAGGGATGCAGATGGATAGAATTTAGTCATATTTCCCAAAGCATACTTAGAATCAAGTAGAAATATTAAATGGCCTGGAGGCCAGAATTCACACTTTCTTCATACTGATTTATCAATGGTATACCTTCTGTTTTTTTTCCAAATAAGCCTTTCTAAATATGTATAGAGATTTTCTAAAATAGAACATTTGATTAATTTCCGGATACCATGCCTTATGAATCTTCTAAGAATCTTACTAATCAAGGCCGAGTATTTAGGAATTTGTTCTCAAAAATGTCCCTGTCTAAAAGAGGCATTATATTTCTAGTGGAAATGCCTTTTAAAATGCAGAAAACTGCTACAGGGAAATTGACATGGAAACTGCTGTCTGTGGATCCTGAAGGCAGCTTCATACATCAAGTTCATAGTCAACTTCATTTCGCAGTTGACTTTCCAAGCAGGCAGTGCCAATTTTATAGTTCCACTAAATAGATAAGGTAAAGGCCAAAGTTTACATTTATATACCGTTATTTTCGATAAAAAAAAATTTCCATTCCTTATTTTCCAAAAAATGCGAGAATAAAATTATTTCTATTTTTATAGTCTATCCGCCTTGAGCAACACAACCTTTCAACATTTCCCGGAATTGGCTCAACTGAGGTTAAATGGTAATCGCTTTACAAATACATTTCCTACTCAATTTTTCCGTTTCAATAAATATTTGGATGCCATATGGCTGGGCGATAACCCCTGGATTTGTGATTGCTTGAATCCAACTTTTGTGGAATTTTATAATTACTTGACAATGGCACCCGCCAGGGTAAGTTTTACAAATACTATACAGGCCATGATAAAGTAGACTTTAACCCCAAAATTTTGTACTAGATTAAAGATGGTAACAGCTTAAGATGCGCCTCGCCTACTTACAACTACGGTATGACTTGGGTAGCCGCATGTGAAAGAGATTGGCGACATGACAGTCATTCAACTACTGCCCAGAAAATATGGTATCGCATTATGCTATCGATATTAGCCATTGGCGGTGTAATATTCTTATTCATCTGCTTCCAAAAATTCATGGCTTGGAAAAAACAACGCTCAGATGCTGAAGAGTATCGCCGTAATCATGATGAAATGAGAGCAATGTTAGTATTAAAAAAAAAATAAATTTTATTTAGTTTTCCTTTTGAAGATTTTATTTCTGCAGACGCCGCTTGAATCAACGTATTCTGGATGAAGAAGCCCGTCCGAATGCACCTGACAGTTTTCAAAATATTTTACCTTCATACGAAGATGCACTTAGAATGCCCAAGCCAGTGAGACCTGTCAAGTCCATGCTAGATTTAACAGAGGAGACTCACAGACGACGGCGACGTTTAAAGAAACTTCGTACTAGTCCGGAACAAGACATAGCTGAAGAGGAAGAACACGATATACAATATGATCACAGAAGCCGATTTCGCAGCGAAGAAATGCTCTCAAATCGTGATATAGAACGAGTACAACATATGGATCCAGCCAGACGTACAGGTTACATACCGTACAAGAATTCCGGTAGTCGTCTTTTCAGTATAGAAGATTGCCGTTTTCCGGCTGCTTATTGGAAATCGCAAAATTTACAAAGTGCCGAGAAAATAGGAAATTTTCAAAGCTATGAAAACAGTCCGTATACGAAAAGAAAATCAAAAATCGCCGAAATACCACCTTTTAAAAGAGCCAATTTAAAAGTGGACAGTGTTGAATTCCTCACTGATCCTGAATATGAAACAACAAGTAAGCCGAATAGTCCCTTTGCAAGACGTAAACCGAAAATGCCTTCGCCAAACATTACAGCGTTAGCACCACCCATAGAAAACTATTTCAGTTCAGATAAAAATATTTCCAACTCAATAGAGGGCAGTGATTTTCACATTATCGTTGAACCAGAAGTGCAGTCTCTTAAAGAGATTAAATACGACACTTCGTCAAGCACAGAAGATGAATTAATACGGGGCACGCGCAAAAAGTTACGCAATCACACTAGCCACAGGGCTAGCGGTAGCTTTATTGCCGCAGCTGCTACAGCAGCAGCAAGTGGTGACACTTCCGAAGAAGAGTCTATGGTCATGGTACATCGACCTATGCGTGAGACCTTGTTTTAATTCTAAGCTGTAGTTTATATTTAGTTGTATTACTAGTTATATTTTCACCTTTTATTAATTTTATCCGTAAGTTATTAATCAGTTTAGTACTGCCTGTCCCAAATAAACAGTTATACGAAATTATTGTCAATTCGTATCGATATATGCCAGTATTGAAAAATACAATGCCAACAAAAGATATGGCTGATTGCTTTTAAGCAGAAAGAAACTCAGTACATAAAAAAAAAGTTCTTTAAAAATTTTGGCTGAATATAAAATATGTGTCGCACATTTAAAAAAATAGTGAAAACTCAAACATTCTCTTCATACCTTACAAAGCTATTTGTTATAGTGATATCCGCTTTCTAAAGCAATATTTATGTGAAGCAATGCAAAGTGCTGCCAAATTTTTGGTCTTACGTAGAAAAACTGAAGTTTGTGGATTTGATAATACCCAGCTGTAATGACATTGAATAAATTTACCTTCTAAAATTCAATGGACCGCCATATCAAATACTACATGGATAACACAGTATAACACATTTTCAAGTTGCCTATCATAATTGTTACGGCGAATTTCCTCCATTGAACAGTTTGGTTGTTGAACACGCTAAATAATTTTTTTCCATCTGTTATTATTACAGCCAAGATGACTTCACAGTTAAATATGCATATATTTTTAATTAAAAAAACAAAAAGGTTTGTGTATTTGGAAAACTAAACTTGCTGTTTTTAACCTTATGCGCCAGCTGAATGTATATAAATATGTAGTATGTAAGTGTATAGGAAGACTGCAAAAGGAATGCTGTAATGCACGATTATGCTATGGACCAAATTGGTGCTCGAAGACAGCTGGTGTAGTTGGCGCCATTTTTAACCAATTTCTATTTTCATGCCCGATAGTGAGCAGAATTATTGCAGGCAACAATTCATGTAAGGGATGAGGATTTTATATACTAGTATGTATATACATACATACTTATATGTATGTACATATATGTCGTTGGTCTCATGTAGAAAGGCAC
This sequence comes from Ormia ochracea, assembly GCA_963402855.1. Classification (NCBI taxonomy): domain Eukaryota; kingdom Metazoa; phylum Arthropoda; class Insecta; order Diptera; family Tachinidae; genus Ormia; species Ormia ochracea. The sequence goes on from OY727109.1 coordinate 43,496,054, forward strand.
GAGTTAAAATTTTTTATGCAATAGATTTTTGTCAGAGATTTCAATAAATGAACCTAATATATAGAATACCAACAGAAAGCTGCTAGAAAAAATTGCGCATTGTCGCCTTTCTACGTGGGATTAATGGACGCTGTGTATACACACACATCTGCACCTACATACTCATTTATTAAATAACTAATGTAATATTCTCACAATAAGGTAATCAATGTACTCTTAAACAAATTAATAATTTAGAGAAATTGAATTTCTTTAAAAACCTAAAAAAATTAATGGATAGTAAAAAGTAATCATTTTTAACAAAGTTCTGACTGATATCTCCAACTTATTACATGTCTGTAATACATGTTATTCTCATGGCACCATACGAAGATATTGAAGATATTAGTGGTACATCTCTATTATTTGAGTTCACGCCTTCTCTGGCAAGAAAGTCAATACTAAAATATTGGTGAAATACTAACGACAATTCGTTTCGCTGACAATGTCAAAAAGAAGTCACTAAAATAGTCAGCAAAAAGGTAGGCTCGCCACCAGGCTTTCTTCAGGGATATCATAAAAATCTTAATAAGTGAAAGGGGCCTTCTTCGAATACGCCTAACATACTGATTACGAATATCTTTCGCTAAAATTTGAAATGAAATTGTTTTATGAATATTAAATATTCCCATTCTGGCTACATTTTTTCATTATTTCATAAAAAAGTGTTAAAAAATCATTTTGAAAAATATTTAGCTTGTGCTTTAAAGCATTTCCGCTTATTTTAATTGCGGCACAAAATATTAGCAGTTGCCTTGACAGACACACAAAATGTCACAATTGCAACTTCCGGTGCAAATTTAGGTGCAAATCATTGTACTCTGCTTTAAACTTTACAATTTCAAATTCTTTCTAAGAGAGAATTTTTTTTTTTTTTTTTTTGTTTTGTGTCTGTCACATCATTTCATTTTGCCACCTACACCTTCAGCAGAACTTAATGACAGTGTGTTGGAAAAAAATCTTACAATGAAATTTCTACTTTAGAACAGTTTTAAATATTTTACTTTTCTATTATTCATATTTCCATTGATATTTTAAATAATCTAAAAGTGTTTTGTTATCACAAATTTTTTTTATTGTTTTTTTTTTTTTTGATTTTTTTGCTGCTCATTTTTTATAATTTTCAACCACAAGTGTTTATTTTTTATTTTAATTTGATACGGTGCCATCGCTTCCCATTTTATCTATTTTCTAATGTAAAAGCATTTACTTAGACATTAAATGCAGTCGCTGTTAGCAATTGTAAAAGGACTTATATGCATATATTTCCCATACAAAGCCATTGACAGCGAAAGTATGCCTTCTGTCCCCGATGTCTTCTAAACCTGAATTTTATTTGCCAACAATGCAAGTCCTACAGTAGTAACCATTTATTTGTTACAAGATAAGGAAATATTATTTTATTACTCACATTGAATAAAATTTACGATGCGATGCAAGAGTAGGTTCCACTGTTCTTGTCCACAGCTGGCAATTAAAATTTTCAAATGTCCTCGCAAGCAGATGGGGTATGAGAAAACAATTTTCCATACATTTTCAAATAACTTCATTGTCTGATATAAAATCTGTCATTCGTAAAATACTTCCTAAAAGTATTTTTATTATCGATAATTGAATTGTATTAATATTTATACGGTACAATACTTGTTATCACGCAAAAGAATTTAGATTTTTGGTCAATATGTGCGTATTTATGATATTAACATTGGCAATATTATTGTACAATATGAAAAAATATCCAACTGTACGTGTACAGTTACAAGTACGTGTAAGTTGTACATGTAAAAATTGCTAAGAGCAACAATTACAGCATGAAAATTACTCGTAAAAAATTCTGTGTTAAATTCTATTTAAATTTTAAAAATATTTACAACATTTTAATAATATTATAATAATATAAATAATATATTATAATAATATAAATAATATTATAATATTATCATAATATAATAATATTATAATAATATAAATAATATATTATAATAATATAAATAATATTATAATATTATCATAATATAATATTTATAATATTACAATATTATAAATAAAATAATATATTAAATATTTTTTTGGTAAATTTTTTTTATAAATCTGTTATTTGAAAAAGAATTAGCAGGAAATTTTATTAATTGCAATTTTGCTACAGACCCGAGCCCTTCCGCAAGAAGTCACTCTTTCTTAGAAATAAAGGGAAAAGTTCGAATAGCAATTTAGTATGTGACAAAAGTCTGCTCACGATTGCTTGTGTGTTTGACTTTGTAAGAAAAACTTAGTTAAGACCTTTTTGAATTAACCTACTGATAAGTATAAATATCATGGTAAAAGTGCAAATTGCACATACAATTTCATTTGTAGCTCCATGTACTGTAAATGTTTTCTTTTCATATAGAAATTTATATCAAGTGTTTCTGTCAAACAATACAAAAAGTATTTATTTTTTATTATTGTAAGAAAAATACTTTGTAATTGCATAATGACTTAACAAAGTCAAGCAGTTGCAAATATCTGTATGAAAAATTATTAAAAATTTGTTGTGTAGTTTAGAAAGATTTACGAAGAATATTTAAAACAACAAAATATTAATTAATTTGTAATAATCTTAATTAAATGAATTCTTTTGAAATTTTGTAATGTTAACTTTTATTTTGCTAAAAAGTAATTTTTGTAAATGTAAAGCGTCTTTATTTACAACTGCAGCAGATTCATTCATTTTATGGAACTTGCAGAGGGGAAGGCCTGATTTATTTTATTCATTCGGCTGAGAAGAAAAATTGGCGAGAACATGAAATAACTAAAAAAGGGGCGAAAAGTTCTATGTAGGCGTGGCGGATTTTTAAATTTAATGGAATATTTTTAGAACAGCATTGTGGGCAAACAATGTTGTGTGTAGAGAAAAAGTGTGTACACGGAGGAGTATATTTTTTAGCAGCGCCAGGCACCGAACTTCTCAGTGGCACCCACAGCATGTACTAGCATTTATTCTCCACTCTCGCCGCAACCTTAACCACTATTTAAATGTATTTTTCTTTGTCTGTAAATGTTTGCTAGAGAAGGCTTTCACATTCATGCTCTCTGAATGTGATACTGCCGGACCACCCGCCACCTGATTACCTTTTCAATTTTATTGCTTTTTTTTTTAATAAAGAATTTTGAAAAAAATATGTTCATCTCTTCTTTCCGGAAAAATGAATTGTAATAAATAAAACAAACAAAGTGTACATGACTCTAATAGAAATATTTAAGTACACTTGAGCGGTAAATTCAACGAAATTAAATTGTCATCGCAAACTGTTGCTAACGCTGATAGCAATATTAGTAAATATTTATTTTAGCCATTTGATTTTGTATTTTTTTTTCAGCCTTTTTCTGCCAACTGCTATCAAATAACAGATTGTCATACTTTTTGCGTTTGCAAGGAAAGTTTTAAATTTTTAGGTGATAATTTTTTAAAATATTGTATATAATTAATTAAAAATACAAATAAGGCGAATGCTATCAATTACTAGTAAAGCGAATCTCTTTAAATATCGTCTTAAATTAAACTTGAAAAGTATTTGATGAAATATGCTTAACAATTTTCTATTGAAAAAAAAAGAAAAGCCCAGTAGGCCTTTTTCTCACCTAAAATTTTATTGCGGCTCTTTCGCATTTTTGTTTATTTGGCTTGCGCAAGGACTAGAAACATGTCTTGTAAGACAACGACACTTTAAAATTTCTGCTGCTTTACAATCTCAAAATAAGCACTTCACTGTCAGCATAAGGAGCCAAAAAGATAAGTAAAGGACGACAAATGAAGTTGCCACCAATTTAGAACTATTTCATAAGGGACAGACAATAAGCCAGACTAATATTTTTACAACTCTCTTAAGGGCTTGTTTCTCGATGCCACACACACTCTTAACACATATCAAATTTGGCATGTATTATGGAAAAGTATTATAGTGTAACCTAAAACCGTAAAAACTTATGAAAATGTTCATAGGATGAGAGATTTCATCTGATCGGGGTTGATTTTACTTCAGGCATTCTTTTTTTCATTTTTTATTATTTATAATGTATGTATATACAAAAAGTTGCAATGGATTATATAATAATCCACCTTTTTTACGGCACCAAATAGAATAAATTACATAAAACATATGTTTTCATAATACATGGATAATATGATGTATCACCACATATGCCATTTTTATTTGATTTCATAAAGTATAAGGCTATGACTTGATATCACTTTCGTGTGTATAAGTCGTTCGACTATGTGGCATAGGGAAACAAGGCCTTTACAAGAACCTGACATCCTTCGCTCTCATTTCAGTGTACAGTACAGTCATTTTACTGTACAGTAGTGAAAGTAAAACATTTTGTGCAGTCCGCCACAACAAATGTAAATTTATTTTCCAATTTGAAAGTGATACAACGAATTTATGATTTTCGCTTATTATTACCCACCCTCGTAGGCTAATGCAGTGGATCATGGCTCCTTTCCCCAGACTACCGTTCCTAAAATACAAAAATGTATTTTATTGAGTCTCATTGCTGGATTGCATACCATGCAAACCAGTAAAATTCTTGCTCAAAGACAATTATCTTTTGAATATTTTTATTTTATTTCAAGCAATAAAAAATTGCTGGAATTTATTAAACATAAATTGATTTTTAGTTTAATTGACATTAAGAAAGTGGCCACATATCGCACTTGATTATCACGAACGGCACGCACTTTTGGGTAAAAGACATTCACTCGTGCATATGCAAATAAAATTAATTTCATCAATTGAAACTTTCAAAATAAGTTTAGTATTTTAACACTTAAACTCAATTAAAAGCGAAAGACTTGATTGTTATTTTTGGGAATAAAAATGGCAGCATAGAGAAAAAAATCAAAAAATTATATTGTGGTTCACTGGCCTTCTCAAAAAAGGGTTTGATACCAGGAACAACTATTTCGGTATAAAAAATTGTCAAGGTCAAAAATTATAATAACATACAATTGATTGACACTGTATAATGACGAAGAAGATCAAAATAAAGTTGTATGGTCGAATCCGCCATTTAATGTAAGTTACTCTCTTTAGCCTTCTCTCCAGGACTTAAAGATTAGCCACTGCTTACGCAAGGCATTATGCCGCAATTAAGAGAAAGTTGGTGAAACAGAGATAGATAGAGTGTATTTAGTAGGGTTGTATTTATTTTACTTATTCCTCTTGGTATTAAGTTTCATAAAATATGTATATGTATGCATGTGTTAGAAAATGTTTGCATTTTTCAAGAGATATAGAAAAATCAGAAATCCTTAAATTGTGCTCGTTTCCTGGCTTATATAATTCCAATAATCATTTTCCATTAGACAACACGGTTCTTAGATATCGATATTCCTCTTTTTTAGATTTTACTTTAGAATATGTAAGTCTTTCTAAGATGGCATTGATCGCCATTTAATTTAAATCCATTTAGCTTTTTAAAAAGAGGTAAATATTTTTAAAATTTGAATAGAATTTAAACACAGAATTTATACGAGTAATGCTGTAATTGTGGCTCTTAGCAATTTTTACATATACAACTTGCACTTATTTGTAATACAGTTGGATAATTTTTAATAGTGTACAATAATATTGCCAATGCGAATGTCATATTCCAGGTTGGCCCACTATATATTGCCATCGAAGATTATAATGATATTGAGCGTTGTTGTAGTGATTTAAAGGAAAATTCAACCACTTATTTACTAGGTATACTGGCACGACAGATTATTACACTACAGCGTTGGGACAGTACTTCTTCTGTACAGTTTATTATTAGTCTTCATTGTCATCTGACAAAATTAGTGAAGACAACGAAGAGTTTGAGTTCAAGACCGATTTCGAGTAGACTACATAAAAGGCAATTCAGATTTTTCTGAAGAAAATTATTATAGAATGCAATTATTGTTGAAGTAATCTTCAAGAGACGATGGCCCAGTTATTTATTAATGAACAGTCAATATCCATGGCAGTACATGAAACCATACCACCTAACAGCAAAGGCACTGTATATCACATTGCCTGCTTAAATAACAATTTCGTGGTTCCAATACATTAACTCTATAAGGAAATAAATTACTATTTAATTTAATTTATAACTTATTTTTGGTTAAAAATTGATAAATAATTTACACGTAATAATATTCCAAGTAAAAACCACTTTAAAATCCATATTAGTATCCGTAGAAACTCAACAATATCTGAATCGTTCCATATTTGGATTGTGTTATGAACATACATTTCGCTCAATTTACGAATACAAATATATGCCCAAAAGAAATCAACTTTCTTGTCTTCCAACATTTGCTAGACAAGAAGACCGAGGAAGTAAGAAGTAAGAGGAAATTATTACTGGCCTTCCTCCGTTGTTTCGAAAGGTATTTTTCCATACTCTCTGGCTAATCGAATTCTCGCGATTTGTAATTTTCAATGATTTATGCCACAAGAGAGCCGGTTGCATGTAATTATTTTTTTTTAAAAAAATGCTGCTCATTCCACTTTTTGTTGAAAAAAGTTCTGAATGGCCTAGTAGTTGCCGAGCTCTTAAAACTCTGTGTATCGAACCCATGTACACAAGCGCATGCAAAATAGAGACACACCAAACTTGTAACATGCAGCACAGTTGAAAGTTAGAAAATTGTCTTAAATTTCAGTTAAAAATTTTAGTGGCCGGGATGTGCTTCAGTACAATTAAATAACAAAATATGTATATGTAAATGCCCTTTAGATAGCTAAAGCACCCAAGACGGATGGATAGCACTTTTAATAAATGTTAACGTCCCTTAAATGGAAACATTTAACTCATCAATTAGTTGTATATGTGTCAGCAAGTTGTAAAATCTAATTGTGAATTCATAACTGAACTTTGGAAAAAGTTGGAAAGAGCCACACACATACACATACTCGCACTTAAGCAAAATCAAAATTAAATAATATATTTAATTAATAAAACTGACGAAAATCATGATGCTTTAAGAATATTAATTCATTATAGTGACAGCATTCCGTCATACCCATAAAGCCATTTCAAAATCTCTATAGTATATGGGAAACATTGTGTAAACACGATGTTTTGTTGTTATTGGTATTATAGCTGCTGTTACGAGTATTATAATGATATTGATGATATTTTTTCTAGCTTTTACATAAACAATAAAATATATGGAATAAAAATATTTAATTGAATTGACAAATATTTGTGTTATTTTTATGTACGCAGGCATTAAAATTAATTTGCTGTTTTATGGAATATATTTTTTTAATAAATTGTAAAGAATGGCTGAATTGGGATATTAAGTTTACGAGCTCAAAGCTATGCAAACATACACATGCATACATATACAAAGCGTAATACAGGGTGGGCCAAAAGTCACAATGGGGTTTAAAAATTTAATTGCGAAGCTAATAACGGCGGTCATTTAAGTGACATTATTTTCCATACTTAGCGTAAAAAAATTTCCATTTTGTATATTTCATAATCTTAAAAAAAAAATAAAAAAAAAATAAACAAAAAAGTTATTAAATTTTTAAACCCCATTGTGACTTTTGGCCCACCCTGTATAACAACATATACTTATGTACATATAAACATTACAATTTTTTAATGTAATTAAGAGAAATGAATTGGCCGCCTTGCATTAAATTATGCTGTAAATGAAATATTTTAATAACAGCAACATGTTTATAAGCAAATGTTTATAATCAAATTACCAGCAACATTTTTACAGAATGCAACTTTCAAACCATTGAAAAGAATACATGTATATACAAGCATACGTATGTATTATAACATCAGGCCGAATCACATAGAATGCGTCATCCGTCAATGTTTTGAGCCGACATTATGGTGTCCACAGAAACGGTTGCCACATTGAATACTTTATTGACGCAGATTAAATCACAAAAGATATGAACTATTATCTTTCAAAGTATATGATTACTTCTTATAAGAATATGTATATTTCAATTTTGTTCCTAGTTAAAAAAGCCTCAAGTACGACCAACAACCTATCCATACAGTCCATGTGACTCGGACCCCTTATCCGTAAATGTTATATATTTTGTATTATTAACCTTTAAATGCACTTTTAGGCGAGTGCACACAAAACTATTCAATATTCAACCAACGAACTTATGCAACAACACTTGACCACAGCAGCAGCCAGACGACTGCAGCTGCTGCCAAATTAATTCTAATTATATTTTCATGAGCATAAAAAACCGAAAGGCAGATGAGAATTAGCAGAAATAGCGCATCCAATATAAAAAGTTTGGTAGAACAATTTTTTTTCAAACTTTGTCGTACTTTCATTTGAGTAAAATGCAAATTGTCTCGCTGATCGTGAAGATGTGTTGCAGCAGTTAAATCCATTACGAGTATCCTTCTTCATCCACTGGGATCGGTTGATATTTACAGCCACATTAAAAACCCAATAAACCTTTTAATATCAAATGTATATTATTAACAATAACAAAGAAGGCATTGATTGCATTACTTTCGCAGGCACTTTTTATACATTTTACTTACTCGTTGCCTGGTTTCACCATCTCATGCACTTTGCCAGTTTCTAGTGAAAAGACATGAAAAGAAAAGAATTGTTGGCCAACATTGTATGTTTTTCTTTCTTTATCAGAATATGATGACTTTAACAACGGCTGCAACTGATAAAAGAAACAACACAAATTTTCGATAAGATAAAAACCGGCCAAAATTAGAATGAATTAACTGTGTGCCATATAAGAAGGTGTGCTGGTATGCGTGCAAACAGTGTACGTGTGCTTGACTTTAAGCCGGAAACAAACAAAATGTATAACGATAAAAAGGTGAGGAGAGCAACAAGCAACTGCACACAACTCTTTACGAAAGTTTATTACGCAAAAAACTCCCCATTTGTGCGTCGTGTTTCAGCGGTTTCCGAAACAATTTTCTCGCTTTCCGAAATTTCTAACAAGCGTTTTGTTTATTGAATTTCCAACTTATTTTACATTTGGAAATTTTAAATATATTTATCGAAATACTATTGCTAATATATCTCTTGTATAAGCAAATTAACTCTGTAGACAATATATTTTTCAATTATCTTTATCGTTCCTACGACATCGATTTACTCCTTGCAATTTTAGACAAAAATTTTTATTTATTTTCGGCTTTCAGGATTTGGAGAACTGATATCAACACTCGTTTAATAAACACACACAACCAACAAGTGGTACTTCATGGGCTTGCACATTTCAGGCAGGTGGCATCATTTAAAAAAAGAGCAGTTACAGCAGCAGCCATTATTCCGGCGGTGGGCATTATGACATCACTACTATATTGAAGTTGCTAAAAAGACGATGGCCAATTTATATTGATGAAGCTTTTTGAATATTTCTGAAAGAAATAATTTGCTCTGCATACGTATGTGAATACAGTAGATTCCGTTTATAGTCACTACTGTTCAGTACAAATTAGGGATGTGGCACGTAATAATCATATTTGTGTTCGCTGGTGAAATTAGCATAGAAAACGTTTACGAGAACAATCGTGGTGGCCTTTAAATTGGAACACTTTCATCCAAACTTTTGTCAGTACACCAATTACCACGCGCTATGTAGCATTCCAGGTTGTAAAAACCTCTGCCTCTTCCTTTAGGTATAATAAAAGTTTTAATCACATTCCCATTCCGTTCACAACTTGAAGTAACATGCTGACCATTATGCCTTTTGAAGACATATGACCTATTGCATGGACCTAGCAGTAATTTTCCGTGTTTCGACAAAAGCATGTAAATTATTTACATACGGCAATTCGGCTTATTTTCTCAGCCTAAAGTGGCCTTTATCGGATAATAAAATTTTAAATGGAGCATCTATACCAATTTAAGCTGCAGCCTATTCGCAAATGTCCCTACTGAAATGTCAAACCAAATCAAATAAAGCGGTATCAGCTGTTAAAAATGTTGTCAACTAAAACAGCCTTGCCAACTAAAAGTTGTGAATCTCTATAAAGTCCCCTGTAAAGATAATTATCATTAGAGTAACACTTTAAAACACACCAGGATACAGAATGGAAGTCACTCTTTTCATATTTCGCGCACTTTATTTTCCATGTCTTCATTGTGTCTAAATAAATTGAAATTTCTATTACTATGGAAACAAAAACGTTTGCAAATCTTTGAATCTGCCAAGATTCGGCCATAAGCGCAATGTACTGTACATAATCACTATTATCACTTTCATATAGAAAATTTAAACACCAGAAAGAATAAATGAAAAAGTTAAATATATTTTTTGCAGTCCTTATTTGGTGCTTTTTTCATTGTTGCATTTTATTAAATCTTAGATAACCGCATGACCGCCTTAACTTTTACAATGTATTTAATGACAAATTTCGTCTTTAAAAACCTCATGAAAATAAATAATTAAAAAGTGAAAGAATGCAACGGAACTCATTCAACAAAATACAATTCAACTGCAAACAGCAATTTAATTTCAAACACAAAATATTTGAGATGAAGAGAATAAAATTCAATGCAGCATGCACACATACACATCGGCACATCTAATGGCTCAATCAAGCGCCAAGCCAATATCAAGTCATTCCTCTCTTATTAGAGTTTAAGTGTAGCGACACCTCCTGCTTTAAGCCAGTCATCATGACGGTTTCATTTTTTTCCACAGAATTCAGAAAATATATATGTATATCAATCTGTAATTATTACATTATTAGCTGTTCTATTTTCGCATTGCAATTTTATATTTTTTTCTAATGAGAAGAGCCAACTATTTACATTTATACACTCGAAAAAATCACGCAGTTAAAATAGGCGAAATTACTGAATTTAATTACAAAGAAAGTCAAAAGATTCGACTTCAATACGTATTAAGCGAAGAATTTACTCACTATTTGCAAAAGTGTGAACTAAATTGAGATGAATATTTTGCAATACAATAACAAAATAATTTTGCTATAAATTGCAATTAACTAATAATTTTTCAAAAATTTAAACAAATTATTTCTAAGACTTTTAAGTTGCTATTTTTGAATCTATTTTATGGGCGCGAGTAGGTTTCAAATTTACAAGCTTCTTGGAGGATCTATGAAATCCTCACAATTATATTTTGCATGAGTTGAAATTTGAACGATCAATATTAATTCTCAATTACCCGATCGTGGACATTTAAAAGTATAGGAAAATGGAAATTTAATATTTGAATTTCTAATCTGGTGGAAGCAAATCCCCAAATTCTTTATTTTGTTAATTAAAATCAAATTTAGTTACACACATGCTTATGATGACAAATCCTTAAAGCTTTTCAGACGCGTTCTTATCTTTATGAAAAATTTCCTTACAATCATTACACATTTCTTGAGAGTTATGAAAAAAAATATTGTCTATTGTACCACGTCCTTAACTGCTTTGTAATACACCTAACTGAGTTTAATATTACTTAATAGTGAATTTACACTGCACCAAAATCTAATACAATCGGGAATAGCCTCACAAATAGCCTTACAAACGTGGAATTTCCTAATCTAATGCAAGATTTCGAAAACGCTGAAAGTTTTTGTTTCGTAAAAATCCACTAGATTTGGAAAAAATCTAATTACAATAAGTAATTAAGCCGATACGTATGACATTTTTTTTTAACAATTTTAGTTTTTTTTACATAAATTTTTTTCTGAGTGCTATGAAGGAACAGTGAAAAGCAAAAGTTTTCAAATCTTATTAAAATTTGATGAATTTAAACTAAATTGTAAACTGCATTAATCCAGCAAAAAAATATATTTAAGGTTTTTCTTACAGGCCCTAAAAGTAATTATTGCGTGGCCTCAGCCAATTACTCGGTCTATTAAACTAAATTGTTTAGTAAATTCTGATACATGAAGTCCAGGACCAGAGATGTGATCAACGCACAAATAATTTACAATAATTTAAAAAAAATTTAATAAATAAATTAATTAATTTCAATCACATAAAAAGAAATCACATAAAATCGTATAAAAAATATTTGTTTTTTTAAGTATTCTAATTCCCTTCCGCTCGAGGTGCCCTTTTCTTTAAAAAATGTAAATATATATTTTTATATACAAATATATACATGTGAAGATATAATTCATTTATTTTTATATAAATTAATATTTTTTCTTATGATACTACACAAAGAAGTAGCAAAATATCGAGAAATAAAATGAAACATTTAAATTTTTATTAAGAAAAAAGAGGCCTGAGAGGGGGAGAATTATAAATTCCTATATTTACTTGGCAATGTTAATTTTTTTTTTTTTTTTTTTTTTGTAAATTATTAACCATAATAATAAAAATTTTAATGCACAATTAAAATATTTTTAGTGATATTAATTAACTGCACAAAACCTTTTCTTTTTAATTTTGTGTGTTAAATTTTTTTGGAAATGATTTAAATCTAAATAAAATAAAAAATTAAAGTGGATCCAGCACTTCGGCCCTTTTCGTAGTTTATTATTATTCGATGATAATTTATTTAACTAAGTTTTAGTAAAATTAATTTTTTAATTTTTTAATTTGTTTTTTTTTTTTTTTTTTTTTGTAGTGCAAACGATGTAGAAAATTTAACATTAAAAGAAATAAGAAAGAAATAAAAAGTCTGAAAGAATACTCATTTAATATTAAAATTTGTAAATATAATTAAAATTTTTAAATTTATAATTTACTTCTAGTTAAAATTTCTAATTAAAAACAAATTTTGTGCCCGCTGACAAATAAAAAGGTAAAAGAGTTTGTTATATATTTTTTATTTCCTTTTACTTGCACGATGCAAAATAATTCGGTTCCTTTTGCTCATCACTGTATTTACCTGTATAACATTCGTTTAGTTTGGCTTTGAATTTGGCGGGCTTGCCTTTGGTATTTTGTGCTTAAGTGGAAGTATTACGCAAAATACAGATGTTCCTCAAAATATTCTCTCAAAAAGCACAACTTTTTTTTTTTTTAATTTATCACTCAAAATTCTAATCTCTCAAATGTAAAAGCTTTTCAAAATACGTACTTTTCAGTGGTTGGTGTGGCTGCGAAGATACCGGCTTTTGTTAGATCTCCGTATTGAAAATTAAGGGTGTGTTTAAGAAAGGTAACCAACCAGTTACAAATAATTATTCTATATTTGTATTTACATTATTTAAAGGTTGTTTAAATATAAAATTTATTCATGCGAAGGTTATATCTGTGAGTGTAGTAGCCTTTTAAAAACAATAAAAATAGAAATTTAATAAAATATTTCTATATCGCATTATAGCCTTTTCGCTATGGGAACGGGATACGCGGAACGTTCTGTTGCTTTAAAGAGAATTTTTAAAAAAAAAAAAAAAAAATTACCAAAAACAAGTTAAAAAAAAATTATATACGATAATTAGAAAACGGCATCAGCAGCGAAATTCTAGGCAGAAGTAAAAATTCAAAATGAACTACAATTCCTAAAAAGAGCGCAGCATCGAAAACTAGAAAAAACTGCAAATGTGAAATAGATTTCCAAAAGTTTTATAATATTAAAATAATTTCAAACTAAAATGTTAAAACGAAAAAAAAAAATATTTACCATATGAAAAAAAAATGGTGATTAATAAAGAGATATGTAAGTAAAAAAGCTCAAATGATTGAAAAAATATAGCATAATTTGAAAATGTAACGTGAAGTGATTTACAAATAAGTAAATGATAAAATATCGATTGGTTGAATAAAAATAAGAATTCCTGAACTTAGTTTCCAGGGCAAGGGAAAATAGATTGTCCCAGTGAATTTCAAAAAATTTCTTTTGAAAATTATCAGCATCAGCTTGGCATAACTTTGAAAGCTTCATAATGTGGAGGGGGACGTCTGGTTTTCAAATATGAAGTGCAACGTTTACTTCGGTCTGGATTCAAAGTTCACACCAAATTTTAGTGGAGCTAAGAATTTAAAGATTTTTGTTCCCCAAAATCGATGTGTTGCACAGTGGGCTTACAGCATCAAACATGACTATTCTCAATACTGCTAATTCTAAGTTCTTCTTCGAAATAATAGTTATATCAGTGAAAAAAAATTTGTGGTCGAAAATGAACGATATCGAATGTGGCACATTCAAACCGGCATTTCTTTCTTATAGCGATTTTTTTTTTACCATAAAAATTTGTGCCTGTGAAATGTTGGTCCCTGCCTCTACAAATGCCAGTTCATATTTAACAAGAAAAGACACAAATTAGAACACAAAGTGTTAACCTCATATTAACAGCTGTTATGAAATATGTTCAATTGCCAGATTGCTAATTCATTTGATTGAGAAACTAAATTTTTTTTTTATTTTAATATATCATAAAATTAAACAGCTGCATTATTGTCTTTCTGTTTGTATTTTTTGTCGTTATTATTTAAAAAAAAATTATTAAAAATATGTAATTTTCATACTCTTCTGATTCGAAAGACATTTTTCTTTTAATATTGCCTGGTAACGGCATGTAAAAATAAAGGGAATCCCAGTGGATTTATGCGAGCGAAAGTGTAATGCCTTTTGCAACATGATTAAAGGCAACATGTTTACACAAGAACACGCCACCCTTTACAAGGTCAAAACATCCTTGAGAAAACAACACAAAATTTCTCTGGTTTGTTTCAAGTGTTGCTTCTCTTTTATGTAGGAAGAAAACGTCATTTGACAAAAAGTAACAACTGGTCACCCCAAAGTGAATAAAAGATCATTTTTATTTTGCACGTTTCCTATGTTGTTGCTCGTATTTCAAGCTTTCCCTTACCCTCCCCGCACTTGGTGATTGCTGTTTTTAATATTGCTTTGCAGCTGCAAAAAGTGTGTTTAGCGCTCGCAAATGATGAGGAAATTGAAGAGCGTAAGTAAGAAGCCCCCATTCACATTTCTTTTTATGGATGAAACATGTGAGAACGTAGCATTTTGAATACGGAGTTTGATACGGAGTTAGAGCTTCGTAAGAGAGTGTAGATGCCAGTTTAATTATTATCAAATATATAGAGCAATTACAACTATGATAAATCATTATCACTCGTGAAATTTGTTGTTGTCGGAATGCATTACGTGAGACGAGCATATGTTTGATTTAATGAGCGAGAGTGAACCATTTTCAAGAGACGGCAAGTAAGTCACTAAATGAGTGAGTGAGTTTATTTAGTATCGTGCCAGTTTTGTGGTATTGTTGGTTTGAGTGAAATGTTTGTTATTCTGTTGTTGTTTCGTTCGAATGCCTCAAGTTGTTTTCGTTGTTTAACACTTTTGCCGTTTATTTAACGAAAAGCTCTGCTATTGAGCGGTTGTTGATTTCGGTGCTGTGACAGTATTTCGCCTGTGGTGTTTTTGAGCTTCTGAGCAAATCGTACGATCGATTGGTACTTGTGTTTCTTTCATGTCATTCTTGTTGCTCTTGTTGTAATAATCTACTTAAATCGTTTGCGTTATACAGAATACGGAATGTAACGTCGGTGTGTGCTTATTATTGTGCCAAAGTTCTAATACTTTTATTGTTTTTTTTTTTTTGTTCTAGAACCAACTCTTATGAAGGAGTTCCTATTATATTATTATTATTATGTGAAGCAGTTAAATTGCAATGCATAAATTGAAAAATAATGAAAATTAGTATTAATAAATTAATTAATATTTAATAATAAAATTCACCAAATTTTAACCGGTTAATTAACTTAAACATGATTTTTTTTAAATAAAAAATACAATAGACTTGCAACGTAAATAGTTCTCAAACATTTTTTTTTTTCAAATAAGAAAAAGCAAATAAATTTCAAATACAGTGCAGTGCAAAAGTAAAAAATAACACAAATTTGATTGGGTTTTTGCATATGATGTTTTATTATTCAGTTCTTTTCTTTTTTCTTTCATTTTATTATTATTGTTATTACTTTACTTGTCGTTTTAGTTGTCAAGCTTTTTCGCCTTACACTATTTTTTTTTGTCATTTTTTACAATTTAATTTCTTTATTTGTACTTTTTTAAATAATTTTTATTTATTATTTCTTTTTTTTTTTTTTGTTTTTTTTTGCTGTGCAAATAAGTTGCTTTTTTGTGCCTTTCTTTCACTTTTATATACTTGACTGTTTTCGGCAGTGCGGTCTGCGTTTGCTTGGCAATTGATATCTGCGGCAAAGATTTCGAAATATTTTCATATTTCAATTTCAGCAGCTAAAGACGTTGTTACATTTAGGAAGCAAACGCTGCTACATAAAAAAATATCAAGTTTTAAAAAATTATTTACATATACATTTGCATATAAGTATATATGGATGTATGTATACGCATATATATATTAAAAGAAACCCTGAAATAATGCAATAAAAAAAAGCTGTCGGTTTTAAGAAGTGTTTTTGAGTGTTTAAAAAGGACTACAATATTTGTATAGTGTTTATGTAACTAAATAATTTTCATTGGAAAATTTCTTTGCGATAAAGCGAAAAGAAATTAAATAAATTTTTAAAAAAAATATGTGATAAAATTTTGCATTAATTTCTTTCAGAAAACAATAAAATATTCGTTTCAATAATTAAAATAGAGAAACTTCTCAAGTACAGTTTATTTAAAATTAATAAGATCACTACGAATAAACAGAGGAGGGATTTACAAGCCAACACAAGCAAACGTGAGTACAACTTTATATAACTGCAGTGCCAAATTTGCAAAAGCTAATCCGTATGAATTTTTTTATTAGAAAATTCTTGAAGTAACAATTTTAAATAATTGAGCTTTCGGTGTTCGCCTCAATTGAATAAATTACTGTATTATATACAAGTCATAGGATTTGATTGCATCACACATATACATATGTATGTATGTAGATTGGTATATCTTTTAGAATCTTAATTAAAGGCTCAAGTGTACTTTAAAACACCATTCGATAAACTGACATACAAATGTGGCTGATTATTATAATGGCAAATGTTAATTTGAAATATTAATAAATTATATTATATTATTAAATAATTTTATATAGAATTTTCAATGTAAATATACCGAGCAGTTTAGTTTAATCAAGTATATGTATACAAAAAATTAAAATAAGCATTCGTACGAGTATGTGCGTGAGTATGCACAAATAGTGTCCTTTGGTCATGAGTGTTTGAGATCATAAGTGAAAACACTCGTATGTAAATATCAAACTGTATATACACTTTACTTCAAATCATACTTTTTTCGACTTGAGTTAATAGTCCATTTCTAAGTTCAACATGTTTAATAACGATTTGTTAAGAAAAAAACTTTCGATTAAGGATAATGGTAGCCATGATAGCTATGCGGGCTTCGCACTTAGGGTATATCCCCAAGCCAGAGCTTTGCACGGTACTACAATTGCTACAAAAAAAAGGGGTATTGGTAGTGCCTCTAATATCACAAATGTTCATAGTATCCGACAGGCGCTTTTTGCCAGTAATTTTACTGGTGGTTTAATTTCACCAATGTATTGCACTGCACACTTGTAAAGAATACCGTTAAATGTTACATAAACAGTGACTATGCCAAAGACACCTTAAACCTTCGTAAAGAGATTTTAAAGCACTAAACCAAAGATTTGTAGTTGGCGAATTATGTAACTCTTTGCTGTATTAAATTAATTTTATATAGAATTTTCCATGTAAATATTTATACAAATTATAGAAAATGGAAAGTAGAGAATTTTTATTTATTTAAAATAGTTCAATTTATTTCAAACCCCCATTGAAATCCCAAGAAAAAAAAATTTAATTAGACTTGAAAAGCAAATTAAAGCAAAAAAAAAAATCAGCTGATTTTGCAATAACGAAAAAGTCCAGTAAATAAATTGCTTTCTAATATCTACAAAAGAAATAATAAAAATCACACAGCTAAAAATCAAATTATCTGCAAACATTTCTAATTACTAAACTTAAAATACAAAATATTTCTTGCCAGAAAAGAAAAATAAAAACACAAAATAATTTTAATAGAATTTCATAAAGCAGTTCAACTGCAGTTATTCTTCCATTAAATCATAATGACGTTATTTTAAGCATTTCTTTTTCATTCAAATAGAACTTTTGATTTCTATTCAGAATTTGGGGCAAAAATGTATTCTTAAGCACTTTGCTGAGTGTAAACTATTCTTTGTATTTTGTTTAGTTACACATCGGCTTTCAATACAACACACACATACATACATGCATACATCCATGAATAAACATTCAAGCATACATAAATGTGCATTTAATTAGAATTATTTTCAACACATTTTCTAACCTTGAATTAGAATTTTCATGCCGTCAATTACTTAATACAAACAATTATTCGAAACCAACTCCTATTCACACAGGTAAATATTTATATGAATGCAGTCATGATTCTAGAAAAACAAAAGAAAATTTTTTTTTTTTTTGTTATTTAATTATTTCATTAAAAATTACAAACATTTCCAACTACATAATACACATTGTAAAAAAAATGAAGCACAAACAAATACAACAACAAAAAACACATTAACCAAATCTAAAAACAAAAAAAAAAACAAAACAAAAAAAAAATTAAAACACCTCAAAGGAAAAATAATGCTCAAGAAAAAAAACTTCATATGAAAAATAAATCAAAAGCAAACATTAAAAGAGAACATCCATCGGTAAAAGATTAACAATTACAACAAAGAGCAAAAAATATGTACCGCAATAATGTGGTAACTACAACCAAAGTTACAAGTGAAGCAACAACAAACACAAAACTGTGTATTTAAAATTTACATTTATCAGCAGCAATTCGTGGTGGTTACAGGTTACTCTCATATAGTAGGCACAGTTCATATTGTTTGGTTTTGCCATTGTGAAAACGACAAAACTTTCTTGATTTTACCTTTTCGCAACCACAAGAAAACAGCTGTTTAATTTTATTTTGTATTTGAAAATAATTTAATAGTATATGTATGTATATTTTTTTAAATGTGCCACTTACACATGTATTTAGCTTGTAAGGCCTAAACATCGTCTGTTTTTAACGAAAAACAAACCGAAACTTCTTTGAAATAAGATAACTTAATACTTAGAAAAAATAATAAGCAAAATTAACAATGGATTAGTGCGAAAGAGATCGCAATACTGCCGCCTAAACTTTCAAAAAATATTACTACCATGTTATGCGAGGATTACCTGTGTAGCCTACCAGCCAATAATGTAATAAAACACGTGCAATTAAAAGCAACAAAAAAAAGGTATACAAAATAGTGCCACGGTAAATTTCAAAGAGAATATTTTCGCAATCCGAAAGTGCTGTGCATTTTCTTCAAGCCATGCACAGAGTAGGATTCCTATTCCAAAGCAATTTTTTTAAATAAATATTTGGAACACTAATATACCAGAGTTTTAATAATTTTAAAATCATAATTAAGTGTAAGCTTGCATTAAAGTGAATCGCATGAAATTTTTCATTTAATCTGTCAGCCTGTCTCTTAATGTGTCATATTATTGTATTATATCATACTAACTTAAGCCGCAAAGCTTGTCTAGACAGGAATCGAATCCCTGACCTCCAGTGCATTATATAATTCGTCTAGGGAGGCATGGAGGCTTTAAGTGGCTTCCCAATAAATTAGGAATTAAACTTCCACAGTTAAATTTTGTTAACATGATGCTTCTCAACAACATGAATGCTTATAAAAATTTCAATTAAGCTTTCAAGATAAGGCCTTCTTTAACATTACATAACGGAACAAAAATGTTCGTTATCCGTTTTTTAAGCTTTTTTTTTAAATTAGAAGAAACATAAAAACGTAACAAGATTCGCACAAAAATGCAATACACTAGTATGTCAAGCATAAAAACTATGTAAATGCTATGTAAATGATTGAAAGAATTTTTAGATCACTTTCTGAAATCTCGGCTGGTTCGAGTGTGGCAGCTGCAACTAACATTACATTACAAACAGTTGCACTTTCCTTCCTTTAATCTTATTAAGCTTTTATTAGGTGGTGGTGCTACCAGGGCATTCAAAATTGTAGACACGTAATCCCTGGCCACGTAAACCTACTTTTTTATACTCATTTTTATAACATTTTCCTGTAATTCGTACTAATTATATACGTATTCACATTATAGACTTCTTAATCAACACTTTTTTCCAGAAACTGAAACATCTTCTTATCAATTTAGTACAAACACAATTTATGATTAACCGCACATGCTTCTTATTAAATGCTGTACGAAGAATGTAACGATAACGGACTTTAGAATCTTGTTTATGGTCGATGTAAATTACGTAACGAGTTTGCGGTTGTAACTATTCGGCACCTGTTTTCATATCAAATTGTTGTATTACATTTTTTCTTTAATTTTATTAATTTTGAAAAACATTTTTGCAATTTTTAAAACTGAATAACAACATAAATTATTAAGCAAAGTTATACACAACATTGGCCTCAAATAGAAGTTCATATTATTAACAAAAAAAAAAAAAAAAAAAAAAAAAATTATAAAAGTTTTTGTCTCCTTTCCTTTTTAACAATAATTCTTCAATAGAATGAAATGATTAAATTTGTGTAATAAACTTAAATATTAAATAACTATAAGGAAATCTCTTACCCAATTTGATTAATTAAAATTTCTTTTCGTCTTACCTGAAAGGAAAAGAATGAGAAAAACTTTAACAAGCAAATAAAAAAAATATTAAAATAAATATTATGCTTGGAAGGACATCATAAAGCTGTTCTAGGGATTTGGTACAAGTTTATTAAATAAAAGGCCTTTCCAAGAAACCACATGATTGAGTTCTTAGTCCGCTTAGCTTTGCTACTAGCCAGTTTAAACTTTAAAATTCTCGTAAGTAAATTTTTTTAGTACAAATCTGTCACTTTGCACTTTACAATTGATATATTGATTATATTAAAAAAAAAGAAACCTTTTAGCCAAAAGGCAAGCACATTTTTTCCGCATTGCCACCTGCCACTCTTCTCATAATAATTCCCATTTATTTTTTAAATTTTTATTTAAATATATATTTATAAAAAATTTAAATAAAACAATACGAAATGTAAGTATATGTATGGGAATGTATATGTTTAGTTCAGCTGAGAATAATATAGTGAGACTACAGTTCAAAGTTAAAAACGGGCATTTTGAATGGCTCTACTGATTTAAGAATAATATTTTATACTTTTTTATAACTAATATTACGGCTCATTCAACTTTTCCATTATCTATTGGCAATATTATTTAATTTACATTTAAAAAACAGTCAATGGCAAGTTTATTAACATCATTACTTGAGAGATAACTTATATAATTTCTTCAGTGTAAATTGTTTTAAGTTTAATCGGATTAGCAGAAACACAATAAACATCTTTAAGCCAATTTTAAAAATAATAAAAACAAATTTATTATTATTTAATTAATTCTTATAACAAAGCCAAAACGTACCTGCAAAGATATCCACTTCAAAAGTTCTCTTTCGAAAAGGGAACAGTCACAAGGCACAAAGCAGATCTTCACTTAGAACAATTCCATTCATTAACAATTCCCCGGGGCATTAACCCATATTGCTAAGCAAAAAAAAAAAAAACAACAAACATTTTATACGCATCCGAAGCTGAAAAAAAGTTTTAGTTCAGACTGAAATTGTCTAATAGCTTAATTGGTAACCAAACTGGTTAAAATACAAATTGGCTAATAAAACTTTCCATGTGGAAAAATTTAGTAGCAGCAAACTGGCAATGCTAATGAACGAACGCCTTAAAAATTCAAATATTCAATTCAAATTTTTTCAAGGTTAAGAAATTTAAACTTTTACTGTAATTGAACTTTAAATATCTTATTTAGAACCAGTTTAAACATAATTTATTAACAAACGATTTAACAATAAAAATTTTAGCAATACGTCAATAGAAAATACAAATAAAAACGAAAATAAATTAGAAATATATGAGAACCTTAACCGAATCAATCAAATGTCATAAAAAGTTTGTTGAAATCCAAATTAAACTATAAATTCTAAAGCCGGTGTAGAGTCGAAAATGACGAGTTCGTAATTGCAAATGTTATATAAGAGAAAAGAAATTTATATCAAAAGTTTGCATTTCTATAAAACTTTATTGTATATTTAATTTTATGAAACATGATCGCTAAATAAAATGAACATTTTTAACGAGAATTCATGCGATAAAGAGAACTGTACGCTAAATTTACAAAAAAAAAAAAAAAAAAAAAAAAAAAAAAAAAAAAAAAAAAAAAAAAAAAATGTATATAAAACAACAAATTAAATTCACAAACGAGTCAAAAAAAATTGTTATCAATTCATAATTTGCATAATTTGAAATATTTCAATAAAATATGCGTAAAATATTATTGTCTAAACTTTCAAACAGTAAATGTTTAAACAGAGATATTTACGAAATAACATTATAAAAAAAATATTATAATTTTTTTCTTATATTCTAAGAATAGCACTTCAGGGGATTCCCCAGCCATGCAAAGCTTATGAATTCGTAAACTCTATACATAAATATATTTGCATTTTTTTCCAAATTTTCAAATTAAAAAACTTTAAATGAGAATTTTTTTTGTGAGAATATTTAATTTTTTAAGCTTTGCTTAAAGGATTGGTCGTCTTAAAAAAAAAAAAATAAAACAGACCACACAATTAATTAAAAAAAAAAAGAAAAAAAATGAGCAAAAAGTATGTATTAATTAGAGAATTTTTTTTATAAAATAAGCCTGTAGGATGTTTCTCTCAGCTACACCCTGCAAATTGAAATTGTATTTACTTTATCATGTGGAAATGTGTTTCGTTTCCGTTTCATTCCATGTTTCATTTAAAATGAGAAATTAAAGAGGATTTACGAATTCATTTGCCTGCACATGACAGCAGATTAGTCTTTTATTATTGGGAGAATAGCCTCAGTACTGATCTTGGAGGATAATTAACAAATCACATATAATTCCCTGGCTGGGGGAATCCCCATAGAGTGCTGATCTTGGAATATAGAAAACAAGTTATAAATATCTCTGTTTAAACATTTACAGTTTAAAAGTTTATACAAAAATATTTTACGCATATTTTATTTAAATATTGTATATTATGCAAATTACGAATTGATAAAAATTTTGTTGGACTCATTTGTGAACAGCTCATAGCTGAGCTGCTTTTGGGCTGAAGTAGTAAATAGACAAATTAGTCAATTGCAGTACCCTCTGTGGTGTAAAATCAGACGCTTTTAAGTTACTTTTTAGTATCCATTTTTTTTTTATCGTTTTACATGGCCGATAAAATACTGATAATCGATAATACGATTAATATTATTTATCAATGTTCTAGTGCACTCGGTAGGCTTGATTTGGTTAACGGTTTATTTGCTTCATTCTAACGCTTCGTTCATTCTCTATTGCTTCGTTCATTATAAAACAGAATATAAGCACTACAGCAAAACCCTGTTGAATTATACAGAGTTTGTTTAACATTGAAATGTTTTATGAAATATTGGTTTTTTTAAAAAAAAAAAACAGCAGAACAATACGAGAGGCTTGTAACCACTGTGCAGTAGTTAAATTAGCACATTTTGCGCACTCTCAATTTCAAAGCTTTGTAAATATATTTTTAATAATATTTTATTAATATTATTTAGAAAAATTAAAAATTGTATTTAATTTTAGGAATAGTATTTAATAACAGCCAAATTTTTCCACTTTACATTTATTTTACGTCTCTTTGATATTTTTAATAAAATTCAGGTGACTTTGTTGGCTGCATTTATTATATTTTATTTATTGTATTTGAATCAATGCTTACAAAGAAGCAAACATGAGAAATTCTTAAGGAAAACACTGTTCGTCATACTCGTGCTCTTCCGTATCAAGTTCAAGATGATTGTCTTTTTTTTTATTTCTTAATTTAAAATGAAAATTAAGAGGAAATTGTTTAAGAAATTTCATGCTTTTAGTTTTTTTTTTTTTTTTTTTTTTTTTTGTGTTTTAAATAACAACAGGAAAAAGTTAATTTTCATCGCTGCTTTTGTTGCACATTTTCCTATTGAACTCGTCTGTTTCTTTTAGTTTTTTGTTAAAACATTTATGGCCGCAACTTCTCGTCTATTCGGCTTTAGTTGTAAAATATCGGGGTTTGTGCTTTTTAACAGCTGCTTTTTCTTAAATTAAGTTCAATTATTTTATATTTTGAATGCAGACAATTATAAATCACGTTACAAATGCTTTATTGGAAAACCCATGAAATGAAAAATAAATTTCAGAATAATAAATTTGATTTAAGTATTTGCTGACAGCAACTGTGAAATCGCATCAAACAGCCAAATGGTTTTTTTTTTGGGAATTTCAATATCGCACCACAAATTGGGGGGAGTGGGCATAAATTGGAAACTTTTTTAAAAGTCTTTACAATTTGTTTATAAGTAAGATATTTGAGAAACTAAAATTCATAAAGATCATAGAGTGTTTGTTTCAGCGGGCTTTTTTTTTTAAGGCTGAAGATCGATTGATTGTCTCTGCACAATAAAGTAGAATATTTTTTTTTTATTTTTTGTTAGAATAGGCATTAAGTAAATAAATATTTAATGAAAACTTGTTGTTCCTATATTTTACTAAAAAGTAAATTCGTTATATTACAAAAAATCAATTAAAAAATTAATTGCATAGTAACGAATATTGCTGTACTATTTCACCGTAACCTACAAGTAACGCTTAACACGATAAAAAATATAATATGTATAATAAAATGAATAAATAAATTAGTGCAAGTAAAATTTATAAAACAATGTAAAAAATGAATTGTATTTTAATGCAAAACCAATTAAAAAATTAATTAGGTATTTCAACATTTTTTCAAAATATCTTTAAATACTACAAAAATTGCATTCATACGGTTTTAATGGCTCCATGTGAATTATGTCAGGTTACGAAATAAATGTGTAATTAAACTTGCCATTAGATTTCAATTATAGATACATGCGATCAAAATATTAATTAAACAGCCTTTTGTTATTGAACACATAATTAGAATAGTCTGCAAGCAAAGATCGCATACGTTTAAGCAATACGAAAAAACAATTTGCCAAGTAAATTAAGAAATTTCTTCCAAAAATTTATTCTCTCAATTGGCCAAAGAAAACAAAAAATATACACTCACCTGTTATTTGTAAAAAGCAACAACTTTAGAATTGTCTGCTGATATTCCGGCTGAAGGCAAATAAACAATTTTTAAAAGCTGGAAACCTTTTATTTTATGCCTCTGCAATTCAGCAGTTAAAAGTTATTCTCAAGTTATAATAATGACGGTGTAAATAATTTTTGAGATAACTCTAGAACACAACACATTTAGCAGAGTCCCCCTTCCACCGACTTGCTTTAATAAATCGTATACAATATTTTTAAAAAATTCTTATCAATATTTGCATGAGCGTATTAATGAAGATTATTTGAAGTGCTCGTTACCTTAAGGAGCACAGAAATCTCGTTGTGCAAAAGTTTTTAATTTCATAATTCCAAAGTATTTCTATTGCTAAACAAATAACTAAACTTGTCTTTCATTTATTGTTAAAAAATTTTATATATAATTTTTTTTTTTTTTGTTTTTTAAGCTCAAATACATATTATTTTGTTCCAGATTATTTATTCTTTAATATTTATTTTTGTAGTGTCTTTTTCATTTTACTGACGTAATAAGTCTCGAACAGCTTGAGACAACAGTGAAATTCAATTCAGGTGACAAGTTTTGGATTTACAAATAAGGTACGTACGAAAAAGGTAAAAATTATATTTTAATGCAGTTTACAGGGCTTTACAAAAAAAAAATGATTATAAAAAAATAGAAATGTCTCATTTTAAATGATAAATTTAGTTCTGTTAGGTCTAACATCTGCTGAGCGTTACATATAAAATAATTATTTACTTGCATATTCTTTCTAAATTCTTTGTGATAAGGAATTGTCGGGTAAACAACAGTACTCAAGTGATTTATTTTTGATTTACTAAACAACCGACTAATTTCTTACTCATTTAAATTTTTCTCGTGTCACAGGGTGCCTACGATGGACGCCCATTACTTTTTAAAAGAAAACAAAATTTCAATGCTGATATAATTCTTTTACTGACACAAGGATTTCATAAAGGATTTTGTGGATTTTTTTTCCAAATTTGCCTCAAATAATTCTTACTCATTTAAATTTTTCTCGTGTCACAGGGTGCCTACGATAGACGCCCATTACTTTTTAAAAGAAAACAAAATTTCAATGCTGATATAATTCTTTTACTGACACAAGGATTTCATAAAGGATTTTGTGGATTTTTTTTTTTCCAAATTTGCCTCAAATAATTCTTACTCATTTAAATTTTTCTCGTGTCACAGGGTGCCTACGATGGACGCCCATTACTTTTTAAAAGAAAACTAAATTTCAATGCTGATATAATACTTTTACTGACACATGTTCTTATAAAGGATTTTGTGGATTTTTTTTCAAAATTTGCCTCAAATAAGACTTGTTGGAAAATTTGGTAACAGTGGCAACACAATTGTTTTAATAACCTTAAGAAGGTGATGGAAAGAATGTGGTAGCAAAAGCATCTAGTCATCTTACTTGCTCTTTTTTTTCAAATTCAAACAACAGCGGCATGTAAGACTCCCTACAGGAGGTATAAAATAATTATATATTTTGCAAGAACGTTCAAAACTTCTTTTGCACATCGCAAAATATTTGCAGAAAATTTTCTTTGCAAACATTTGCTGCAGCTGCGTTACGAACCCATATACTTTCAATTTAACGGTGACGGGCCATTTTCTACTTAGAAGTTTTCAATTTAAAAGCGGGCGTTAAGTAATGAAAAATCAATATTTGTGAAGTTCATTTCGAACTCTAAAGGGTGCTGGAATTATTTTTACTGTTTGTTGGGAAAAATATCGGTTTGTTGCAAGTCTATACGATTTTATTCGATATGCTTGGCTTATGCCAACGGTGTTGCTTTCATAGCTTATTCCTACTTATGCATACTCGTACTCACCACTAGAAATTTTTGTATGCTTTAAGTTTATGAAATTTTTTAAACTTTATAGCAAATAATTGGAAAAAATTTTATTATTTGTTTTTATTGTTAATAAAATTTTTTTTTAATTCATTATTATACGCGTTTTAAGAGTTGATTATTTTATTCGTGCATAATTCCGACTTTGAGATAAGAATTAGCAAATTAAAAATATATAAAAATTATTTGCAATAACAAAATTAACGCTTTTTAGCAATTCCGATTTGAAAAGAGTAAAAACTTTAAACTTAAAAGTTTCACCAATTAAATTGTAAAAGAATTGCGTAGCCGCAAGTGTTTAAACTCCCTACTGATTTCCATAATATTAAATAAATGTGAAATGTGAATTGTGTACTAAACTTTAATACTTTGAAGTGTTATTTGGGGAATTTCTTCTTTCAGTTTCTTTCAGTGTTTATTGTCTACAGAGTGTGAAGCTTCAATTGCACGTGTCAGACATTAAAAGCAAAGCAATTAACACAATCGTAAAAATATTCCTACTTCCTGTCACGATTATTGGTGCGATAATCATACATATCAATCGATATACTGCTTTCAGAGAGCGGGATCATTTCATGGGCAAGATACGTTTTGCCCAAAGATCTTTCACAGTATAATGTAAGACATAAAGCCGACCATTTTTGAAAAAAAAGCTTTTCTAGTTTGCCAAAAAAAATAATAATAATAACATATGGCAGCATGAATTGACATGAAAAGTAAAATGTCAAAAAACATTGAAATGTTTCAAAAACTGTACAAGTTCATCTGAAAGCTAAATTGAGAATGTCTAAGCACGGTATAACCTTTGAACTTAAATATTCAAAAATGGCTGAAACAAAAATTGCAAGTGTAAATGGGGCCTAATTGGTTTTGCCCTAAAATTGTTTATAACAATATATTATATTTTTTATTTTCATAACAATTCAACACTTTGACGTACATTTTATACATAACTAAAGTTTAATTATTTTATTTATTTATATACATATCAAATTAAGATATGATCCAATAACTGCCGCCATAACATGATTACATTTTACGGGAACAAAAGTCATTCCCATTCTAAGTCGTTGGCATTATCAAGGCTGAATTTGTATTATTATTTAATTCATCAGTCTTGCTTTATAATTTCAGCCAAAGGCGACAAATATCTGTATGACGTAATAAGTTTAAAGTATGTTTTTGTCAATTCTATATTGTGTCTTGTATGACATAAACAAGACGAAATGAAATTAAATGATATAAAATTAATGATATATTTATTCACTTTCAGAGCAGAATATTTAAACGATTAAATGGTGTCTGAATACTATTAAATTTTTAGTCTGTTGCCACTTGATGTCATTTAAAACAAGTTTAACTATTTTATTTTTAATTTCCTATATTGAAAACTCTTTATGGGAATACTCGTTCACTAGTTTATTTAGATTTCCTTAAATATACAGCATAATCCTTTTATTTATACAGTATAATCTGGATGTGCGATGTACAGAAAAATTATTTTTATTTAAAAGAAATTCATTTTAAAGGAAATTTAATTCATGTATGCGTAAAAATAATTAGTTTCTATAAAATTCTTATATTATTTGTTGCACAAATAGTTGGATATTTTCATCATTTCCCGAGCAGGAACTTCCTACTCGTCGCAATATTTTATACAGCGAATGATTCAAGATCATCACCTTCAGTCTTCAGTCCCATCATCATTGTTCTCAACTTCGTCATTCAACCAATCATTTACCTCAGTAGAAGCACCCCAATTAGAGGCAACATAAAAATGTGCCGGTTATCCTGAAGTACGGAAGTTGGTCAGCTTTTAACTTTTTGTATACGTTCAGTACTTTTGCAAGTGTTATTCAATTTTACCCTTATTTTCAGCTTGTTAACAAAGTATTGTCAAAAATATAATACATGGCTACTTGGATACTCGGCTACATGATATCCGTCAAATCATTCGATGGTTAATACTTGCACACGAATCTTATTTAAAGTGGCCTTTCAATTGCACTTGAACTTCCAAAAGTTCTAGAATACTTCTTCTCTCCAAGATTTGTTAACGCACTACGCACCTATTGTTTACCGGGTTTGCCGAGTTTTTTGTACAAATTTTAGTGATCTTTATTAGAAAAAGTCAGAAAGAGATCATGAAAGAGATCGCAAAAAGAAACCAGCAAAAATGTCTCTCCAAATTTTTTAATTCCTTAAGGCCATATTGCGAAATAAATAAATATGTCGTACTACATTTATAATTATCGCTTTAAAGTAAACATAATACCCAATACAGTCACGCAAATTGTACACGTATTTCAAATTTTTCCAATATTACGAGTATATAAATTGGTTAGGTCGCCTGAGAAATTTGTCACTTCTATTCAACGGCGAGAGAACTCGCTATTCATATCAGCAATTTCGGAAAAAATGGATTTAAGCAATTTTTTAAAAGTGTTTTTAATGTATTTTTTATTACTCCAAAAAAACACACTGGCTTTGGTTCAAATTTTGGATGGTAGAAGTACCACGATGGGTAAAGTACCATTTATGGTACAGATTTTTAAAAATGGAAAATTTATATGTGGCGGTTCCTTAATATCAGACGATTTAGTTGTGACTGCTGCCCACTGCCTTCCACATATTCCGGTAAGAGCATTTTCTGTTGTGGGTGGTGTTACAGAAAGCAATGTTGCAGGTACCACATCAGACGTTATGCAGGTATTTTGGCATCCAGAATTCAAACGAACAACTCTTCATATGGATGTGGCTGTAGTGAAGTTAACGAAAGCTTTCAATAATATTCCAAAATCAATTGATTGTAAAGCGTATATGAAGGCCGGTACTCCCGTTGAAGTTTTTGGCTGGGGTATGATATTTAAAGGCAAAAGGCATGTATCGAAAAACCTACGAACTGCTACATCTCTTATTGTGGATCATGCGGAATGTGTTAAATACACTAAAGAGAAAATAACAAAATCAATGTTTTGTAGCATGGGATATAAAAAAGGTGTCTATAAGGGCGACTCCGGTAGTCCGGTAGTATGTGGTGGCTGTTTCTGCGGTATTGTATCCTGGTTCTTTGAATTTAAGGGAGCTAAACATATGAGTGTCCATACTAATTTGGCGCATGTAATGCCATTTATAAATGCTATTAAGGAATCAAATACATATTCTTCCACTTAAGAAATGTAAAGTATTTTGTAATAAACAGATCTTAATAAAATATATAACATTTTTAATAAAAGAATATTAATAATTTTTTACTTTCCTTTAATTGAATTTTGAAATATGGAATTAATATTTTGTGAATGTATTGCGTTTAAAATATTTAATAAATAGACTTTTTTACATGTCGGATAAGCAAAACAGCGAGAGTTAGCTTAAGGCACCCTGCGAACATGAAGGTTTGTAGACCTTTGAAGCTTTCAGATCTAAAGCTTTCAATACAAATAATTTAAAGCATATACCAATTAAAGCCGAAAAGAACAATAATTAGAAAAATTCAATTTGCACAAATGTTCTGAAATGATCAGACAACGATATCTCGTAAGGCACTGAACACTACGGAGGTACGTACTTATGAATGCTTGATCGAATTAATTTTTGTACTGTTCCGGTCTTAAATTAACAATTAATTAAAAAAGGCGAATGTGAGTAGAAAACAAACGGCGGTTGCTAAACGGCGTATAAGAATACACATACAAACAAATAAAGATAAAGAATACCGTTTGGTATTGTCAAGGAATTTTAGCCGATCAAATGAAACGAAATATAATTTTTCGAACTTCTCATTGAAACGGTCGTGTGCGGCCACTGAAAAGCAGCTCATTATCGTGAATAGCATTAATATCCTAAAAAGCATTGTAGATTTTAATCGTACACTGATATATTTAAAGAAAAGATATTTTGCATGAGTAATAGAAACTCTCGCGCAAACGTATCGCCACCAGTCCCAGCACTTCGTAATACGTAACTTCTCTCCCGTCACTTCTCTTTTTTGTGAGTTCTGTTATCATTAATCGCGGTTTCTTTTCTACAAAAAAAGGCAACACTACCCGCAGGGAGGGCAATTTTATGTTCTTTTCTCAAAAAAATAATATTATAATAATAATAATATTTTAATAATAATAAGATTCAAAGATATTCTTACACATCATAAACTTTGGTTCCACGATCTGATAGGGCTATATAAGGTTCAACATACACACTTATTTCCATTTCATATTCCCCTTATGGACATTCCAGAATAATTCTTCCACTAACATTTTCAAACACATTCATTAAAGAAATTAAGCTTTTCAATAAAATTCTCCTTTACTCCTAGCCGTATATGTATTTATGGATACGCATTTCCAATTTAACCTAGACTCAAAGTTTACCGAACTAAAATTGCGGATATGTATTTTTTCGAAATTAAAATAGGCATTTTCTTAAATTTAGAGTAATTTTTGTTAATAAATAAATTTATTAGCATTACATATCAAGAAGGCCAAAGTTTTAGGAGCATCTATGTACGAGATTTTCTGAACTTGATAAAATGTCTGAAAAATATTTTTGCGATAAATAAATTTTATTGCAAAAGCGAAAGAAATAAGTGCTGTCCGATTTATTGAGGTAGAAAAAATTATGGTGTCCGGATTATAGACTAATTAATGGGAATTAAGTGTCCGATATATTGCGTTGTCCGGATTTTCAGGTGTCCGCGATATCGACATTACACTGTACTTTTTTATAGTCTTCTTCTCTATAAAAAAAGGAAGAAATATTTCCAACACTCGCAGTATTTTAAATATTTTAGTTTATTAAAAATTTTATCATGTATAGTTTATTCCTTAAGTTTTATGTCATATAATAAATTGAATTCTTTAAATTTTTAATTAATTTTTTTATTTTAATTTATGCCAATGTTGAAATGCTGTCGGAGTTTACGTAATATCACTTGAAGATATCAGAGAGAGAAGTATGAGAAATAAAAAAAAAATATATATTTTTACAATTTACAAAAATTACCAAAAATCACAAAGAAAAGTATAATAAAATATCGGCATGAGAAGATTCTCTAAATATAAGTGTAAATAAAGAAAGAAATTGGCCACTTTTAAAAAATATATATTTTAATAAAAACATGAAGCATATAACAAATTTATAAAAATAATTATTGTATAAATAAAATATTAAAAAATTTACAAAAAGAAAAAAAAATAATTATTAAAATAAAATTTTCTAAAAATTTATTAATAAATGCAAAGTCATCTAATTCAAATGAAAAAAATCGCCTTAATGTAATAAAATTGCGAAAAGTGCGGTAAAACATTAAAACGGAGAATAAATAGTAAAATATTATATAATACTTTAAACAAATTCCACTAATGTAGAACTCAAAAATTATAAAAAAATTAAATAAAATATCTTTAAAATAA
Source organism: Ormia ochracea (assembly GCA_963402855.1). NCBI lineage: Eukaryota > Metazoa > Arthropoda > Insecta > Diptera > Tachinidae > Ormia > Ormia ochracea. The sequence continues at coordinate 43,528,502 of OY727109.1, forward strand.
CAAAGATAAGAATTACACCCAACAAGCTGGAACACCGACTTTATTGCTTCACTAGTTTGTGTTTGCCTTCTAAAAAAAAAATGGTATTTTATGCTTGAAAAGCCCACTGTGCGTGCGGAGAGTGATTCACTTGCAAAATGTATCTTTCGCTTTGTTTTATTTTTAGATACACACTTTTGTTTTAATAATGTCTATCGAAACTTGCTCACCTTTTTCGTTAGATTATTTATTTATTTCATAAAACTTTTTGTTAATTTCCAAATTGTTTATAATTTAATCGACTGCTTAAACAATTGCCAACCACAAAGTTCATGTTGTATGCTGTTCATTTATCTATTTTTGTTATACGAGTTGCACCTCATCAATTTTCTATTGAATTAGAACAAGTAAATGAAAACATGCACAAACAAAAATAGACGCACAAAATAAAATAGAATTGTTTCTTTTGAACTTTACAAACATGAGTTGGCAGATTTTATTAGAAATTAAATAATATTTATTTAAACTAACTAACTAACACTTTTGTTCTCAAGTGGGGAATAGAATAGGGAATTCCGAGACGGGAACTATTTGACAAAATGTTTCTCTTTCCTTTTTAATTCAAGTATTGTTTGGTCAGAGAAACCGCATAAGAAAGGCCTTAATTCAAGTACAGTCGAACACGGTTATGACGAACTCAACGGGCCAAAACATTTTAGTTCGTTATAGGCATAGTTGGTTATAGACGTAGTAGAAAAATTTTTCAAACCCATACAAAAAAAAAAAAAAAAAATAAGAGTAAATATTTTTTTTAAGTTTTATTTGGGGGCCATACATTTTAAACATGTACAAATTAAAAAAGAGTTCAGTTCATTTACTGAAAACAAAACAAACGAGAATTTATTAAACATCCATATGTAAATGAATTGAAGAAAATGTCACTTAGAGTATACATTGTACTTTTATTGGCTACTTTGGCTTTTATTATACCATTTTCAAAAAAAAAAAAAAATTCCCGAAATGTAACAAATTATAATAAATATCGTGAATATTTTCTTTCGCATGTAAAAATCGACGAATTGTGTTTAAAGAAATTTTTACAGATTCATTGCATGGAATTGACAACACATCTTCCTCTTTAGATACGGAAGTTTCATCACCCCTATTCTGCTGATATTTTACCATATCTATGATGTCGACATCAGATAAGAATTCTGTTGTAATTAACCCGATGTGAACACTTACATAGTCCTCAAATGTAACGGCATTCGTTAAATTTTCAGGCAAATTTGTTGCAAATTCGAAAATATTATCACTATTCGTATCGTTCTCAATAGATGATACGGGAAAATGCTCTTTTTGACTTTCTCAGAACTTAAAATCAATCATCTGTTTGCATTGTTGGTGTGAATATTCTAAAACAGCTGTGTGGTGATGTTGTATAAATGTTGTCTTGTGGCGATTTTTTGTGAAAAAGACTTTTTCTTAGTTCGTTACAAACGTTCGTTTTGTGTGGCAAACAAAAACTAGTTCGCTATAAAAAAAGTTCGTTATAATCGTCCGATATAAACGTAGCGATTTGTATGAAAAATAGGTACAAACATAGTTTGCATAGTTCGTTATAACCGGCGTTCGTTATAAACAATGTTCGTTATAAACGTATTCGACTGTGCAAAAACACATTCAGAGCAGGTGTCTAGCGACCACAAAACGTCAGAAAGCAAGTGCACATGTTATGTATATCATAAGCACATTCAGAGCTGCTGGCTACCGACCACAAAACGTCAGAAAGCAAGCACACAAGTTTCTACGAGTATTTTTATTTTAAGTCAAGGCAGGTACAGAGCTCTACAGATGTCCATATAAAAAATGTTGCTAATTTATGTTCATTTAAATTTTTATCAGCCACAATGAAGAGAAATAATGTTGGCAAAACAAATTAACGAACTATGCGATTTTCAAACTTTTTTACATTATTTATTTTATTATTATTTTTTTTTTTTTTTTTTGAAATTTACATTATGCCGTTGTTTACTGTACTAGAAATTTTCAGCTAAGCTCATAGGTTAGAGACCCATTTTCGTTAGTTTTAAAACATGAAACAAAATTTAATTATTTTTTTTTTTTTAAATATATTTTGTTCTAATTGACAATATACATCTAAGCACATACGCTCTCCTCTGTCCTCGTTTCATGGAGTATCGTTGGATGAAAAGAGGAGAAGGTGTATTCACAATTTATATTTGCTGTTTTTTCCACCATGTTGAATGCTAATGCTGCTAAAAAGACTCAGTTTTCCAATTCTAATTTTTAATTACATTATTGAAAGAAAATACAAGTTTTATGTCCAAATTAAATTCAATGTCAAATACAACTCTAAATTTTCCAATATTATTTATTTTACATACAGTTGTCAGAAATAAACATTTTTTGTAGTGTATGGAGAGTTTGCGGCAATCCAAAAAATAATTAAAGTTTTTCTGTGATTTCATTCAATATATAAAAATAAAAATTAATAATAAAATATGAATTAATAATTGGTGCAAAAATTAAAAAAATTATTGAAGTCAGTAAAAATAATACATCAGCTGACGTAATGCGGAGACGTTGATTCTCACAACTTAGAAAATATTGAAGGATTCTAAAAAATCTTTTCTACAGTAAGAAATTTCAAATAAAAATTTTTTTCTAATAAAAAAAACATTATTTTCATTTAAAAGAATTTTCAATACGAATACAACTAAACTTTATTTTTAGTTAAAAAAAAAATGTATATTGAGGAAATGGTGTACACCTGTCTGGTATGTAATTTAAAAGTTTTTTGTTACAGGATTTGGGGAAAAAATTAACAAAATATTTTTAATTTGTGGGTTTTGACATTTTCTATAAAATTCTGAGTCGATTTCGTCAAAGTTCGTAACCGCATACATGCAGTAAAATAATTAATTAATTTATTAAATAAATTATGCAATAAATCTTTAATGAAAATGTGCAAATGATAAATGAAGTTCCACTGGAGTGCAAGTTGACTACAACTGGAGGGATGAAATGGATTAAATAACATTGAATGCCCATAAAAGTCTTCCTTGGAATCATACGACAATCACTTTGTATCAAAATTAACTAAACTTTTCTTATTCTTGGCCAATTATTTCAGACATACGAGTTCTGGCATTGTCTTCGCACTGGCATACGTCATCCGCACTGAATTGCTTGTTTATAATTCCCATTGAGTTCATTTATTGCTGGAATTTCGTTTGAATTAACTTTTGGAATTCTTCAACTTTATGATTGACATTTTCCTTGAATAGAGAGGCATGTGCTTTTTTCCGAAGAAAATCTATGAAAGCCTCATAATGGAAAATAAACTTTTAAAATAAAAAATTCATAATAAGCCCTCTATCAATATGCGAAACATGTGAATAGGTTTTCATTTGTCCTCCATGTGCTTTTAAACTTAATGATATAATGGATTGGAATTTGCTTATAGTAATTTTATTTTTAAGGGGCATTTGCATTTAATTATCAAAAGGCAAACGTTGCATTTTCAAATGCAATTTGATTTGATTTGCTTGCTTTAATATTCTATTATCAGCTGAGAATACAAAAAAAAAAAAAAAAAAAAAAAGCAATTAAATCAAATAGAAACTGTTGAAATACTTGCAAGTGTTTTATTAATGGGACATTGAACTTGAGGTTAATATGTGAACAGACAGATCGACAGGCAGTGAAATGAGCACAAAGTTAGTCGATTGATTTGTATACGTACGCAAACGCATTTTAAACGATACTTGAGAAAAGTAAAATTCATTTTAAAAATATATTTATTTTAAAACGCAACCCAATATAAAAATCTATTATGTCATTGATGACTAATGCAATTTTTGTTAGGTGCGCGCTAGTAAACAATTTAATTATTTGCTAAAAGCAATTAAATTAAAGCTTAAATTTCATTTCCATTAAGATTTCGTTGTAGGTTTTTAAAACAGCAACCAGTTTTCTGTTTGCCTTTGCTGCCAAAAAAAAAATAAAAAATAAATAAATAAATAAATAAAAAACAACTTGAAGTAAATCTTAATCTTTGACGGGTACAAAGGAAATTAAAAGTATTTGTGCCATATATTGTGCTATGACGAAGGCTAACTGGACAAGGTTGCAAAAAACAAAATTTTAGGTATATAATAGAGATATTTCATTTAGCACATGATCTTAAAACTAGAATTAAGCTGATCTTAAACCAGTTTAGTGAAAAATATTTTCTCTTTTTCTGTGCTTTTATTTTAATTCATACAATTCGAAGAAATGCACAAGTTCATTTCTCAAAATTATTCATTTATTAAGTAAAGGAAGTTTTGCAATGTAACTAAAAAATTATATTGAGACTTCGGCTTGTACGTGGTTCTAATTATAAAGGGCTGATGAATTGTGTAGCACACGTACTTGATTATGACCACATACATCAGCATCGTGCCAGCAGGACAGGCTGATAAAAACTTCACTCCACGCAGTTCGATATGATTTTTTACGGGCGTACTTCAAATCTAAACTTTATTTAAATCAACCGAATTCTTTGACAAAATTGATTCCATTACAAAGTTGACTTCGCAAATTACAATTAACAAACCTTTTATTTATATAGATTTTTTTTAGATCTTTTTTGTGTACATGCTTGATTGGAACTTAATTGAAAGTGAATTATAATAAAGATTTTTGCTCCTGCAATCACTGCAGGAATATTATAAAATTTTATTTCCGAATGCAAAAAGGGGGGAAAAAGTGTTTTTAATGTTCTCATAATAACAAAATGTGTAGATGGCCGCTCCACTATTAAAACTATTTTCCAAAAGTCATGAATTATATATTAAGTTCCACATTTTTTAAAAATTCGATTGCTCGAAAGCTAGAATGAGTTTGGAAATCAACTATAGAGTTCTGAAATCCTTAATATCTCTTCTTTTCCGTTAAATAAGACGTAATGCACCACCTTTTCCAGTTTGACCACATTTTATTGCTCACAAGTCCATACAAAGAAATATTAAGTTCCACATTTTTTAAAAATTCGATTGCTAGAAAGCTAGAATGAGTGTGGAAATCAACTAAACAGTTCTGAAATCCTTAATATCTCTTCTTTTCCGTTCAATAAGACGTAATGCACCACCTTTTCCAGTTTGACCACATTTTATTGATCACAAGTCCATACAAAGAAATATTAAGTTCCACATTTTTTAAAAATTCGATTGCTCGAAAGCTAGAATGAGTGTGGAAATCAACTAAACAGTTCTGAAATCCTTAATATCTCTTCTTTTCCGTTCAATAAGACGTAATGCACCACCTTTTCCAGTTTGACCACATTTTATTGCTCACAAGTCCATACAAAGAAATATTAAGTTCCACATTTTTTAAAAATTCGATTGCTCGAACGATAGAATGAGTTTGGAAATCACCTAAACAGTTCTGAAGTCCTTAATATCTCTTCTTTCCGGCCAAATCGGTCATATTGCGGCACCTCTTCCCGTTTGACCACATTTTTTTGCTCACGCAGGCCACAAGTCCACACAAGGAAATATTAAAGTTCCACATTTTTTTAAAATTTTATTGCTCAAAAGCTATTATGATTTTGTAATTAAGCTAATCTATTGCAATGAAAGCTATTCTGTTGTTCAAGCATTTGATTTATATTAACTTTTTATTTGTTAGAAGGAACCTTGAACCATATAGATTAAATAAAATTACATATAAGCACATATGAAAAATAAAATAATTATTCTTTGTACGACATTTAACACAAGTTATGAACTGGAAGTAAAATTAATAAAGTTAATTCGATATACGTAAATAAGCAAAAGCTGTTAATGACATGGAAAGAATGAGCGGGGGGAAAATGTAATTCTAAACTGAATTTAAAAATAAACAACTACAGAGAATTAGACAGTTTTATTTATATTTTATACTCGTATGCCCAATAGATTTTATGGATTTTATCGTAAAGCCAATAAAGCATGCAAACACATGTGCACACACGACCATAAGTGATATTTACAATGGGGGGGAAAATTAGCTAAAATTTATGTTGTAATGCAACAGCGATCACAGAAAATACATTTAATATGACAAATTCCCCATTCGTTGATAAGTAAACAGAAATGCAGCATATTCGTATATAAAATATAAAAACGAAAATAAATTACAAAAACAAAACTAAATAAAAATTAGACAGAAAAAAAAAAGAAAAATAAAATTATGTTCATGTACTCGTACTGCATATGGTTGAAATACTTAAGGGAAAGCAAGCACATCTAATCTTCCACCCACAGCACACTAATACATTCTTAGATTCATTTACACATCTAAACATTTATATGGTCTCGCTAATGCAAATGCCACATGCTACGCCAAACAAAGGCATGTCACAAAAGTGTGGACGAGCGATTTTTTTCTGTTACCACATTTCAATGCAACCTGCTATTTATGATGCATGCAACATATAATCTACAAACAATCAGCTGCATCCCTCGTATAAATATATTTTATTTTATGGGCAAATTAATATAAAACTATTCAATAATTGTTTATTTCTTTTCGTGCCAAATTGCACGAAAAAAAGTTTCATGTCTAGTGTTACACACATCAATTTTTCTTAATGCAATTCATATCAATTCCTTGGCAAAACCACTGTGGTGCAGTAATGAGATTGCAGTGTTGAAGTAATTATTTTGGTAATATTAGGGCGGTTGCTCGCCATTTTTAAGATGGAAATGGGAAAATGGTCTTGTTCCACTTTATAGTTAATTGGATTATTCGGCTTTGTAAACAAGTTACAAAGAACATGACATTTCAAATAACTGAGCCAGCTGTTATTATGACATTGATAGGGTAATACTATTTTACTAAATCTATCCTCACTCTCACTCTACTGACTACAAGGCAATATCGATGAATGAAAAACATAATTCGAATTCCACATTCAATATCTGTAGCAATTTTTAAAATAGTTCCTAGAAAATATTCATAGTGGGAGCAGAAAATGCAACTCTGCATCAGCTGATTGCGATTCTGAAAATTTTTTTTAAATTCTACACAAAATAAAAGTGCTGTTTGCCTCTATTTTGTATTATACTTGTATTGTGGATCGCGCAATATCTTTTTAAGCGCTTTTTTCCCTCCCCAATGAGTTAATCGTGCTTATGTATGTGTACAATAAGGAAATAGGATGTGAAGCATTTATTTCTATACTGAAAGTTGCTTCTAGAGAAATTTCTCAGCAATAGAAGAAACGGCAAGAAGAGCGAATAAAATCGCGAAGTGTTAATGAATTTAAAACATCGTTATGATTTTTATGTTGTCTCATTTTTTCAAATAGCCTGAAAACATTGTCAAATTTTCTTGTCCCCATATTTTTGTACACACCTTATTACCCCATCAAAAAAAAAAAAAAAAAAAAAAAAAAAAAAAAAAAAAAAAAAATACTACGAATAGCAACTGTCACTCATGCAACAGACACCACGCACCGCATTGTTTGACCTAGAAATTAAAATGCATTTCGGTTGTGCGTTTGCCTTTGGCTGACAACCACAAAATATTGCCCCCTCCTGAAATCCATTGAACGAGTGTATGAGTGATTCTTAATTTTTTGTTTAATTGTCAGTTAGTCCGTCCGTCTACTTCATTGTGACATAAAATAATATTTTTTACAATGGCAATGGAAAACCAGAAACCAGCGCAAACATACCGAGCCAGTGTATGTATATCTGGCTGTGTATGTGTGTGTGTGTGTGTGTGTGTGTGTGTGTGTGTGTTTATTTTATTTTTTCCTCTAACAGAAAAAATATTCCATTTTTAGAAAAGTGCACATTTTCTCGTTTGTGGTAATCACCACTAACAGCGATTAAAGGAATTTAAAATGTCAGTTTAATATAATCCGGTATTTTGTTGCATTCGTATTATTGATACTGATTATCTAGATAAAATTTTGCCTAAAAATGCACTTTATCGTTATGGGTTGTAACAAATATTCGCCGGTTGTCATACAGTGTAATTGGGAAAATGAATCTGTTTATAATATACGTTTCATGGTCGAAAAAATCGTATTTGTCAATGTCGTTCTTAAATGAAGATATGTAATTCTTTCAGCTCGTGATTACTCAAAATTTTTATTCGGTTTTAATACATTTTAAATAAAGAAATTGTCAGATTGGATTTATCCAATGAATTGATATGTAATTAAAGATTTTTCTATTCTCTTTGAATGAAATACACCTTAACCCATTTTTACGCGTTAAATACGTATGTACGAAGGAACATCTTTAAAAAAATCAAATATTTTTAGATGATTCTATCGATTGGTTTTGAACCAGGGAAATGGTGACGACAGTGATATGTGATCTCGCAGATATATGGGGGGATCCCACTGAGGGATATTATGCAAAGTCTTCTTTATAAGTTAACGTAGAAATTTTATTGTTGAATATTTCGCCAGCCTGTTATGTAAAGAATATATACATAAAAATGCTTGACGCAAAATTTTTAATAAAAGTACGAAATTTTTTAAAAAAAAATTAGATTTCAAGAACTAAACACCAAATAGAGGGAATATTACAAGTAGTTGGGAAAGAACCTCATTTTAATTTTTTTTTGATACTTTTTGTATGAATAGTTAATGCAATTTGTCACTGGATGGTAATATTTTCCTTTTGCATTACTGGTGGAAAAAAGTAATTTTCCCCGCCTTCCGTTCAATGACATCTGAACAGTTTGGCGAAGGTCAAATTCTTAATCGAATAAAATTTTATCAAATATTTTCGGAATCTAATCACAAATCAAGTTTTATGGCAGATGTATCAAATTCTTTCTTAATGTCAATAGTAAATAAATAAAATAAAAAATAGATTTATATTTTTAAAAATTATTAAAGTTTGCCAATATTGTATGCAAACAATTTGGATAATTTTTTTTTTATATTATAATATTTGTGAGGAATTTGATTGAAAAATGCATTTTTAATTTTTTTGTTTACTCTCAGTGAAATTATTTACAGAATTTCTTTCTACACTACAAACTCTTTTAGCGTATTAATGAATATATTATTGGAACTTGGAGCTGGTGCTCACGAATTCGCTGCCAAAAATCCAGGCAAATAATGACATTTTGTTTACAAAATACAGATTCACGATAATTGCAAGTTCTATGTGAGCGATTTGCAGGCATTATCATCTGGAGTGGAAGTGGGAGCATAACCCGTCCGTGCCATTTCAAACTCTTGCGATTTTTTACGTTGGGTTTTCTCATATCGAGTCAGAAGCTTCTGCCAACCTTAAAGTCAAGAGAAAACAATGAAATTCCGCCCGTATTATGTTCGAGAGCCAATGATGCATCGGACATTTGCCCCTCTTATATCTCATTAACACTTCTACTATGTTTAAACTTAATGATACAAAGTGCTTAATGTCATACCCGTTGTTTACTCAAATTGTCTTGGTAAATTATATTGTGAATTGAGGAACTATTTTCCATATATAGAGCAAAATATATTTATTACAATAATGCATTCGACTTGAGCCATTTGAAGCATGACAGCTCGCTTAACCTGCTCACACTTCAAGCGTTAATGTCAAGTTCATTTAAATTCCAAACATATAAAAGTGCCATCAATCCAGTCTAATAATACTTGATGTATTGAAGACTGGCATAAGTAAATATAAATTAATCCTTTCTAAAATGCTTTACAATCCATAATATGGAAAGGTATTTTTTCCCCTGCTGGTTAATTTTTTTTTCATTTAATTACGCATGAATAAAGTCAAATACCAAGAATGCAACATTTTATTATGACTTTTGTCAAAGTACACAGAAGAAATTTGATGAATTTCTTTGTAAATTTAGACAATTTCATTCATAAAAGAGAAAATAAGGTTGGCCTTTTGCTGGAACAAATAAAGAATATTTTAAATTTTTTTCCTTAGTTATCAATTTATTCGAGATAAAATAATTAATTAAATATTGGCTTCAATTAAATGTGTGTTTGATTTGTTGATTTTTTTTTGGTTTTTTTTCGGTGTACCCACTTACAAATTGTATTGCGACAGAAAGTTTCTTGCCGGCTTTTTTCTTATTGTTTCCTTGCCAATGACCGTTTTCTGCTTTCTGGTAATGCGAAATATTTCTTAAAGCATTTCACAAAAACACTTCCAACTCATTTTTGGATTTTTAAATATATATATATATATATATATATATATATGTATATGTGTATTTGTTTTTTTTTGCAAAGGTTTTATTGACATACTTTCACACTTCAGTCAAAACCGACAATTATGAAAATTGTGTCTGGCTTAAGTGCTTTTTTATAGACAACTATTCGTTGTGCTACAATTTCTTTTTAAATTTTAATGTCGGTTTTAATTTTCTTAGCTCTTTTCGCAATTTATGTCTAATAAAATGGTGAAGAAATCCAAAGCATGAATATGAATTTGTGTACGGGAAGCGAGAGCTTTAAGGAAACAGATAATTTTTTTTAAAGCGAATTCATGGGCATGTTAAAAAAAAATTTGACATAATGAAACACTTGAAGAGAAATGTGTGTGAGGTATATGTATGGGTGACGTAACACGGAAAAAAAAATTTAATTCTAATTTTAAAAAAATTTCAATCTGAATTTGAATTGAAATTTTTACAAGAAAATTTAAAATTTAATTTGACCTTTTTTTGGGGATTTTCGATATATTTGGACGCAGCCTTGCCTCTGCCACATTGTCTCTAGATAGAAATTTTAGCCAAGGGTAATGCAATAAGGGCATATAAGCCCCACTTCTATCTAACATTGGCATCTGATGAATTTCCGCTGACCAAGAATGATGGAATGGTGGTGCGGAATTGGTAAAATTTTGAGTGAATCCGCAATACTACAAATTCTGATCTGTAAAAGACGTGGCAAGGTTTCCATTTTAATAATTTTCCATTTAAAATTTAAGTATTTATATTTGGAAAGTCCACAATGTGCTCTAAACACGAAAATATGGGGCTTCTAATATCTGTGCTTGCAAATATGTTTTTCAAATTTATTATGCCAAATTCAGCAAATGAAATGAAAATATTATGATACTTTAAATTTTCGGAATTAGTACGTTCAAGTAAAGAAAAATAATTTAATTGGAAATATAAAACTATATCGAATTTCAAAAATATTTTTATACGCATTGAAAGAAAAATAAAAAGTACACTTCGAGGCCTTTCTAATGATGTATAATAAAAAATGAAAGTGAAAGTTCACCATGAAGGTTAAACATATGTGAAATGTAAATTTCATAGTTGGCAGATTTTGATAGTCGAAAAATTATTTTCGTATTTTGTCAATAGATATAGTTGCAGAGTGAAAAAAAGTTAAAGCTGTTCAAAAATGAGTGAAAATAATGAAGAAATGGGTTATATTTTGAAATTTTTTTATAAAAAAGGGAAGAATGCCAAGCAAGCCACTAATGAAATTTGTAAAGTGTACGGAGATGATGGTGTATCAGTTCGTGTAGCACAATAATGGTTCGTTCGCTTCCATTCTGGAAATTTTGATCTGAAAGATGCATCTCGCTCTGGCCGAACTATCTTTTAATACGAGGATAAAATTGTGGAAAAGATTGAGAAGGACGGTCACATAAGAAACTTAACATTCATCATCAAAAGGTTTTGAACCATTTTAAAAAAGCCTGGCTACAAAAAGAAGCTCGATGTTTGTCTACCATATGGGTTGTCTGTGAAAAATTTAATGCAGCGAATTAAGATCTGCGATTCTTTGCTGAAACGAAGTGAAATTGAACCATTTGTGAAGCGAAAGATAACAGGAAGCAAAAATATTGAGTGAAAAATACCATAATCCAAGCGTGGTGAAGCTAAACAAATAGTCTCAAAGCCAAGATTGATGCCTCGTAAGCTTATGTTGAGTATTTCTTGGGATTGTAAAGGAATCATTCACTTATATAATTATGGCAATTTAATACATTTTTGTTTCTGATTTCCAACTTTTTATTTTTTACAATTTCGATTGAGCGGACAATCTAAGCTGATTAAATAGTATACAGTAGCCTTCAGTATTATTAGATTATTTTTAGTTATAACAACATCGTCTTTAATATAGCTTTTATCATTTCACATGAACTTTTTCCTTCCACTTTCTTTATAGTTTTGAACCGCCAACAACTCTGTCCAACAACAGGCAAAACCGGAGTATTTTAAAGAAATTTATGTCTTAAAAAAGGTAATTAAAATTGTGTTTATTATTTATCTGATCGTTACAGAAAATTGTAAAACAACAGTTGAAACTTTTTCTACCGCTAAACTCGTGAAAATAATTAAATTAAAACACCTTTTAAAAAAATAATTTCTCTGCGTTAAATCATCGTCGCCATCATTATTAGCATGACTGTATGCAAAATTGTTCAATGGAATTAAAACAAACAAAATATCTATTTATCTTTGTAAATTTTCGTTAATACTTATTTAGTCACGACTTTAGTTCTTTTTTTTCCAATGTTGTTTAAACATTTAAAAAGCTGATCACGCCACATACCGGCCTGCACTCATTCACCTACTCGGCTTTTAAGATGGTTATAAAAAACCTTTCCTTTTACACTTGGCACAGTGCGCAATGCACAGAGCAGTACTAACATCTAAATTGTTAAAGACGAAATAAAAAATCAAAAATCGTTAAACCAGTCTTATAAATTTCTTTTTTCAAACAACAATCGATTGCCACTGTAAAGTCAAGCAAAACCGTCTACACATGAAACTTTGAAAACATATGAAATTCACGTTAAAAAGGCAACAACAAAAAAATCACCAACCAAAAAGTATCTGAACAAACCTTAACATCTGAGTAATGAAATACAAAAAAAAAAAAAAAAAAAAAAAATTGAATTGAAAGAAACAAGTTTTTTAAACTTTTTTTCACCGGCCGGTGCTTTTGGCAAAATGTTTTTTTTTTTTCATTATTTCTTGAAATACAACAGCAATGAAATAAACTTGATTTGGTTTTCTTAGAAAACGTACGAAATGACAAAAAGCTTTTGTGAAATAATTATAATTTTTTTCTGCATGTGTGTGTCATTTGTCTTCGAACCGAAAGTGAATTTAATCAGATGTTGTGGGTTGCTTCGCTTCACTTGAATGTAATCGAAAATGTTGAAGAAAAAGCATTTTTTTTTCACTTGTCTGTAAATCAATTAATCTTGAAAAGTCTGTTGAAAGCTTTCTGACAAGCTTTCTATATAAATATATTTAATGGTGTTTTGGGAAAGTTTGAAGGCATAGTGAAATAGTTAATGATTTTTAAAGCGAAAGTTAAAACTATTATTGAAAGACCCATATGGGGCTTTTTTCTTGGCAAGCTATTGGCTCATGGCCGCTGTTATTTCGGTTTTTTTTTTTCTTTTTTTAAATGCTGATGGAAAACCACAATGGTAACTTTGACTATATAATGTTTGTTACAGGTAACGACGCTTACCAGGTGGCAATTTAACCAGTTACTACTAGTGGTGGGTGGCAGGTATGAACTCTAATTAACTGAAATCACCTGTCCTAACTAAGTGGAAAACTATTGAAAACATTTCAGATGACCCAGCAAACAATACGGTTATCGCATGACTTTCAGCTACTTCTAAAAAAAATTGGCAATTAATATTAATGTGGATTACTTTAGAAATATTTTGTCACAACTATTTTAATAATGCTTTCAGTAATATTTAATAGTGAATAATTTATTCTATCCAAAACGGAAGCACTCATGTGCTACTAATTACTATGTGTCTTTTGACAATATTCCCCTTAATTTGTATAATTTAAAAATCAAAATAAAATAAACTTTGTAATTTCATAATCTCTGAACGGTCATATTAAAAGTCATATTAATTATGTAATTAATAATTAATAATAATTAATTATTATGAATCAAAAATTCAATAATAGATTTGATCTAATATCCAAATATAAATTGATGCTAATGTTTTTACAAATTACACAAAAAACTTTTCGCCCTGCGTTACCAGACTAAAAGTTCTTATATTCTTGTATAAAACTTACTTTATAAGTTTAGCATTAATACATTACCAGGTATGCTATTTTATTGTGTTAAGAAAAAGCAATAGCGCTACTGGATCTTGGAGAGCTGCTATCATATATTGATAATATCTCCAAGATGTCATTGAGACATTTGAGTTCAAACATTTGTCACATTGATTGAATTAGCATAATGGCTAAGGTTGTGGGATAGAACCCTATCAAACGCGCTCATAAAATAAACAATTGTCATATGTTTTTAAAATGTTTTATCTTACTTGAAGTAGAATAACTTATGTAACGAAGTCTTAGTTATATTTCACAGCAAACTTACAGCTATTTTGACGTACGGCAAACTGCCAGTGTTCCATTAATAAGTTCCCTTTCTCATCAGGTTTATCTCATCAAATTTCCTTCGAACCTGCATTGACAATCATACGAAAATATTTTGTTTCATCAAGTTTTGTTTTATTTGCTTTTAATTTTATATGGTTTTTGATAAAGAAATGTCAAGTTAACATACTACAGCCAACTTCAAGTATAAAATATACTTAAAGTGGGTGGCACTGAAAGATTTGTAACTCTCTATTCTGCAAAGCAGCGGACCAGGATTCGAAATATATATATATTACCTGGGATAGCAGAAATTACATAAGGTGACACAAAATCCTTTCCATTTTGTATGGAGGAGGGTGTAAAAAGGCTACGAAAAAAATATGTAAACAGCGTTTACGTTGGCACCGGAGGCAAGGCAACACTAATTCCTTCTCACCTGCCTTCTCTAATCCATATCCGATTCTTTGAAATCTGCCACAATACAATACATAAGCAGCGACTGCCTCCCAAAAGTCTTGCAGTAAAAGTATCAGCTGTTCTTTCTCTTCTTCTTCATTATTATTCTTTTTTTTTTGTTTTTTTTTTTTTGTTTTTAGGCACAATTGCCTGCATTGCAATCATATAAAATGCTTTTTTTTTAGTAATACTTCCGCTGTATAAAGCTTAAAGTGAAAAGTGTAAATTTATAGCATTTTTTACTAATGCACAAATCTATTTCATTCTAATGTCTACAATTTATTTCATGTCTGTCTGTCTCTTTGTCTGTCTGTTTGTTTATAAAAGCAAATGTTTGTTTTTAAAACATTTAAGGTAAACTTGCAATTGAAATGTTTAGCAGCCGCGATCCAAGCACGTTTTTTTCATAACTTTTTCACTCTGCTGCTATTCATAATGTCTAGTTCAAGTTTAAATTCTCTTTTTTTTTTTTTTTTTTTTTTTTTTTTTTTGTTGTGCTGTTTTGCAATAGATTTATAACAAAATTTTGCAAAAGCTTAACATGATCTGCAATTCAAAAACATAATTGCTTTTCCTGCTGAGTGACTAAGTTAAAGCAATTAGATTGTTTGTCGTTGAGTCAAAAGATAGAAAAGTATAGAAACTATAAAAAAGATACCGCATTACACCTATTTGGTTAGTGTGTGTGTGTGTGTGTGAGTGTTGAAATGAAACTGTTTAAATTTGAAAATCAAATTCAACATCCTTAAACTTGCTTTATTTATTAACTGCTGTGACTAATTGTTTTAGTTAATAATTGCTTTGTTTTCTTTCAAACCTCAACTGGTGACTGATATTGTTAATTGAAAATGTTTTTATAAAAAAAAAAAAAAAAAAAAAAAAATGGCGGTGGACTTGAATTGTTTTTTGCCTGCAATTGAATATTTTTTCATTTTACTTTGTATGGAAATATTTTAAAGTTATAGAAACATTAAAATCCAAATAAATTTATTAAGGTAACGCATGAATTACGATGCTATGAAACTGCTTTTTAAATTACAAATTCATATGGGGATTGAACTGTTATACTTGCGCAAAATATTTATATACATAGCCTGCAATAATTAGCATACTAAAGATATAAAAATTGCTGTCTTCTATAGAAGAAAAAATTTAAGGAAAATTTCGGAAAAGATGCGATTTTTTTTTTTGTCAAAGTTTTGTAAAATCGGCAAGTATCTCCCGCATATAAATTAGTATTTACGATTTCTTGGTATACGTTTTATTGTTAAAAATACAAAAAACTTTAAAGACATGTTACTTAAGTAATGGGTTATATCATAATCGCCACTTCCTGAGTTCAGTTGGAACTAAACATTGTAGAAATATTTAAGGACTCTGCACGAGAGCGCCTAACAGGGAAGTTACGTTGGAGTGGCATGTGAGTGTTTACGAAATTTCACATATAAATATTTAATCATTCGTAATTAGTAAAGCTGTGTATGCTGGATTGCGAAAAAGCGACATGCTTGATCAATCCGATCGACAAGTCAAGATGGCCGAGTTATAAAAAAATACAAAAAAAAAAAAAGAACAAAAAAAAAAGTTTCTGGTGTCTCTTTCTAACGATTTCGGCAAAAAAAACTATCTAAGCGAGAAAAAATGTCAGTTTAAAAAAGTCATCAAGTCAAGTCTCATACTACTCTCACGATCCTAAAAATCTTTCTTAAAAAGATGCCCAGTTTAATGATATATAAGAATAATTTTTAAAATTTTTTACAACAAGTGATTAACGAAATATCGAAAAATTATATTAAAAAACAATGTAAAGGAAGCGAGAAAGCGGTCAATTAAAGAATTTATCGTTAAGAGAAATTAATTTTTTCAGGCTAGACACTCAAGCCTAAGTTAACCTTCGATTAAGGGCACAAGAGAGCAGCATTCATTTTAAACATCTTTCAATAAAACGACGATGTTTCAGGTGAAAAAATATTTTATTTCAAGTTTTATTAAAATCAGAAAAAAATCGTAGAAAGATTTCTCGCAACCAATGAGAGAAAAAAAAACCTGAGACAGATAAAAAAACAAGAACAAAATGGCTTAAGTTTCGTTGCCAATCAAATTGGTAATGAAATTTTGATTGTCAGGTTGTACAGGATTGCAAAGATTCGGTTTTTGCACACACGACTATCTAGATATAGTTTTTATTACATACGAAAGCTTTCAATATGATCACTTTTATTGAAGAAATGATCTTGCCGGCTGCATTGTCAGATGTTTGGATGAGTTGTTTAACCTGGGGGCTAATTTGTTGTTTCCAACCGTGTCGGCCGGGCTTTAGTTTACACTTTTTTCTTTTTCTTTTTCTATTTCTTTCTTTTTGTTTTTGTAATTTTTGCTACCATTAGCAATTGCAATTGAAAGCTTTAATAAACTTGCGTGCATAATTTCTTCCTCCGTTGCAGCATATAAAATATGTTCTAGACAGACGGCTGTAAATGGTATTTCTGCTTTATAGCGATGTTTCCTTCTAGAAGCCATAAGCTCGTACAAGCTATACCATTTATAAGTAACTCACTCATCATCATCAACCGAGTTAAATGTATGTAAAATCTACTCAAGCCGATTAACTGGTTTTCAGAAACTACCAGCGAGATAATTTTTAAAAAGAGCAAAAAATGCAATTAATAAATCAAATTGCCGCGTTCATTTTATTCTTTGTAGGTTTGCATGTAAGTGCAAAGCGTTTAATGTGCAGTGCGAAAATTATAGAAAAAAATCTATTAAATAGCAATGAGTTCAAAAAAAAAAAAAAATATTCAGAAACAAAATGTTAATATGTAAATGAATTTTAAATGATTTTTCTTCCATTCTATTAATGGATTATATGACATTTTGTCTATAATCAAACCATATCCAGTAATTGCATATTTGCTTGCACTTCTTTTCTTTGTAAATGGCTTGCAGTTAACAGAGAAATTTATTTTAAATTTTTTCTTTAACATTAAAAAAAATTCAATCTTGCAAGTTTACTGTAACGAAACCACGCTGGACGATTTTTTGTAAATGAACTACAAAAAAAAAAAAAAAAAAAGTATTTTTGTAAATTAAAAATTTAATTGCAACACTAATAAAAATGAATTTTATAAACATTTTTATTTCATAAGAAAATTATAATAATAATTACTGCACAATATTATCTTGCTGCAGTATCATATTTTACAATCAAAACACTTAAAAATGAATTTTAAAAATTATCTCACGACCTGACTTAGTTTATGATTTCATTCATGTCTGAACACGTACATATTTCTCCACTAATTTTATATATTTATTGCCACACAAATGCAGCTAAATTCATTTCAATTAAAGATACAATTAAAATTAACTTAAAAACATATAAATACGATTGAGTCTGCTTAATATTTTACTAAAAATGAAATGAATTGAACAAGTTGTGTGAGACAGTGAGAAGTATTTTAATGAAAAGCCATCATCGCAGAAATAAGTGCAGCTTTTTGTTCAGCTCACGTAATTGTGATGTATCGCATTAGATAATTGCTTAATTTTTCATTTATATTTTTAATTAAATCGAATTTCTGACATCCTCCAGCCGATGGTGTCTTAACACTCTTTTTGCTCTCCTCTCTAACTGCAAATGAGATGGATAAAATTGATTATTTGTTTTGTAAGCCACAATTTCCCTAAAAGCGCTCTATTGGCTCTTTAAAGGCATATGTATGTGTCAAACTATGCCACAGCCAACTAGTTTCGATATTACAAAATATCCTCTTTTTTAAAGAGAAGCAGAGGACTTCTAATAATCTATAGAGTAAGTCAAGTTACCAAGCATGTAGGGTGGTTCCAACTTTGACTTGTGCTTGAAGGCAATGACAAAAAGGCATGGAAAAGGCATTTAGTAAAAGGCATGGAATATCGCGACCGAATCGTACAATCAAACGGAGTACCCCTTGAAAAGTATCATGATAAAGGACAAGCCAACTCTTGCCAAAGTACCATGCTTGGTTCTATATTGCCAGGCAAATAATTTTACTAAATGATAAAACAACATTCAAAAGTTCATCCTGATGTGAACAACTCTAGAGAGTGTGAACAAAAAGGACTTATGTTTTTATTTATGTTTAATTTTAATTTAGTCTGGCCGAAAGTTTTGTTGCTTATAGGTCAAGTGTTTCATGGTTAATGTCTTATTGGATTTGTGACTCCTTTAATTCTATTTGTGAAGAGCTTGACTTAGTCTAGTCAGCTAAATATATTCTACATAATTATTGCTCAATACTTAACATTTGCTAAACTTTAAATGGCCTGTGCCAAAAAAGGAATGCAGAGCGAGTTTGAACCACATAGTAAGCAAGAATGTTTAGTTTCATATTTATTAATGACGAAATATTGCTAGACCATGCTAGAAGATTTATACACATAACACAAATTGCAAATTTTATACGATTAAAATAAGTTGCACAGTGTAAACGATGACTTACCAAACAAGGAAATACACATACACACTTGATACAAATTTCACAGATTTCTCAGATTGACTTGCCATGGAAATAGTCTTTTATTTAACTCTGTACAGTGGGAGCGAAGTCTGCCATCCTCCGTTATAATGGAGCGCATAATATATAAAATATAAAATATTTTATATAATATTATAATATATATGCATGTTTATGAATATTTTCTATATCCTAAAGTAACGCCAGACTTTTCAAAAATAATGCAAGATGTGAAATTGCGCCCACTTATGCAATAAAGAGCTGCCGGTCCTAAAAACAATAGGCCAGCTGACATTTAAGGTTTATTATAGAGAGCATTTTGGTTCATTCTATATTAATAAGTAAAATTAATTAAAAATAAACTTAATTATTTATTTGAAATAAAATTAGGCTGTCTGATAATATAAAAAAAAAATGTTTTTTCAAAAAGAATTTTTTTTTTTTTTGTATAACTGACGTGACTCAGCACGACAAAAATCAGTAAGTGAAATGTTCCCTTACAAATAGATCTCCAGCAGGGCCAGCCCTTATTTAACACTTCTGTGGAATTTTCTCGATGTTGCGATTAAAAATTATTGTGCATCCAAAGCTCTCATATCTCACTCAAGCGTATCCACATTATTGTAGTTGCGCATATACACACCGACATTCACCAAAAATTAAAAAGTACAAGACGCTTAAACAGACAAATCAAAAATAAAACCGACAGACAGTACAGTATGAGTAAATAAAATGAGTTAATGATTCACAGAAAAAAAAAGCTTAAAAAATAAATATGATGCAACGTCTGAAAAAAGTGAAGACCCGTCAGTTGGCAAATTAAATAACACTTAAAAACACACACACATATACAGAAATAAACAAGCAGAAAAGTCAGCTGATTTTTGTAATTTTTATTAAAAAATCAAAAATAATAAAAAGGTGTTTACTTAGTCATATTTAGAAAAAAAAACAATCTTAATGGCCATCATATAAACACCTACACCGCACAATAATATTTCGAAGAATTGACGCATTTGACATAAAGCGAAATAGTAGAAAATCGTGATTTTCTTCAGAGGACAAATTATTTAATAAAAATCATTTTTGCACAACAATAAAACAAATAAAAATTTGTGTTAAAACAATCTTTAGTATTTGAGAAAATTAGCATAATTTTATTCAGTATCTGGAACAAAAGCATCCTACAACAAAGCACATTAAATACAAGAAAGCTCATACGAATTTTAAATGTCAATAATAAAAAAATGAAATCGCTCTTCTTGCTCTTTTTAAGAAATCTGAAATGAATTGTCACGACGTTACGGTTTTATGAATGAATAGTTAATTTTAAATAATAAATCTTGTTTTCATTTTGTTTCTATTGTTATTTGTAAAAATGCCGAAAATCCAGAAAAGCCCTATCAGACATTTTTTTTTAAGTAAATATATGTATTAAAGTAATTTTCTTATACTTTTTGCCCGTTTCCGCACTGTCAGTAATTTAAATCATTTCTTATGTTCACTGATTTTTTGCGATCATGAAGTAATTTGTTTTTTAGTTTTTCCACCTCTGGCGCAATTTTTATAGAATTTGTTTTTATTTTGTTTATTTTTCAATTTTTGGTTAATTGTTAAGAACTTTGAAACTTATTGCATTAGAAAAAGTATTTTTTTTACTCTTCAGTTTCCTCAGCTAAATATTTTTCCTACCAAATTTAACAAAAACTTTTATGCATAGAAAAAGCTTTTAATGCATAATATCTGCTAGCGAAGGACGCTATCGGAGGTACCAGGCAAAATAGAGTGCCGTTGTACTTCAATGGCAGAGTGCAAAGCATGGCTCTGCTGCACTATCCATTTTAAAAAATCTGAAGATCAACTTGCAAATTAAAAAAAAAAATTATCCCATTAAATACACAGAGAAAAGAGTGCAACTTTTTGTTGTTGTTGCACATCGAGGCTTCCATCCAAAGTATCGGGGTCAAAGTGTTTCATTTTTCAAGAATTCATTTATTGTGAATTTCGATATCAAATGAAAATGCACACAATCCTGACATCGGCTGCAATCTAAAAGAACTATATACCATTCCCATTTCCTACGCCGATGAACGAAGAAATCAGCTGTTATTCGCCACGTTTGCTCTTAGTTTTCCAAAGTTTTAGTAAATAAAGCTTAGAAACAAGTCACTGCAATTTTTACAGCAATAAATTAATTTTTTTTCCAATTTTTGAACAAAATACTGTAAAAAGTTGAATGGTGAATGTTTAAACTGTGGCATAATATTTTTTTATTAAGGACACATTATTTATGAATTATAAAAACTATCATATTTTCTAGGGAATTTTTGCCATCGAATTAGTTATATGGAACGATTATCATCGTTAGTCTAATTAGTATCCCCAGGACCAGTTGCAGCTTCCAAATCAATTTGATTCATCGAGTTGCCCAAAAATTAAGCAACGTTTTCTTAAATAGCACTTCATAAAGGTTTATGCATTTTAGTATTCAATTTTTATTGTACAATTAATCGCAATTAATATTTTTATTAAATTCTAAAGGTTTGATGCATCCTGAGAATCCTGCACAATAAGTTCGTTTTACCGCTTTTGAGGGCAACGGAATCGAATAGTTACCTTTTTTGTGCTGAAATCTTTTTAAAATTATGCAAAACATTTTTATAATACGAAACTCAGAGGACATGATGGCTGCCATGGCCTAATATTCATTTGGTGTCGATGTACACCATTTCCCAAAGCTATATATTTTTCAAAAAAAAAAAAAAAAAAAATTAAATTTCTTAAACTTTTTTCTTATTTTTTCGAAACATTTCCCGAACGTCATATTCGTCATTTTCGTCGTTTCCTAAGAAGTAAGAAAACATGTTGGGCAACATTTTTTCAAAACTTCACAACAGTGTACTTTTATTGACTGCAGTAAATTCTGGTTCATTTAATTCGAGGAAAAATTTTAACAAAACGCGATGTTTTTCAACAATTTTTAAAATATGTTCAAAATATGAAACGGAGAAAAAAGAAATTTGAAATTTTTGCTTAAAATTGAATGATGCATGTCCGTAGTGATAGAGCGAGCGAGCGAGAGAGAGATATAGCGAGTTATATAGTGTGCAGTGTGAATAACGACTTATTTAATATATAAATCCATGCAAACTTGATACAAATTGTTGGAAAAGTTTTTAATTTATTATTAATATAAATACAAATGAGTTCGTATTCATGACTGTGTATGGCCCCGGTTGTTGTTTGGAATCGCTCTCATTGCAATAAATCAATTGTTTGCAATTATTAAATTAACAATATCTGAACTTAGTTAGCGGTCGCACATGATATTAATCGTAGCAGTAGTTTTGTTTCATTTCTAACATTTACATTTGCAATGAGAAGCTTCACTTAAAAGCTAATTAAATGTTTTGTATATCAATTCGAATAAACCATAATTTGTTTTAATTATGGAATTAATTATGGAGTTGATACGCAATTGTGATTTAGCGGGGTGTACTTAATTACTCCTTCAGACGCAGTAAGAAATTTATAAAATAGTTCACTATTAAATAGGAATGAATATTAAATAATTATTACAATAATAATAGGGAACAAATTTAAGGCAATTGACATGCAAAAATAAATGGCCAGCAATCAATTGTTTAGCGTTACAAATAAGCCGCTTTCTAAATAAATTCAGCAACATTTTCCAAGAAAATAGAAATACTTCTAACTCACTGCATGATTTAAGTTTCACTTCATTTAATTCATTAAAGATTAACGTTAAAGTTTTCAGTTCTTTTACTGAATTAAATTAAATTTGCGTGTCTATTCCTCCCGCCACTCAAAGTCTTTAATATTAATAAACAGATTTTATGTTTTATTTTGCTGGTTTTATTTTCATGGCCTGCTGGCCAATTGACAATCAGCAAACAATAATCAAAAGTGTAGGTGTCATATTTTTCATAATATTATAAAAAAATGTAAATCTATGCCAAATGCAACATGCAAAGTATAGTGCGACTTTCCAAAATCAGAAAATTGGAAAAATGGCCAAAAGCAGCAGCGTTGGAGAGAAGAGGTTCACACACACACACACACATTTAAGTTTGCTAAAAAAAAAGTCTACAATTTATGACATTTGAAAGGTTATTAAGCTTTAGTTATAAATAACAAACAAATGCCACATGGTGAATATACAAATAGTGCTTGAAGCAGCGAGTATTTTATTGAAAGTGGCAAAACTTTTTGCAAATAAAATTAATCGTCTATAATAAAACTATCACGTTAACAAAAAAAATTGCATCTGAAACACCTTTCTCTTATAAAAAAATTTTTTTAAGGAAATTTAAGTATTCAGAACGAATTCAAATTGAATTGAATTAATATATTGGAAATATATTATCATAAATTTGGTATAAACGAGTGGCCTATTTTTTACATTTCCAGCGCTTTTGGTCATCGGTTAAACGATTATAAAATGTGAAATGTTTAGAGAGAACCAAATGCCTGCATAAAGGCCGAAACGCATAGAATACGTCATACGTATACTTTGTACTTTCTCAACTGATATCAAGTTACCGGCAACCTTGAACTAAATTTTTCTTTTGCAAGGAATTTCACAACTGCCAATTGCCAATTGCCAATTGCCAAAGTAGTGAATGTAAAGAAAAAGTTAGAAATTTACCAACTTCCGTACTTGGCATTAAGGGGCACATATTGATTACGATCAAGCGGATATGAATGTACGCGGTTGAGCTTAATTGTCAGTTGAAAAAGTTCAACGTATACGTAGGAAGTAATCTATGTGACGCGACTTAAATGTTTGTATGTGGCCGCGAAATATTTGTAAGTTTTCTGTTTATTTCATTATTTCAATTTTCCCCATCAAAAAATAACGATATACCAAATAAGTTTTGCTTCTAGCTCCGAAATAAACTCGCCATTCTCGTTTTACTCACAGTTTTATTTTCTATTCGCTTAAAAAAAAATTACATCATCATTTCATATTTAATTCGTATAATCCAATTCTTTTCTTGTCCTATAATTTTGATCATTTCCACAAATTATATCAGCTGTCAAACAGTTAGATTACCATCTGACACTTAAGCGATCAATGCTTGCATATACAGTGAACTCGCCAATACGTGAACTAATTTTTAACAGGCGGTTTTTATGTTTTCGAAGTGATTTTTTATAAACTGTGATAACTAGAAATTTATTTTATTGAAGAGAAGGAATAACAAAGAAAATCATTTAACAGCAAAAGAAAAATAAATTAAAAAATTTAAAGGATTTTTTTTGAAAAAATTTTAGAAATTACTGGATGAAAAAATTCTGTGATCTTTTTGTAATGCTGCTTCTTAATAGTGCGATCTCATTATCAGTATACATCTCGACTATCAGTTAATACCAACGCTGCATTAAGGGGTTCATGATCACCTGCTCTTTAGTTTCCAGCTGTTGGAAAACGCATTGCTCGTGTTCAGATTCTTCTTCCACTTATGAAATTTTTTTTATAAGCTTTCAAAATTAAATATATACGTCCGAGAATAATTTATAATCACACTTCAGAGCCTTCACTTAAAGATTTTCGCATTTTTAAACTTAAAACGGCCAACTAAATTTAGTGGCTATTCAGTTATAGCATTTGACGCTTTAAGGTTAAGCTATTGTATTTAAATAAACAAATTTAAGAGACATTTCAAATTGCTACAAAGCGACGTATTTTGTATTATCATGATATTTTAATATGAAATGCACTACAGCCGAGCACACGAATTTGCAACTTTTATACTCGTTTTTATTGAAATCTTTATTTCAACTGCCATCTCATAAATGGAAGTGCATCCATCATTTTACGTTTTTGTATCTTGCAAAATGTGCTAATCTAGATTTTTGTGTTTAATAAAAACGACTTATTCCAGCACCCTCAAAACAATTGTCTATTAAAGATTATTGAAATAAATTTCCTTGAGCTGTACAATATAAAGTGCACTAGAAAGAAAATGTATGGTGTGATTTCTTTCTTTCTTTTTTTTTAAATTAAATAAGTTTTTTCTACACTTAAGAAAAATCTTTTAAAGGCAGATGTTCCAACATCCAGTTACAAACTTTGAGACACGAGCAATGCCAGAGATGAAAAAACAGCCACTTAATTAAATATCTTTTTTTTATTTTTAATTGTTTGTTGATTGCATTCTTTGAAATGTTGTTAAATAAACTATCTTAAAGTATTATTTATGCACTCAGATATTCTGAGCGCAAAGCTGTTAAGTTGATCGCGATTGGCTTTTTCACGAAATTAGTGCATTTTATTTGCATATTTTATAATTGAAATTGGCTCTGATTTGAATGCTCTAAAAGTGTGTTATGAAAACTAAAACAAATGCTACATAAAAACTTTTGCTTCTTACAAATAATACACTTAAGCCAAATAAGAAATGATTATTTCTTGACACGTGCTTACCTATTCCATAATCACAATAAAAAATTTATTTCAATTTCGTACTCATTACATTTTAGACACATTTTATTATTTGTTTTCTGTTCAAATTTAATTTCAAATTTATCTATGTACGAGCATATACATACATACATACATGCAAATACAAATAAGCCCTAATGAGCATTCCAGAATAATTCTGTCACTAACTTTTGCATACACGTGTCAACTGCGTAGTAACGACACAGCTTTTTCTAATCATGCCTGTACAAATATATGTCAACAAAAACTTTATATTTAAACAGTTCCTATGCCAGAATATAATAATCATACATATATATCAACACACACACACACACACATATATATATATATATATACTTGCATTGTTCATCACACATCCATACGTACATGAATGCATAAATGCATACATTCTAAACAAGATATAAAGAAACTCAACCAACCATCCACGCAACGGAGTTCTTAAATTGAAAACCCACAAGACTCAAACCTTCTGGGTTTGATGCACTGCTTAGCTTAAAAAATACAATAATAATTCAATGCCTCTCCAATTTTTTAATTCGTTCAGGCCATATTGCGAAATAAATAAATATGTCGTACTACATTTATAATTATCGCTTTAAAGTAAACATAATACGCAATACAGTCACGCAAATTGTACACGCATTTCAAATTTTTCCAATATTACGAGTATATAAATTGGTTAGGTCGCCTGAGAAATTTGTCACTTCTATTCAACGGCGAGAGAACTCGCTATTCATATCAGCAATTTCGGAAAAAATGGATTTAAGCAATTTTTTAAAAGTGTTTTTAATGTATTTTTTATTACTCCAAAAAAACACACTCGCTTTGGTTCAAATTTTGGATGGTAAAAGTACCACGATTGATAAAGTACCATTTATGGTACAGATTTATGAAAATGGAAAATTCATCTGTGGCGGGTCCTTAATATCAGACAATTTAGTTGCGACTGCTGGCCACTGCGTAGCAAATGTTGCAGTAAATAATTTATTAGTTGTGGGTGGCTCTGCAAAACTTGCTATTAAGGGTTTTATATCAACCATTAAAAAAGTATTTTTCCACAAAGAATTCAATGAAACAAGTCTTTATATGGATGTGGCTGTAATGAAGTTAAAAACAGCTTTTATAAATATTCCAAAACCTATTGATTGCGAAGCGAATACGAAGCCTGATACTATGGTTAAAATTTTTGGCTGGGGTATGGCATCTAAAGGCGATAAGCATCCATCGAAAAACCTACGAAATGATAAGTTTCTTATCATGGATCACGCCAAATGTAAATGGGAAACAACAAAATCAACGTTTTGTACCAAGGGATATCGAAGAGGTATTTATCACGGCGACTCCGGCGGTCCGGTATTATGTGGCAATTGCTTCTGTGGCATTGCATCGTCGTTCCATGAAGCTGGAGATGGAATTCATTTTAGTAGGTGTACTAATTTGGCGCATGTAATGCCATTTATAAACGCTATTAAGAAATTAAATACATATTCTTCCACATAATAATTGTAAAGTATTTTGCAGATTTTAATAAAATATATAAAATTTTTAATAAAAGAATATTAATAATTTTTTACTTTCCTTTAATTGAATTTTGAAATATGGAAATAATATTTTGTGAATGTATTGCGTTTAAAATATTTAATAAATAGACTTTTTCACATGTCGGATAAGCAAAACAGCGAGAGACAATCGTTTTATTAGGTTAAAGCACCCTGCGAACATGAAGGTTTGTAGACTTATGAAGCTTTCAGATCTAAAGCTTTCAATACAAATATTTTAAAGCATATACCAATTAAAGCCGAAAAGAACAATAATTAGAAAAATTCAATTTGCACAAATGTTCTGAAATGATCAGACAACGATATCTCGTAAGGCACTGAACACTACGGAGGTACGTACTTATGAAAGCTTGATGGTTAAATTTTGTATCGTTCAAAGATTACCGAACTATAATTGTCGAAAATAAAATAGGCATTTTCTTACATTTAGAATAATTTTTGCTAATACAGTATAACCTCGACAGTTCGGCCAAAAAAAACCAAGTGTTGACCCGAAATATCAAAATTCCCGAATTTCCGAAACAAGCGAAAAATTAAGGTAGTCTTCTGTAAATATATATGTATGTACTGTGTATAGCAAACTTATTTTTATTTAGAAGAAATTAATTTTAAAATAAGTTTAATTCATGTATGATTAAAAATAATTAGTTTTTAGAAAATTATTATATTAATTGTTGCAGAAATAGTTGGATATTTTCATCATTTCCCGAGCAGGAAGTTCCTACTCGTCGCAATATTTTATACAGCGAATGATTCAAGACCATCATCTTCAGTCTTCAGTCTCAAGATCGTTGCTTTAAACTTCGTCATTCAACCAATCATTTACTTCAGTAGAATTACAAATGTCAGGTGCTAAATCAACAAGTAAATCAATTACTTTGACAGAATCGCTGCGTGCAAGTCTTGCTAGAGGAAATTTATAGTCTGTTCCCCATTCGAATTCATAAAGGACTTAAAGCACATTTTAAGAATATTTGGCCCAACTTTATTCCCAGCATTGCAAATCAAGAAGGTCACGTTCGTTAATGTAAAAGTTTTAAGAGCATCTATGTACGAGATTTTCTGAACTTGATAAAATGTCTGAAAAATATTTTTGCGATAAATAAATTTCATTGCAAAAGCGAAAGAAATAAGTGCTGTCCGAATTATTGAGGTACAAAAAATGATGGTGTCCGCATTATATACTTAATGGCTAGAAATTGAGCGTCCGGTTCATCACGTGTCCGCATTTGCAGGTGTCCGCAATATCGAGATTATACTGTAATATTTCAATTTCGAACTCATTACACTTTTTATTATTTGGTTTCTGTTCAAATTTAATTTCAAATTTATCTATGTACGAGCATATACATACATACCTACAAATACAAATAAGCCCCCTTATGGGCAATCCAGAATAATTCTGTCACTAACTTTTGCATACACGTGTCAGCTGCTTAGTAACGACAAAGCTTTTTCTAAACATGCTTGTACAAATATATGAACAAAAACTTTATATTGAAACAGTTCATACATATGTAAGAATATAATAATCGCATATATGTATATATACAGTATATCGAGATTATGCTATATATAAGAGAAATAGAATTCTTAGAATTATCAATATTGGCCGGTCATCAAATGCTTATTGCTTTACATTTTTCAAACACCTTACCTACTGGTAAAATAATACAAACATATTGCATAATGTGGTACACATGTTGCAACAAACATACGTACATACATAATTTCATTTTAGCAATTGTTAATAATTACAAACAAAAACACAAACACAAACCAAACCACTACATATGTTCCTGCCTCTGTTACAGCACGTGTGTATGTGTGTATTGCCTTCACATCCTTCTGTTATCATGCATTTGGAAAAATGCTAAAAGAAAAATCTTGCAACAAAATTTGAAGAATTTACTGAATTATTTTAGACACAAAGAAGAAGCACAGTAGATGATAATTGTCGAATAATTTTTCAAAAACAATGAAAGTATAGCGAGAAGTGCATATTAAATTGTTGTAAGCGACGAACAACATTTTTTTCGTTTGAATTAAAATGCATCCAATATCGAATCGATACCCGATATCTGACTTTCCAATTTGTTCCATTCGTTAACAAAATAATCTTTTCCTTACTAGATATTTTCGCGATATAATTTTTATATAACAGAATCAAGTTGCTCTGTGCTTTGGTTCCTTGTAACACTAATTCAGTACCAGTTTGCTTTGTGGCGTTGAAGAGCTTGTCTAACCGAAGAGCGCCAATTAGTTAGATTTTGAATAAATGCAAGTGTTTACGAGCACTGCCATGCCCACTTGAAATATTTCATAAAGCAAATTGTTACGCTTTGCAGCTTCTAAACAGGCAAATACATAAGTTTGTATGCATGTGGCTTCAAATATTTTTTAGCTGAATAAATCTATAAAAAAAAATATATCTAAATATATCAAAATATATAGATCTAAATGCAGCATGACGCTGGCGGTTTGCTTTTTATTAGCTAAAATAGTTGGCTTCTGAAATTACTATCTCATTTGAAATGAAACGTTTAATAAATCCGGCTTTATGCAGCATTTTCTAACATGTTAATTGGAAATATTAATCATATAAAATGTTAATGAAAATAAAACTTTTTATTAGTAGAAAAAATATGTCATCAGCCCCTTTAGTGCAGACGGGTATGCAGGTAAAAATTATATAGATGTCACCAAGTTTCCAACTTCATAGACGACAATAAATAGTATTTTTATAATAAATTATATAATGGTTTTGCAGCAACACTGAGATAAATCGCTAACACACTGTTAACACTTCTATTCGGCGTTTAGGTTATTGTGAAATCAAGTGGCAACACTTGATTTCGAGCAACATGAAGGCTAACAAAGGCAGGGAATTTTTGATCACTAAACTATGCATGAATATATTTTCTTGGTGAGTTTTATTAGTTTTTAATACTAAAAGTAAAATAACATGTTTAAATAATCTCATCAATGTGAGCCAAAGACTTGTGCAAATACGAAAAACAATTTATATTATCAATCAGCCTTAAAAAAAACATTACAAAAATAATGGCCTGATAAACAGCTGATTTAAAAACGACGCCAAAAAGTGTTAAAATATTACCGAATAGTAAAACAAACAAAAAAAAATAATAACAATAATAATAATAGTAATTGTGTTGGTAACATCTTGTTATAACGCCGTTGATTAGTGTTGAAAAAGGGATTGAAGCGATATTTATATCAATTAGCTGAGCGAAAAATATTTGCATGCATTTTTAAGCGATTTTGCAAAGTCGGCCATACTTTAGCAAAAATGTACAAGAATCAGTGAATCAGGCCCTCTCATTGCACTATTTACATGTACGTATTCATACAGGCCCTCTGAGAAACTGTTACACTCCCTTTTACAATCGCATCATCTTTCGTCTTACCGCATCAACAAATTCTGGCACACATATGCACATACATACATATTACAAACTCTAATTAGCAAAAACTGTTTATTATTTACTTTCTTCTCTCTTATTGTATACCAAATAATTAAAATTTTAATTATTTTAATTATATGACGTCAGTTGCAAGTAAATATTTAGTATAGCAGAAAATAGAATACCGTGAGGATAGAAACAAGTTCGCTGCTATACCAAAGCAGTGAAGCAGTTTTTCTTAATACTGAAACCAGGGAAGTCCCTAAAATGACTGAAGGTGGAACTGAAAATGAAATGCGATTCACTATCTTGCACAGTCGTATGATTCATTACCACAAAAGTTTAATGTCAATCAATTTTATATTATCAATGACTACTCTTTCGATAACTTTAGCCATATTTATTAATAATCATTTAAATTTATAAGAAAAGTTTTGTATTGTTATAAAAATATTTTTAATATACAGGGTGTCCAAAAGTCACAATGAGGTTTAAAAATTTAATAACTTTTTTGTTTATTTTTTTTTTAAGATTATGAAATATACAAAATGGAAATTTTTTTACGCTAAGTATGGAAAATAATGTCACTTAAATGACCGCCGTTATTAGCTTCGCAATGATGGGCTCTTTTGAGAGCATTTTCCATAACATCTTTCAACATTTGTGGCTGTAGCCCTCGAATTTCTGCAACAATGTTGGCCTTGAGTTCAAGGATTGTCTCGGGCTTGTTGACATATACTCGCTCCTTCAAATAACCCCAAAGAAAATAGTCGCATGCTGACAAATCTGGCGAACGCGCTGGCCAATTAATTTCTGAATTTCTTGAAATTATTAATGGCGACGATATGCTCTTTGCGTTAAAATAATTGATCGCTGATTTAAGTAATAAAATTCTATTATTCTTGTTCTTTGTTCAGTTGTAAATCCCTCCATTATTTATTCTCCAGATGTTATTTATATAATCTTAAAAAAAAAAATAAAAAAAAAATAAACAAAAAAGTTATTAAATTTTTAAACCCCATTGTGACTTTTGGCCCACCCTGTACATATTGTATTTTATAAGATTATTTTTCAAATTAATTTTTTTATAATAAAATAAATGTGGCGCACTCAGTGTTTAATTTTGTCACAATGTTTTGTTTGTTTCATTGCTTTACTAGTGAAAAACGAATTAAGCGACTGAAAAGATTAGCAATTTATCTTATGTCTGTTTGTATGTGTATGTGCCGTAATAATTAAACTTATACTATGACACATTTAACTGCGGATAGAAGTGAAAATGGGCGCATTTCAAAAAAAAACTATTTCGAAATAAGTAAATACTTAATCAGATACGTATATTATAAATGTGTGTGTTTTGTTACGTCACTGAAAATGAAAGGTGCAATTAACAGGTATGTAGAAAGGACCTAAGTATCCTTTTTTTGTCCAAAGGATATTTTTTTAGTGATTTTCAATACATAAACGGAATATACTTTGAAACTAAAGACCATTGCAAAAAAAAAATGCGAGCTAGCGTTTTTCTACTTGACAACAACGATATGTATTTTACGTGTAAAAAATCGGAAAAAATCGTATTTTTGTGGAGATTGCAATTTTCTATATACAACTTATTATTTTTGTGTCATGTACTTTTAATATGTATGCCAATTAAGCGGCAAGTAACAGACATGATATAATAACCTGGTTTTTTCTCCACTTGTTTTAGCGATTTTGTCCTTTTATGCGATTTAAAAATCGCTGTAAGTAAACTAAAATCCAGTGAAATAAGCGGAAAATAAATATTTTTACAGATGCACTTTGCAAATTCTTATTTGCGGTCCTGTTTACTAGCCGCGATTTGGAAATCACCAAAAACAAAACTAAAACAAGAAAAACGCAAAAATTATATGTTGCATGTAAAAGTTTCTTTGATTTAATTTTTAAGCTTAAGGTTGGTTTTATTGTACATGTATTAAATATTTTCTCATATTTCATTAGCAATTTATTAATATCCTCGGGAAATTAAAGAATAAAATTAAATAATTTTTAATTTCATGAGCTTTTCGAAGAAATTACTAACGATAGAAAGTTTAAAAATTAAATTAAAAAAACGAATATTGAATATTTATTGGATGTCAAAGTGGCAGCTTTGAAATGGGTGTGACTGTTTTATGTAAAATATATATGGAAAAATACATCCTCTAAAGGCACCATATACATACATATGCATACATATTCAAAAGTCTTGCCATTACAAATCTGTGTTCCTCATGAAGCAATCAGATCGTTTAAGCGTGACTTGACCGATTTCGTTAAAATGGGACATAGCCTTTTAATACATTACAATTATTGATATGGATTTCTTAAAAAAAATAAAATGAATTAATGGGCAAATAAAAGTAATATTTTTAATTCGTTTTACTTAATATATTTACAAGCCAAAGAGGACAAAAAGTATCACAGATTGACGTCACTTTTAGTGATCAATGCGCCAATTGGCTCTTTTGCACTTAGCAACATCTAGAAGCTGATCGTTACTATTGCGTATGGGTGAACCCGTGTTGCCATGGGTAATAGTTTTCGTATTTCAAACAATTCTTATTTGACGCAAATGTACCAAAATCCCCTAATAAAATCTTTTACATCATATTGTTTTAAATTTTTTTTGAATAAAGTACTTGGAAATAAATTAAAATTTCATTTGTTTTTTAAAATTTTAAATAACAAATTGAAGACTTTTCTAGCCGCATTTCATAATATCAAAAATTTGGAAAAGAGAAAAAAAATATTTAAATTACTTAAAATAATTATCGGTTGTAAGAAAAGGCAAGTCTTGAAATCGAGTTAAAATTTTTTAAATTTTCTAATAGTTTTCTCTTTCAGTTAATGATTTAACTCTAAACTGAATTTATTTTAAAGTTTGTAATAGTTTTTTGTGGCAAATTGCAAAAAACAAAACTTTATTTATAATGATTTCATACAAATACTAACTCACCGCAGACTGCACTCATTGCGGCAGGCTTTAAAATTGATTTGATCAAACCAAAAGACAAATTTGAAGAAATATTTGAGCACGCTTACCTGAAATGAAAGAGATAAATATTTTCAATATTAATTATTCAATATCAATTATGTGTATTTAGATATATTAATTATTATTAAATCATGTTAACATTTTTTTTTCTTAGCATGTGGTAAAATATTTGACATGCAAGGACACGATGAAAAATAATTATAAAAATGTTTAGTCTGAATGGCACAATTTTGTGTTCAGTCCAAATCAAATTAATTAAGATCTTTATTTGGGTATGGGCGTGGCCGAGAGCTGCTACTTCATATTATTTCATAATTACAGATTAAGTTATAAGGAAAACATAATAAAAAAAAAAAAAAAAAATTGTTGTTGTATTAAAAATGCATATAATTTATCCAACTAATTTTTTATAAGAATTTGCAATATCAAAATAATTTTTATCTATTTGATAAAAAGTGATATAAATAATTTTTGGCTGTTAAATGTAAAGAGATTCCCCAAAAAAAAATAGGGTCAACTTTTAGTACAAATCATTAATATTATTGAAATGCTAATTAAAGCACTAAGTCGAGCTTTGCTAAGGACGAATCGAGTTTAAAGTGAACTTTTAATAATGCCATAATGCCTTTTGCTTTAATCCTATCTCGAAGAAAATGTTACATTTCAAAGTAGCATATACTCTTTACCATACCCAATCATTTAAGTTTTAATAAATATTTACAATTAATTATAAGGAAATAAAAAAAAAAAATTAAGATTTTTAAAATTTATTTTTCTTTTTAGGTAAAAATTATAAAAGTGGCGCAATTGAATTTTAATAACGTAAGTAAAAAGGTACAACTTTAAGAGGTCTAGTAAAGTACACGTTAAGAAATTATAGTGAAGCATGGCATGTTGCATGCGCCTCCAATTGACCCATAATTAATAATATTTTATTATATTTATGGAACTTATCAAGAATTTAAGAATTTGTAGTTTAAGGAAAAATTTCATGTTTCAAGTTATAACATTAAAACCATGATTATTAAAAGTTGCAACGAGCCGTTCGCTTGGACTTCCAACAGGACTCAAACAGTTTCCGAAATTTTTCTTTGATATACAATAATTACAAAAATGTAGTATCGCAGTCCAAGCATTTAACCACTTTCACATTTCTTCAGGTCTTTATTATAAGAATTCAAAAAAAGGTCCTGTTGGGATTCGTACATTTTTTCGTTACCACCATGCCTTTCTCCTTACTCCGATGGCATAAGGGACTTCCCCTACACTTACATAGAATATATATTTATATCGGAAAATTGCTTCTGCAAGAACCTTTAAAAAATTAATATCTGATACGATTTGATTGGCTGGCCATTCCTAAAGTGTATTTTTTGCTGTTGACTCAACTTTACATATTATAGCTTTGTTTGCAGCAATATGTGCATGAGTGCATATGCAACATATTTGCCAAAATATTTATGTATCTGCGAATCTTAAGATTTTTTCAAGTTCATTTACTAGAA
Source organism: Ormia ochracea (assembly GCA_963402855.1). NCBI lineage: Eukaryota > Metazoa > Arthropoda > Insecta > Diptera > Tachinidae > Ormia > Ormia ochracea. The sequence continues at coordinate 43,563,783 of OY727109.1, forward strand.
ATGTTTGTTAAGTTCAAGTTCTTTGATGGCGCCTTGCCAAGAAATATTCGAAAGTGATATTTAATTCGCTGTGCATTTCTCTTCAACATTTCAAAGAAATCTATAAAACATTTAAAAAATATTTAGATTCGCCGTCTGCGAAAATGTATTTTTAAGATTATGGCCGCCAAAAATAAATTTTAAAAGTAACAACAAATTAATAAATAAAAATGCATTTAGTGAACTGAGCAAAAATAAAAATATGGTTGCGTATGATGAGCAGCAGAAAAATGTTAAAAGATTTTTAATTTAGAGAAAATTAAAAAAGGAAGACGATTTTTTTATATATATGTAGTAAAGAACTACGATATTTTCCAAAATAAAAACAGAATTGCGTTTCTAAAATTATATTAGATTTATTTAGCCTATTTAACAATACATTTGTAATTATAACTATACCAAAAAATATATTAGAAACAACATTTAATGCTTCTATTCCGCTTCTATAGCTCTACTTTAATTCACTCCATCTAACTGTGTTCGACTCCGTGTCCTTTTTTCACAACACATATTTGACAGAATATAGTGATGATACAATTACATTAAAGAAAATGGCGGCACATTTGTGTTTCACTTTTCTTTATATACATATATATATTTTCCAATATATTTATACTCTGTGCAAAATATCGCTAGCACTATTAGGCAAAGTATATATATATAAAAATTTCTCCATGAAATATTTAAAAGAATAATAATACCGAATTGTACTCTGTAGCTTTTCAGTTACAAAATATTTCTATATTTCGCGCAATAATTTCAAGTATAGTTTTTCAAAACGAAATTGTAGCCAACAGCTGATCATAACTTTATTGTGGTAATTATATTTTGCGGTCAGAGGACTTTAAATTAAGAAAAAAATTTCTATTTTCAAATCTGAAATAAATATATTTATTAAATTTAAATAATATAAACAATGTTGAAGACTTACAATTTTCTATCAAAAAAAACAGCTTTCACTTAAAAATCATGGAGTTGTCAGCACTTGTAAATTGTCAAATTTTCAAACGAAATAAAGAATGTTGCTTAACAATTTTCGGACATTCAAAACATAGTAGTGTAAACTTTATTTGTAAAATTTTTAGTTAAGACTATTCGCAATATATGAAATATTTTGTTATTAACAAAATTTTTTTTTACATAATCGCTTTTCATTTAAACAATTCATGGAGTTCGATTGCTTTATATTTATTGAATTACGTACCATTTCAAGACTGTCATAGAAATCTAATAATATTATATCTAACAATAGCATGTGCTTAGCGTTTCAATCAGCTGTTTTTGTTTACAAATAGAAATCAATATGACAACTCTTTATATATGTCAATACAATAGACCTTTTACAACAATGGTTTTTGGCTTATTGCCTTATAACACCTCGTAAAATAATAAAAGTTTAAAAATTAAGCGGATATACACATTTAATCCCGCCTGCGTTTGAATTTGAATTAAATGTCGTGTATCGGAAAAATGTTTTAGAAAAGGGTAGCGACAAAAATGTCAAACAAGTCAGTTGCGTTGAACGGAAGTTTAAATACCCGATCGCGACTACACTACTCGCTCGTTCTCTTACTCTCTAATTTTCCTAGCCTTTTGAAATCGCCAAAACTCAATGGGAAATGCACAACGTTCTAAAGGACATATTAAAAAAAATTTATGGTGACAATTATAACCGTTTATGCGGGCCCCACGGCAATGGCCTTGGTTATATTCAAATAATAGAATTCGTAAATATATTACAAAATTGTTTATTTCTTTTTCATTATGTCGCGTACATTGTGTTTTATACCAGCCATGTTTTTCAACCAACCATTTTATAAAAACAATTTTTATATAATCGCATATAAATCAAGGCAATTTCTCCAACTTTTGTCACTGCAAACTACAAACGTCTTAATGGCTTATATGCCATCCGATCAAATGTACAGAACAGCTGTTTTGGTGGAATCAACGAAATAAATTTTTTTTATTTTTTTTTGTTTATGTTGGTTGAAAAAAACCGCTACTGGCTTAATAAGACTCATAAAATATAAAAAAAAAAAATATATATAGTATATATAATATATGTAATATATATACATATATTGAATTGAGGACAGAATAGTCAATCAAATGAAAGTATAAACGAGATATTTGAGGAAAAAAGCTTTCATAGTGTGAACCAACACTTTTTTCTAGAATTAAATTTATAAAGTGAACATTTTTGCAATTTATGGTTTTTCATTGTTTTTTTTTTCTTTTTCTTTTTTTTTCATAAACTTTTGTACATTTCTAAAGTATAATATTGGCTAATTAGCATATTTTGTTTGTTTTTGTTTTTTTTTTTGCTTTACGTATGTATCTGTTTCTTAGTTTTGTCGCTGTGTTTGTCTATCATTTGCAATTCTATTTTTCTTTCCTTAATTTTTTAAATCAATCTTTAGACTTGAGTTGAAGCTTGTAGGAATTGTTTGTTAGTTGTTATGAGGTTTTTGTTGCTTAAACGTCTAATGACCTGAATTAAAAAGCTTTATAAGATGTAACACAAAGAAGTTGCAAATATTAAAATATACGAGGGCATACACAGAAGTTTGTGATTAATAAATCACTTACTACAATACTTTTTTACAATTTTAATTTAATTAAAAAATGTATTTTTTGGAAATCATGTGTAAAATTATTGCAATCGTAGTTATTTTGCCGAAATTAAGAACACAAATTCTCAAGTTCTTTTAGTCCCTGGTATTTCCATTTACTATATAATCTTGAATGCTGGCGAAAGTTCTCGTTTCACTATCCTAGATAGACGTACGATTCATTCACATGAAGATCTGATTGTGATATGCTGCTATTTTAAAAAATCAAATAAAAATGGTGTTGCTGATGCCGCACTATCATACATTTATGAAGCAAAGCAAGTTTATCTTTGCTAATGGAAGTAAAAGCAACCCTGATCGCATGAAACCTGTCTTTTTTGGAAAATGTTCATAAAATTTTGCTTGTCATAAAAATTCTGCCAGAGATGCCATATTTGACAAATCGTAAGACCGTTTAGGATAATCACCTTGACCTTGACTGCTTCAGAATGCAATAAGAATGGCCATTACAATTGGCCGATCCTTGTACAAGAGTTCCTTGAATAACATTCGTAAAATATAATAAAGTAAAGAAAAAATTCCTAAAAAGCGCAAACTTAAAAGGAAGTAAATTTTAAAAAAATATACCCACGTATATTAAAACTATTCTACTATTCTAATTATCCTTCTGACAAATTTTCTGTCGAATTCTTCTGAAAGACATTTCATTTCATTAAGCTTAAGCAAGAAAAATTATGTTTTTATGTACGATCGTGCAACAAGCTCGAATAAATTTTATTATCATTTATATTTTTGCCCCCAAATTAAATTTTTTTCAAATTTATTTTAAAATTAAAAAAAATATATTATTTATACTTTAAAAAATCTGTTTTTAATTTCACATTTTGTTATCCAGTTTATTATCTATAAATTTTAAATTTAAGCGCGTGCAATGAAGTTAATTAACTGATACTATTAAATATTTCTCATTTTAAACCGAAATTATTCTCACAGCCTGACTAAAACAAAAATCTCATTTACAGGCAGATCTTTTTTCTTTATACATTTTTGTAAAGTCAATATTTTTTTAAGTCTATAACAATATATGTGTAAACAGAGAAATTCAATACTATTTTCTTTGCTACAATTCCTTAAGTAGACAACTTTATTACGCAGAATAACTAACAGACCAGCTTACATAACTGTGGCTCAAAAAGAGCACACATAAAGCATAATAATAATACAGTATAATCTCGATATTGCGGACACCTGCAAATGCGGACACGTGATGAACCGGACGCTCAATTTCTTGCCATTAACTATATAATGCTGACACCATCACTTTTTGTACCTCAATAATTCGGACAGCACTTATTTCTTTCGCTTTTGCAAGAAAATTTATTTATCGCAAAAATATTTTTCAGACATTTTATCAAGTTCAGAAAATCTCGTACATAGATGCTCCTAAAACTTTGGCCTTCTTGATATGTAATGCTAATAAATTTATTTATAACCAAAAATTACTCTAAATTTAAGAAAATGCCTATTTTAATTTCGAAAAAATACATATCCGCAATTTTAGTTCGGTAAACTTTGAGTCTAGGTTAAATTGGAAATGCGTATCCATAAATACATATACGGCTAGGAGTAAAGGAGAATTTTATTGAAAAGCTTAATTTTTTTAATGAATGTGTTTGAAAATGTTAGTGGAAGAATTATTCTGGAATGTCCATAAGGGGAATATGAAATGGAAATAAGTGTGTATGTTGAACCTTATATAGCCCTATCAGATCGTGGAACCAAAGTTTAAGATGTGTAAGAATATCTTTGAATCTTATTATTATTAAAATATTATTATTATTATAATATTATTTTTTTGAGAAAATAACATAAAATTGCCCTCCCTGCGGGTAGTGTTGCCTTTTTTTGTAGAAAAGAATACGCGATTAAAAAGAGAAATGACGGGAGAGAAGTTACGTATTACGGAGTGCTTGGACTGGTGGCGATACGTTTGCGCGAGAGTTTCTATTACTCATGCAAAATGTCTTTTCTTTAAATTTAGCAGTGTACGATTAAAATCTACAATGCTTTTTAGGATATTAATGCTATTCACGATAATTAGCTGCTTTTCAGTGGCCGCACACGACCGTTTCAAACGATTAGTTACTTTTGCAATGAGAAGTTCGAAAAATTTTATTTCATTTCATTTGATCGGCTAAAATTCCTTGACAATACCAAACGGTATTCTTTAACTTTATTTGTTTGTATGTGTATTCTTATACGCCGTTTAGCAACCGCCGTTTGTTTTCTACTCACATTCGCCTTTTTTAATTAATTGTTAATTTAAGACCGGAACAGTACAAAAATTAATTCGATCAAGCATTCATAAGTACGTACCTCCGTAGTGTTCAGTGCCTTACGAGATATCGTTGTCTGATCATTTCAGAACATTTGTGCAAATTGAATTTTTCTAATTATTGTTCTTTTCGGCCTTAATTTGTATATACTTTAACTGAGTTGTATTGGAAGCTTTAGATCTGAAAGCTTTATAAGTCTACAAATCTTCATGTTCGCAGGGTGCTTTAACCTAATAAAACGATTGTCTCTCGCTGTTTTGCTTATCCGACATGTAAAAAAGTCTATTTATTAAATATTTTAAACGCAATACATTCACAAAATATTAATTCCATGTTTCAAAATTCAATTAAAGGAAAGTAAAAAATTATTAATATTCTTTTATTAAAAATTTTATATATTTTATTAAAATCTGTTAATTGCAAAATACTTTACATTTCTTAAGTGGAAGAATATGTATTTGATTCCTTAATAGCGTTTATAAATGGCATTACATGCGTTAAATTAGTATGGACACTCATATGTTTAGCTCCCTTAAATTCAAAGAACCAGGATACAATACCGCAGAAACAGCCACCACATACTATCGGACTACCGGAGTCGCCCTTATAGACACCTCTTTTATATCCCATGCTACAAAACATTGATTTTGTTATTTTCTCTTTAGTGTATTTAACACATTCCGCATGATCCACAATAAGAGATGTAGCAGTTCGTAGGTTTTTCGATACATGCCTTTTGCCTTTAAATATCATACCCCAGCCAAAAACTTCAACGGGAGTACCGGCCTTCATATACGCTTTACAATCAATTGATTTTGGAATATTATTGAAAGCTTTCGTTAACTTCACTACAGCCACATCCATATGAAGAGTTGTTCGTTTGAATTCTGGATGCCAAAATACCTGCATAACGTCTGATGTGGTACCTGCAACATTGCTTTCTGTAACACCACCCACAACCAAAAATGCTCTTACCGGAATATGTGAAAGGCAGTGGGCAGCAGTCACAACTAAATCGTCTGATATTAAGGACCCGCCACATATAAATTTTCCATTTTTATAAATCTGTACCATAAATGGTACTTTACCCATCGTGGTACTTTTACCATCCAAAATTTGAACCACAGCGAGTGTGTTTTGTTGGAGAAATAAAAAAAAACATATTATAAACACTTTTAAAAAATTGCTTAAATCCATTTTTTCCGAAATTGCTGATATGAATACCGAGTTCTCTCGCCGTTGAATAGAAGTGACAAATTTCTCAGGCGCCCCAACCAATTTATTTTCACGTACCATAATATTGGAAAAATTTGAAATACGTGTACAATTTGCGTGACTGTATTGCGTATTATGTTTACTTTAAAGCGATAATTATAAATGTAGTACGACATATTTATTTATTTCGCAGTATGGCCTTAACAATTTAAAAAATTTGAAGAGACATTTTTGCTGGTTTCTTTTTGCGATCTCTTTCATGATCTCTTTCTGACTTTTTCTAATAAAGATCACGGAAGTTTCTAGAAAAAACTCGGCAAACCCGGTAAACAATAGGTGCGTAGTGCGTTAACAAATCTTGGAGAGAAGAAGTATTCTAGAACTTTTGGAAGTTCAAGTGCAATTGAAAGGCCACTTTAAATAAGATTCCATCGAATGATTTGACGGATATCATGTAGCCGAGTATCCAAGTAGCCATGTATTATATTTTTGACAATACTTTGTTAACAAGCTGAAAATAAAGGTAAAATTGAATAACACTTGCAAAAATACAGAACGTATATAGAACGTTAAAAGCTGACAACTTTCGAACTTCACTGTAACGGGCACTTTTTGTTTGTGCCTCTAATTGAAGTGCTGCTACTGAGGTACATACATATATAGTTACAAAAGACTACTTCAATTTTTCACTTGTTTCGGAAATCTAGACATTTTTATATTTCGGGCACCACTTGGTTTTTATTTGTTCGGACTATCGAGATTATACTGTACTAATAATAATAATAGTAACAACCACAACAACTGTAAAAGCATTGAAAAACATTAATAAAAGTAAATTTTTATATAAAAAATTGTATATCTAAGTCGACTTATTTAAACGGCAGGTTTAGCATAAACGTGTCATGAATTAGATCATTGTGCGAGTCCGAGTACGAGCACGAGTACGAGGCAAACAAATGCGAACAGTATTGTCTGCATGAACGAAAAAAGAAAATGATAAGCAACGAATATGAATTGAAAATTAAAGTAATTCTTGCTTTCGCTTGTCAATAAACTTGCAACGAAAAGAAAAGAAAATATTAATTCAAATAATCAGTCGAGTCGTCCGTCTCACAAATGCCCGCATAATAATGTAAACTTACAAGTCTGGTTTTATTTTGTTTCCATTTTAGTGATTAAAATGTTACCATGGCCGGAAGTTGCCAAAAACAGCGCCCAATAAACGAACTCAACATACGAATGGACATGTTGAGCCTGAATTTATTTATTTTATTTCATGTGCGGCGAAAGATATCACATTTCACTGTCGCAAACTTTACATTGAGGCTTCGGGGTTAAGGGCACGTTTTGATTACGACTTCAATTGAAATAAGTGAAAGTATTATGCTTGCCATGAGTAATAACTTGACAGTAATCCTTTAGAAGCAAAATAAAAAAAAATGCAGACTTCAGCAAATTTACAAAATAAAAAGAAAATATTCTGTGAATAAATTTCCTAACGGGCATATTAAAGAAATTCATTATTCAACAGTTAGATTTGTACAATTGAAAAAAACCAAAATAATTTTATGCATAAAGAAAAAAAAAACACTTTAAAGTCAATAATAAATAGCAATTCAACGCTAGATTGTACCAAATGAACTGAATCACAGTATTATGATCGATGCACTAAAATTAGAAGCCGGGCAGCAAATGTCACAGGACAATCTTTCAAACTGAAAAAGTCAGCGAATTTTTAGAAAATGTTTATGCGAGATTGATACTAAAAATTCATTTGAAATAAAGAAAATTTAATTTTTTATGAAAATGCGGCATTAATAGTTTTGATTGAAATGCTGAATAATTAGAATATTAGAATGCTAGAAATTAAGTCATGAATAAAAGTCGTACATGTAACTCTTTTCATCAAAGCGAAAAAAAAAAAATTAATTAAATTCCATAAGAAAAACATTTTTGCAAACAATAAAATGTTTGCACAACACAATACCCTCCTGGTAATGATTACGTATGTATGTATGTACAAGTACGTGAGCAGATGCCAGACGCAAGTGTACATTTGTATATGTGTAGCGACAACAACTTTTCAATTCAGCATTCAAAAGAGGCCATTCAGTATACTATCTTTGGGGATCCTTGTGCGCTACTTTGCTTAGTAGTCCCTACACAAGCGCATCACTCCAAGAGTCAATAAAATTAGTTTCCAGATCCCAAGAGCAAAAAATGTTAAAGAAATAATAAAGTGATGTGAAGTTTTTAATTGTAAAACCGCTGCATTCAGGCGATTATTGCACAATCCCATTCACACCCTTCAAACTTTCCGCCTCACCCGTCGTAGTCGTTCTTGAATAGATTTTGCTTCAATTAGCTTTCGCTAATCATTACACTGATCACTACCTAAATACAACAGTTGGGCTGTAGTACTTCGCACAGACAGTGAGGGGCTTAGCACAGCACAAGCACGAAGCAAAAGTGTTAATCATCTTTTTATGGCAACAGAAGACCAGACCCACAAATGCAAATTCTGATAAATATCTAAACAATAACAAAACCATTTATCCAAATATTGGAAATTAAAAAGAAATTTTTCATTCAAAATCGACAAGTTAAAGTGGCCGGCGGAAATGAGAAAAAGTGAAATTGAAATGAAGGAAATTAACAGAAATTACGCAGGAGCAATAAAAATATTTTATAAAACTTCCTTTTATAACTCAATTACATTTAATTCATTTTTACACTACGAAGTGTATTTAATTTATGTATGTATGTGTATTCAATGCGAAAACTCCTTGTCCGTTAAACAAGCCAAAAATTTATACATTTTACGCATGCGCAGTCATATTTAAATTCTATCATTTACTATAATTTGCTTTACGCATGCCATCCTACGATCACCATCATCGTCATCATCATCATCATCATCATCATCATCATCATCATCATCATCATCATCATCATCATCACCATCATCACCATCATCTTAATGCATCTCAATGGTCTTTGACAAATAGCGCACGATGTTATTCTCAATATTGCCACTATTTGTAAATAGTGCAGGTAATTGAAAGAGTGACATCTATTACAATAACAGTTTAGAAATTGATTAACCAGATTGCATGCATACAACAGTTAAAGAGTATTGTTTGGCAATGAGCAAAAGTTACCGACAATTAAAATCGTTTGCAATAACGATTTTTATCAAAATCTTTAAAATTCCCCTCATCATCGTCAGAATTTACGAAAAGCATAAAATGGAAAGGCAATAAAAAAAAAACCAGAAAGAAAAGGATTAAAAATTTTTGCAGGCAATAAATCCAGCGAAAATTAATTTTTAAATTTTTTTTTCTGTTTTTTTTTATACATAGAAAATCGAAATTCTTTAGGATATCGACAATTGCTGCTGTCAACACGCATTAATTTTATAAATATAAAAGACTGCATATATAATAAAATATTCGTACATATGAATACACAATTATTCTGATATTTTATAAATAAATCTATTTGATTAAGGAGAAAATGTGTAATTGGCATATCTTGAAAGGGTTTTCGTATCAAAATTCAAAAACAATGCAACTACTTGTTATCGTTAAAATTAGCAACGTAGAAATAGTTGTCGAATGCTTCTTGCCAAATAAAAATGAGAAAAGCAACAGCGAATATCGTAAAAATGTTTACTGAATATCAATTTATAGAAATTTTCATTACGCTTATCTTAGCGATGCGACTATCGTTAAAAATTTAAATTTATGAAAATTGTTAAGCAACTGTCAAAATTTCATGTCAAAAATTAGACAATATGAAAGCACATATGATGTTATTTCGTATTTAATAAAAAAAAAAAAACTATTTTCATGTTAAAAACTCTGCCGCCAGAGCACAACTACGGCTCTATTATTTCACTAACATTTTGTGTTTAATATTTTGATATGCCGTTTAGCAATATAACGCAGAGCACAGCCCACAAAACAACAATGAAATAAATAGTTATATGAAAAACAGAAAACTTATATGCGAGTATATAAAAAAATTGGAGTAAACTTTTTACTCCCCACAAATTTCGTATTTGCATCGCAATGCAAGAAAAGCAAACGGTTATTGTCTGAATGTGTAAGATATTATGGCATATGTAGCACAACTGCCAAGCTACGTGGTTCAACTCTGCCAGAGGTGTTTTATAATAAACGATGCAGTTTGTAGGATTCGCTATCCCCGACTAAGAGGTATTCCACTACATTAGATCCTTCTAAATACTGACATATGATCTGGCGATTTGTGTCTTTTACAGCGCCATTACCACGTAGTTGCAAAGGTTATACCCACTACAGGCTAGAGAAAAATCGAGAAATTCAAAAAGGGACTCAAATTTGACACCGTTTGGCGAAAATAGAAATCGCCCTAAAGTTGGAAAAATTTATTTTAAACTAAACTTGCTGAATTCCGCAATTCCCCTACTGTCATGATCATTGGACTTGTGTAACCATTTCAGTGCGTGCCGAGAAATATTACAGCATGTTAAACATAAAAATATTGAGAACTTTTCGTTTAAAATGAATTTCGTTTTCAATATGTAATTCAGGGGTCTTCAATAATACGAACTCGTTCCTTTAAAACACTGCCCGCCATGACAAACATTTTTACAAGATCCCTGAACTAAAATGTGCTGAATAAATTCGCATATTGTTATTGTTGCTGTTGTTGTTATCATTGTAGTCGTCGGCAGTAGTTACTGTTGCTGTTGTTGTTGATAGATGTGTCTGTAGCTGCCGTTAATAATGAATGATTAGACTTAAGATTTAAGACCCACCCATAAAAAAGATCTGACTGTTTGCACAATCGACAATAATCAGTGCCATTCATTCCACTACTAGTGCTCGTCTGTCCACTGGCCCCTGTTTGCCAACGAGCCATTCACATGTCCCTGTTATTTGCAATGCATGTCTAGTCGCACAGATGCACTCGCAGTATGCACTCACAAGACAACACATACACACACACACACCAACGCATTGTTTGCATCTCAGCAAACAAGCATACAAACACTCATTGCTTTCATTGTTGTTATTGTTTCTGATTGCTATTGTGCGAGAGATGCGTGTAATTGAAATTAAATTTATGTGTGAAAAAATAAATAGTAATTAAAAGGCAAAATGTATGCATGACAAATAGCATTCGCGTAGCTTTTAAGTGCAGCAAAAATTATTGCACAAATTTCTTGCGTTAATGGCTCAATTTCGATACAGGGCCACAAATCTCCTCATGTATGTTTAGGAAAATACTATCAAATCTAAAATTATTTTCTATTGATTATTATTATTTCTACTGAGCACAGTGCCATTAATAACTCCCCTGCGAGTTGGAATTCTCCGTCATTAATTCACTGCTAACAATATTGTAGACGACAAGTGGAATACAAATAATACTCGTACAATGGAATGGCAGAAGAAAAAAACAAAAACATTCGATGATTAAAGTATCATAAAAATGGCAATTGTCGCATTTGATTTTTATGAAATTTTTATAAAATTATGCAGTGCGTAAAAATTTATTAAAACAAAAAACATAAATTTAATTTATTATTGTGGTTAAAAATAATAAACCGCAACAAACAACAAATGAGCATTCCGACTACAGCAAATGATGTCAAGCAAACATTTTATAGATTTACAAAAGCAACAGCAAATAGAAACACTGAGAAATATTTCTGAGAAAATAATTGCGCTTTGAACTGATGTCGCCTGTCGCCTCTCTTCTGTTTTCTGCTGAAGACCACTTAAAGGAGGCCAAATAACAAATCAGGAAAAGCTTTTTTTCTCCTGTCATGCAGTTGAGCAACGTTTTCCCAAAGTTAAATGCATTAAAACGGCATGCCATTAAAGTTTGTGCATGAAAATCTTTTTTGTCTATTATTTTTGTGGCGCTCAGTGTAACAACAGAGCCTTTAAAAGCCAAAGTCCTGTTCTTGCTTTAAGTTAAATGCAAATAAATCATTTGCAATGCTTCGATTCTAATGATGACAAGCAAATAAATAACGGAAAAAATTTTGAACTTTCGCAATTGAAATAAAATAAAATGAAAAAGCGAATAGAGGTGGTGTTAAGGGTTAGTTAATCGCGCACTTTTGCGCTACTGTAAACCGCTATGTCCGTGACTAAGTTAAACGCAGTAAATCGTTCATAATTATTATTAATTATTAAACAATTTGTACTGAGTACAACGCACGTATGTGTGTGTGTGTGTTTTTTTAGTATAAATTTAAAAGAATTAAATTAATTAATTAATTAATCAAATTAATTAATTTCAATAAATTAAGAATATTTTCAAGGTTGCGAATAGTACATGCAACACTATTGGCCTTATAAGGCTTTTTATAACGAAACTCGCTTCAAGCTCATTTCAGGGGAGCTAAATCTATACTGGATAAAAAATTTTAAAAATATGCCGGAGGATAAGCTAATTAATTTTACTTAATATTGGTTTAGAAAACTAATTAAGTAATTAAAAAAATTAACGATAGCTCGGGAAGAATCTATAAGTGTGCTATAGGCATAAGCAAACGATTTGCCTGTCGAATAAATAATAATTTCTAAAATTTATCTGCAGAGAATCAAACGCCAAGCAAAATTTTCTAATAATCGAACTATTTAGAGAAGAGTCGTTTTTATTAAAATATGTGCTTTAACGATCTAAAATGCTGTTTATAAAAAATACTTTTTATAATTTATTTACACAAAAAAAAAAAGGAATTCACTAGTGGAACAACAAAAAAAAAGAGATTTAATAACTAGAATCGCAATTCTCCTGAAAATCCTACAAGCAATATAGTTAACATTAATTGTTGATACAGGAAAAAGTTGGTACTTTTAACGATCGCATAATTGTTTGCCAGCGGCAAAAAAATATTTAGAATTGAAAAGTTCTCATGCAGAAAAAAAAAACCTCTTCTAGATTAGATAGAAATTAAAGAACAAAAAAACTGTTACTGTTAAATAACTTTGATTAAAAAAATTAGGGCGTAAGGATCACAGGTTAAAGGAATAGTCGTTAGGAAGAGGATAAAACAAGGATTGCTGTCAGCTTGAGACAAGAGAAAGTGTCTAATGTGACAAAGATCATAATGGGGAATAACTGCATAGCATTGGCATGCAGGGAGGATAAAGAGGCGCTGGATGACTTGCTCTGCCCCAGGGCCGCCTTTGTTCAGTTAGAGTACGAGACTAAATATGTAACTCATCTTGGAGAAACTGACTAAATTGTACACTTGCAAAATCCAGTACCACATTTTCTTTAGATCTTTTCAACCTAAACTAGCTGCCACTGTTTGTAAAACTATGAAAATTGTTTTATTTTCTCAGTGTAGAGCTATAAATCATTATATTGACTCAGTTGTTCACAGTTACAAGGCGTACGCAACAACTGTGGAAATCGATTAAACAATAAATGACCAATAGTAACTGACAACTGCGACTTATATGGTGCTTTAAATGTTGTTACTACAGCTGCTGCTGCTGCTGCGCGATCCACTTCATCATGGCAATGGCAAATCGCCAATGCTGGCATATCATTTATTTATTACAACAAATCTGTACACGATTTTCCTTTTTTTTTTATTATCGTTTTTTCCAAACACTTTTGCTGCTTGTTTTTTTTCTTAAGGCTGTGCTGGATTTACTCATTAATTTACACACATTAGAAAACAAAGAGGTGTGTTTTTGTCTGTCTGTCCATCAAATATGTTTTCTATTGCAAGACAAATGAGGAGATTTGTTTTTATTTCAAATCCATATAATTTGTAAATCTCTTAAATTTTTTTTCAAGACTTTTCAAGACTGAATGCTGTTATTAATGACAAGAAGACAAGCGCGCAGGATTACGTGGTTTAATTTGTTTTCTTAAATATTATGGACACCTTTTTTTATTTTTTTTTTTATGATGTTTTTCTTTTTATTTTATTTTATTAGTACAACCATATTTATTTTTACTTTCACTTAGTACGTCTGTCCGTCTTGCTTTATCGTGTCAAGGAAATTTTTTGTTTTTTTTTTTTTTCTCTTTTGCAATCTTTAAAGTTTGTTAATTAAGAAAACATTTTTATGACAAATTTACTTAATCTTTCTGCATTTTGCCAACAAACATTTACAAAAGTTTTCGCTTAAGCGATTGCTTAATGCCAAAGATTTTTTTGTTTAATTTAAAAATTTTAAATTTGCAAATATTAGTAATTAGTTGCAAATAGCGGCACGCTACACACCACAATTTATTTAAATGCATTCATTTTAGAAGTATGAAAGCTCATTTCTCATTTCTCATTTCATTTTAGCTGATCCGCTTATCCTCCGGCATTTACAATTTAATAAATTGATTAATTTTGAGAACAGAGCAGGATTAGAAGTGAACTTCCTTTGTGGGGTATTAGGTCTACTCCAAATCAGTTTCAAGCTGATTGACTTGTTTTATAGCAAAACTAGCGAGGGCAGGTCCGTGTTGCTGACCCCAAATTTTTCTTTTACTTTAAACTGCCTCTCGGATAAAATCAAAATCACTATTTTTAGTTATTTCTAATAAGAAAAACGGTATGTATGAGTCGGTGTCGCTGTCGGTGTAATTAACTTCACTACACTTTGCTGAAGGACCTAACGGCTTCAGCGAAACACAGCATAGGCTTATCGCGCAAATAGAGATTAAAAATTAGAGATATTTATTAAATTTTTTTACGGTATTTTTTAATTTACTTTTTTTTAACGAAAATAGGTTAGATATGATCCCGTATTGGGCTAATAAACGTCGCTACACAGCGCTTAAGCAACCAACGCTTTCAGCGAAACAAAGCATAGGATTATCGCGCTAATCTCTATCCGAAAAACACAAAAAAAAAAAAAAAAAAAAAAAATATTACGCCACCTGTCATTCTTCACGGCCCATAGAGCACGCATATAAAATTTGGTCCTAATCGGTCCAGTAGTTTTTGAGTTTATCGATCACGAACATACACGCTATTTTTATATATATAGAGATATAGTCTCCTTCTTTAGGTCATAGACATGAAACTAATTTCGATCTGATCCATCCATACGAAATATTTCGCAATACACTGTCATTCAAACAGTAACTGCTTGACAGATAAAAATTAAAAACTAACTAGAATGGAATGTTGTAGGATTCAGCAGGGAATTGTAAGAAAATCACTGACTTGGAATCCTGAAAGGGGGGAACATTTGAGCAGCTGAGTGACAAGTTAAACATGAGCGTATTCCAGCATTCGAACAGGTTACCACCTAAACCATAAACGTTTCTGACGATTTGTAGTCGCTTAAATTCTATAATTCTTCCCCTTTTTATTATATTCATTTGAATCCTTATTATCGCGATTTGAAGAAGGAAAGTAAATTTCCAGATTTTATTTTAAAAATTTTTTATATTTTTTGCCAGCTTGAGTTCTTTTTATAAAAAAAATTTTTATTTTTATTTTTGTTTGTAAATATTTCGCCTTGCAGAGATGGGCGACGATCAAATAATATCAAAACTTTTTGATTGGCATCAAGCAGATTCGATAACGCATATCTGGGATCTGTAGACAAAAACTCACAAGCAGACGGACAAGTACACTCTTCTCTTGTTCATCTCCAGGTCTGGTTGCATCATAAGAAGAGTGCGATCTTAACAAGTTTTTTTTATCAATTATTTGCAGAAACAGAAACCCTATTACCACCAATAAAAAAATGCCAATTCTGTAACAAACGAATGCTATCGATCTGAAAAAAATTCTGTCAAAACAATTGCTCGTGTCCGATCTGTATCTTAATTAATAAATTCGCATGGCTTTTTTTACTTGCCTGCATACGATTACATATTTTTAAATACGCAAACTTATTCTTTCGGATTAATCGAAACGGGTTGACAATATTGTTAATATGTTACAAGACTCTATGAAAACTTTAATTGTACGGTTTTTTTTTACTTTTCTTTCTTCTTTGCTATGCAAATTGCGAACAGTGATTGATTTTCATATAAATGCCATGTTTGTTGGAATCTCAATTTATTTCTCTTCTCCACTTTAATAATTTTTTTCCAAATGAAATTTTTAAAAATGTTATTTTTCTATTAAATTTAGCAGTTGGATGCCATTGACGGTAAATAATGAGCCTGTTAAACTGCCGCTAATGATCTTGTTTAGTTTAGCTGGAGCAGCTTTTTCAAACCACCGGCACCCACAATTCCATAAAAAGGAACACCTGGTATTACACTTACAAGCAACTTTAAACCAGCATATAGTGATAAATGGAATTAACATGATAAACACGGTGTTTTGCTGTTGTTCAATGTAATTTGTTCAGAGAAGTGTTTTTATAATTGAGTGTGCTCCAGATTACTCCAAGCAAAAGTAAAAATAAAAAAAAAAAAAAAAAAATCTTCTTGTTAAATAAATAATACGAAGTGTTTGTTTGCCACAGAGAGAAACTACTTGTAAAATTCTGTCTATAATTTAACTTTCCTTTTTTTTTTTTTGGTGGTGGGGGGCAGCAGTTGAAGAGGAACCAAATTATCCTAACCGTTGTTTACTAAATTGCATCTTTAGTTCCTATTGACACTATCAAAATTTGCTTTCAGAAAGCCTGAACTCAATTATGGGTGAGAATGCCAACATAAAGTTCACTAATGGAAGGGGCCCATAAAATATCCCAAAACAATTAAGTTTCGTTCGAGAATCGGACTGCATCTCCACAGCTCATAATAATTTTGTCTCTTGAGATATTTATTAAAAAGTTCAAAGTTCATAAGAACTGAATCAAAATAATATAATTATTTTCCAAACTTTTGTGTTTCCATTCACACTATGAAAGTTTGCTTTCAGAAAGTATAAATTAGTTAGTGGGACCGGAGAAGAAACGCCTCCCAGTCGTAATTGACAACATAAGAAGTTTAATTGTGGCAAGAACAATGAAATTTTCCTGAAAAGACTATATTTTTTAATTCACTTGAATTTAATTTAATATTCTATTTCTGGCCAAAAGAGTTCAACTTTGCTCGAGGAATGCAGTGGAACTTCACATATTCTAATATAAGATTCCGCTGGATAAGTAAGTGAAGTATGGCTGGGAATGGTAACTACTAAAGAAGATTCGAATTTAGGAGGAATCTTATAAAGCATGTAAATGCAATTAGGTAACTTTTTCGAATGTTTTGTTGGAAATGCAGTTACTGCACTGTAAGCATAAATATGAGTTGGTATCTCTATAGGATATTCCACCATTGCGTAATATCTCGTAGTTCAGCTGTAAATTGGCCGTTCCGATGGAATCCTCTTTTTTATAATTGAAAATATTTTAGCAACTCAAGATGTAGCAAGTGGATAATTAGTAAGACAATCAGTCTTATTACGGTTCTCGTATTCGAGATTGAAATTGATGGTCTCAATACTAAAGTCCTACGCTACTCTTAAGACCGCCACCATTTTGGTTCAGTAAAAGATTTAAAGCACAGCATACTGAATTGAGTGTGGCTTCATGAGCGATTTCATGCTATGAAAGCTTGTAAAAGTTAGCAGTTTGCTAATGGGATATATATTGCAACGATTTTGTTGTGATATCAATTACTTGAGAATCCAAACAGTTATAGTAGAGTTGCTTAAAAAAAGGCAATTTAAAATAACATAAATTTTTTTAAAACCGCTTTCCGCAAGTATGCGCATTCCAGCTGCAATTCTCAGTGTATTTGCTACACCCGAAGTTGTTCTTGCATTCTCCAGTTTAGAAGAAAATTCTTAGAATACTATTTAAATATTGACTTGTTGACTCAAATACAGAGCTCACGTTTTTCAGAGCTTCCACTTAGTTCCACCTATGTGATGACTCTCAAAGTGTCATCCTCATACCATGCCTGATTTGGGTAAAAACAACGACATTCACTTTCGGAAATTCACAGCAGCCTGCTTCACTCTCGGCTTTTTATTATATCAGAAATTCTCTGCAGGTGAAAATTTTACGTAGTAGGGTGAAGAAGAAAAAAAGGCGACCGTATTAAGTCTGAACACCTCAATTGATCTGTTCAATTAAAAACTGTTCAATTTCAACATATTCTTTTATATACAAATCAAAAACTAAATTTTAATTCAATTTAAAAATTTCAAATGAGACAAGAAATATTAAATTTCTAATAAATATTTGTATCATATGAAAATTATTTGATTTTGCTTAAAAAGTATCTATTGGGAATGAGGTAATTAAATAAACTACGTGATAAGAATTATCTGCCACTTTGCACAATGATGGTATGGCGCTGAGTTCGTCGCATAGTAATCGGAAATGAGAAGCACCAAAAGAAAAAAAAATATATTAAATAAATTAATAATTTGTGAAGTGGGAATAGTAACACGTTATTAATATTAACTGAAATCCAAAAAAAAAAAAAAAATCGATATTGAAGTCTTCGAAACCTGATATTGTTGGCGAGTGCAGTCGATGAAAAAGTAAACTCAAATAATTCTTATCAGTAGAGATTGTAAAAAAAATATTTAGCGCAGAAACATTAGCATGGTATAATGAGAAAAAAAGGTGGAAATGACGTAACTCCGATATCAGAAAGTTATCTATATGTGTATGGGCACACACACATGCTTTAAACGAATTGCTGAATAATTTATAAAAATAAAAACACTAAAACTGTTGGCTTGATAACAACGGCGGGGATAGAATCGAAATTATTTGGTTATTTATTTGTACTGTTGGCATTACGTTAGTAAATGAATTAATAAAATTTTTGTTTTCAACTAATAATTTTTCACATTTTGTTTTTTTCAGCTTCAATAATCCTTAAGGGGTTTGGAGAGCAATAAGTGGCGATTTTTCTCACAGTTTTAGTACCACCGAAATCAGCTTTTGCCTGAATACAGAATTAAGGCAGAGTGAGAAAAAACAGCAAAATGACGCGTTCATCAACGACGACGGGGGGATTAGTTTACAAATTGTCTTTTACTTTACTATGCACACTTGTGGTAGCCACACCCATTACCCTTGCTAACACTCTGGCTGCTAAAAGTAACTTGTTACAGGCAGATCTTAAGGCTGAGGAGAATTATATGTGCCCTGTGGATTGTCACTGCACTTTGGCACACACTACACACAAGCCGTTCTTGCACGCTAAATGTTCCTCTCTAAGGGGGCTTAAGGTAGAAGAGGCTTTGAAAGCTACACTGCCCATACATTCCATAGATTTGTCATTTTTAAATTTGACACGTTTGGCGCATTCTTTGGAAAAATTACCTGATCTCACTTCTATTGATTTGTCGCACAATGAACTGCATGAAATCGGGCATTTGGGCAGACGCATCAAGAAGCTCAATCTGAAACATAATCGTCTTAACTCTTCGAAATTACCTAAATTGCCACAACATGTTCAGTCATTGAACTTGCAGCATAATGACATTACCAATCTGCCACTAGTATTTACGAAACTGAACCAGTTGCAGTCCCTGGAGTTGGCACACAATAAAATTAATTGTTCTTGCGAAACTTTGGAAGTTCGAAACTGGTTGCAGGAACGTCATGTGTTTATGGAGCATCCGGTGAAATGTTTTTACCCAGAACTCTATAAAGACAAATCGTGGTTACAAGTTAAACAAACGCTGGTATGTGAAAAGGAACAGAGGTTGGAGTACAATGCTGTGGAAGACGTAGAAAATGAATTGATGATGGGCGACCAGCCTTTTGAAGCTTCCGGGGACGAAATACAAGATGAAGAAGAATTGGGTAAAGATTTTATGCCTATTGATTCCAATGCTAAAAGTAATAGTAACACTGTTGCTCCGGGTTTAAGTCTTACTATGCAGAATGATGTGGAAGGCTCTGGAGATTTAAATGATGAAAGCTTACCTTTGGGAATGCTAATGTCTAGCACTCAATCCTCTACAATAAATGAAACGGCATTGCCTGTAGAGGATGATGAAGGTTCTGGAAGTGGTGGTGGATTATTATTTATACCCGCCATACGTGTTCTAACCGATGATTTCGATGCAGCTGAGTCTAAGGAAGAGAAGGATGATGATGACATGAATGACCGCAAACCTGTTGAAGAGCCTGAAAGTAGTGCCGACCTATTTCATCACTCTTTAGGTATATTTGATGGCGATGAAAAACCAAGACCTAGTACGGAAGAGCCTGAAGCAGAAGAGGAAGAAATTAAACCAGTTGATGTGCCAACTTTGGGTGAAGGAAATCACCCAGCCACTGAAGGTCCTGATGTGGCCCATGCCAAAATGGGCGAATCTAAAGATGATAGCAATGCCACCTATTTCCTTTTAGGCGTAATAGGTCTCATTGTTATTGGATTATTCTTTTATGTGGGCTTAAAACGTTGCAAGCAGCACAGCCATCGCAATGATCCCGAAAATCCCCAAACTGAATTGATCGATATGGATAAGAAAAAATTGGGTAAACCCTTACGCAACGGCGTACCCGAACATGTGCCTTTGATAGGAGAAAAAAGTAAGTCTGATATGGCCAAACCAATTAAGGGATCCAAACCATACGATGCAGATACTAAAGATGGTACCACTCATAACGAACCGTTACTTAACGGTAATGGTAATGCCAATGGAAATGGAGCTGTACATGCTGAAGAACCTGAAAACAGCCGTCCAGGCTCCCAACTGCAAGCTCCTCATGAATACTATCCCATCTCACCCAGATACCCACCACCACAATCACCCAGAGCCTCCAAATACAGCCAGCAACCGCAGCAGTCAGAACCTAATAACAATGACCCAAATCAACCCTACCTGCCCGCTTCACCCAAATCAGGCCGCTATTCACCTGTTTACTCACCTGAAACAGGTCGTGTTAAGATTAAACTAAGTGAAACACCGCGCCCTAAGACACCGATGCTAGTGACACGCAGTCGTTCAAATGCCGGCGATATTATAACCACACCCGTTATACCCGCTCAAACCGAAAGTATTCAGACTACTCCCATACATACAGCATCAACAAATGGTCACGCCATTGGGAATCATTGATAGCAACACCTCGCTTCTACCGCGTTGGTAGCATAAACCAATTAATTCCTACCCCTCCAAACAATCCTCACTACTACCCCATCCATACACACCACAAAAAAAAAGCAACAAACAATTTTAAAGAAAGAGTAGTGTCTAAAATGCTGTGAATAAGGTGCTTTAAGCGAAATTAATATTAAACTTAAAATTAAAAGAGAAGAGAAAAGGAATCACCAACAACAAGCAATTATCTATTTTATATATTATTATTACGTTTTTTTGAATGAGCAAAAATATAGTTTGGCGAATTCAAGCAAAGAGAGCGCTCTCTTTTTATTTCTTTGTTTGAGGGGAGAAGATATTTTGAGGTATATATTTATAGTTAGTAAAGATCGAGCGAAATTGGAAGACTAACAAGAAATAAGCATGCAACAAATTCACGACATATTTACGTTTCACCAGAATTACTTGTATAATCATTTAAAAAAAATGTACACAAACAGACAGACGGACTTAAAGTATAATTTTGGCAAGATGTGCACTGAGTAAATGACTCGGTCAGTTTTACAGATTCCTCTAATTAATTTATTACATTGACTTTATCTTATCATACATTTAACAATGTATACCTTTAAATATCTGCCACAATTACACCATACGTTTTCAACACACTGCAAAACTTTGTTCTAAACAAGCCACCTAAAAGAGCTTTTTGGGGGAAAAGAAAGCTTAGTTAAAGGGAAAGCAAAACACAACTAAAACTGTTTAACCCGCAGAACGTTCAATGGAACTGAAAAGACCCCTTCTTACAAAATAGGTGTTGACATATTGTTAATAAATAAATGTAACTAATGTTTAAATTTATACATAATATAAATTATATTTTATATTTATTACACATTTTAATCGCATGTAAGAATAAATAAAAGGAACTATTTTACAGAAAAGTATAATGATAAATATTTCCTCGTTTCTTTCCCTTTGCTCTTATGCAGGCTGACGATCGGTAAAAAAATAAAATTCATTTATTCATACATATGAAATGTGCCAACTGAATGTGCCTTAAATAATCCACAGAAAGAAATTTTTTTAAACAAAAATTATCTTAAACAAAAAAATAAATAGCGAAAATAAATTTTAATTATATTAACTAAAACAATAAAACGCACATTTAGGTTTTTCATTCGCAAGTATAAACAATTAGAACAAAAAGGACTTTGAAATTACAAGGACAGGAGATCTTTAAACGAAAATTCAAAATTAAATTTTTCACTTCATGTTCTTTTTAAATAGAATATAAAAAGAAGTTGTTTTTTTTTATAACAAAATCCATCAAATTGTGATAGATTTAACTAAAATTAAATATTTTTATAAAATAATACATACATACTCGTACATAAATTTTTTTAGAAATTTTCTATAAAAAAAAATTTTTTAGAATAAAATTGATTAAAATTTTTTTTTTCGACGAAATCAAATAAATATTTATTTAAGGCCTGTTCTCTTTTAAAACTAATTAATAAATAATTTTATCACTTTAACAGTTGTAATAATTATTTTTAAGTTTAAGTACTGTTTACACAACGCAAGCAAGCGATTTGAGTGAGAATAATTTTTTATGAAATTAAATTTTTTTTCCTCAAATCAATTGTTTGGCTTGTAAAAACAGCTCGTCTTTTTTTTTTTTTTGTTTTGTTTTTCTTGATAATTTTACTTTTTATTTTGCTTATTTAACGGATAGTAAATTCTAGTATAATACCAAAGTTTTAAATATTTTTTTTTTTAATTGTTAAATAATATAATTTTTAAAAACATTTCCTATTAAACACGTTTGTAATTGTATTGCTTTGTATACTGTACTATGTGTGTGTTAAGTTGTTGTATGTGTGTAAGAGAAATTATATACATATATAGAGATATACTATTCTGCATATGCATATACTATATAACTAATAAATAATATATTTGGTTTTAATATAAACATATAAAACTTTTTTTTTTAATAATCTTAAGCTGCCTAATATTTCAGTTTTATTTAATGTTTATTTAATTTTTTTTTTTTCATTATTTTGTTTCATAAGTTTAGTGTTATTTAGAGTATATGAATTAATAAATATACTTGTATATATAAAAAAAAAAAATAAAATAAAACAATTTTTAATGGGAATACAAAAATTAGCAGTTACACTCAAAATATTCTGTAAGTAAAATCAAATGAAAGCAGTTAAAATTAAGTTATCACTACAAGTTATTTAACGAGCTCGGATAATCTAATTGCGATGAAGGACGAATTTTGGCCGCAAATATTGTATACAAAAATGCACACAATCTTCATATCCGTCGAACTACGAATTATTTCATACATAATTTTATTGTAAAAGGGATTGCTCAGACTTAAGGAAAGTTAAATTTCTAAATGACTTAAATAACTTAAACTTCTAGCAGCCAACACCAATAAACGTTATAGATATACATATGTATATATATAAAGAAATTATATATTTTTTGCTTTGCTATTTTTTTCTAACAGCTGACGTAATTGAAGTCGTTGTGTGCTTTCGGCAATGCAATACTATTTTTTTAATTTGCTTTGCTAACACAACCAAAGAACAAATTAGCAAGATGGTGCTACAATTTGCACAAAATGCTTATTAATAAAAATCGAAAAAAAATATATAAATATATATATACATATATTATAAATAAACAATAATTTATTGTTATTTATCTTTCAAATTTGCAAGTTGTTTATTGGCCAAAGAATAGAGGCAGCAAACAAGAATAACAAAAGCCAGCTATTTGCACAGTGTAGCAGATTTAAACTTGTCATCAGACCACGTAAGACGTAGACCCTGTTCAGACGTAGAGCTACATTGTCGAATAATACGTTTCAAGCAATTCATTTACTACAAACATTTGTATGTAATATATAAATTACGATATACATTTTAGCTGGTTTCATACACTAGTTGAATGTCTTTATGGCCCTAAAATCAGATGAAATGTTAAATAGACTGCGCCTGCTAGAAAAGTATGATTAAAAAAGCCAAAATCTAGATTTTATTTCAGCATACATGGACACGATTTGCTTTGGTTGGTTTTATGGTGCTAAAAAGTTTTCCTTCTAGGAAACAGTCTTTAGATATAATCGTCTGGTTTGTTCTCTTATGCGATTATTTTCGAAAATCAATTGATAATTTTTCAAAAATTTCCTTTATTATGTAAATTTTGTTTGGCAAGTAATACAAGAGCCTCGTATAACACTTTCCCATAAAAGTTTTTCCATGCATTTTATTTTAAGGGCTTTTAAATATATAAGATTTAACAGGCATTTACCAGTTTAAATGAGTACCCCTATTGTTATTCTTAAATGTTTGATGTTAGCCAAACAGCAGTTAGCGTGGAGATGGATGCAAATTTCTGTACTTGCAAGCAAATCGATAATATTAAAAATTTAAATTTCTATTAAATATAGAGCATAAAAACGCATCCGTTAATATAGAAAATTGTATTGATTCAAGCTTGATTAAAAATGGAGCTATTACTTCCTCTTCTAAATTAGAGGAGTCTGTTCATAGAAACAAAAGTTTTCTTATTCGAATGACAACTTCAAAGCGAAACTTTGCCGACTCGTTCGTTCTTATAGAAGATATAAAAATTATTGCATTTTTATTTATTGTAATTATATTGTGTACAGAATTTAAAACTCTTTCATAGCATGCCTCTTCTATGGCTCGTATTGCGATAAAAAGAGTTAAAGTCCATAAAACTCTTTACATTATCCGCTGCTACATTTGTCACACTCATATTCCAAATTATCTGTTAAAAATCACTACGACGTAATTAATTTGCTTTCGTCGCAACGTAATTAGCGGCGTAAGATTATGCCATTAATTATGAATGACTCGTATCTCATAATTTTTTATTTTTTTTTTCGAATTGACTCCGATAAGTCTGAATTTTAATTATAGCTGCTGTTCAGAGACAAAATGCTCGCAAGGCGAAACACAGAAGAGGAAACACAAAAATATTGAAATTAAAATTGAATGAATGTGAAAATAAAAACTGAAGAAAGCAATATAATCATGCGCCTTGTGTTGAACAATTTGTGGAATTGCACAGCAGGAAATTGAACACATACTCGTAAATAATGCTAAATTGATAGTAATCTAAAATTTGTACGAGTAAACGTACAGAGGTTGGGAAAATATACATACTCCCATATACATGCTTCACAAATAAGAGTATTCAGTTATGTGAATATCTAAGGTGATTTACGTTTGGTACCGGGCCAGCCCCAAAGGTCGTGAGATTCAACTTGAGGAAAATCAGGGCAGTGCCACAGAAAGGTTTGCGAGGTCTACTCGTTATCCTTGTATAACATCATATGCACATGAATTACACCATAATATTCTGCTCAGCCTACAAACTGCTTCGATATCCGACTACGTTCAATGAGCTATACGCGCCTAGTAACAAATCTCGTAGCATTAAAGCGATATCAAACTAAGCGGGAGTTTACCGTGGCCAGTTCCATCGCTGTCATGTTCATATCATTTATCATTTTCATCAGCTCATTTTTAACGTGCACTCCTCTCTCCGCACAATAATTTTATATCGTCATATCTTACGCCGTAATCATCGCTTTGCTGTTGCTTAAAGTCTTGCTGGCCTTGGCACCCGATATTTAACTGAATCAATATAGATAGTCTCACTGGCATACCGCTTTGTTATCCGGAAGGCGAGAGTACATTTCACTCTATGGAGTCATTCCCTGCTCTCACTTCTGCTATGCACTTACATATATTCGTATTCGCAGTCTACGTTTCTCCGTCAAGTGCCACGTTTTTAATAAAGACACGCAAACACTTAAATTAAAAGCTGCCTCCAATTTAACTTGCCAAACGATAGTTAGCCTTTATAGAACGTATTTGCTGGCATTTTATGATTGAAAACTGTTTAAGAATTAAATACCACACTTAAAACTTTAAAAGCTTAAATTATACAGCTTAGAAAGATAAGCATTTTCAATATTTATTTTTTTTTGAACAAATAATATTTTATTTAATGTAAAACAAAAGGAATTGAAAGATTAGAGTAATCAAAAAATAAAAGTGAAATAATTTTAATTAAATGCCAGCTATAAATTTCTAAGCGAAACGCACATATAAATTTTTTTTTTTTTTTTTTGTGCAATAAAAAGCTAAATAAGATTATACTTTACCTAATACTTTGCTTCCGTGTGCCTTCTTCCACATAACTGTTGGTTTAAACTAGTGCATTAGCGTTTACTGAGCGTTTAGAAAATGATTTCAAAATAGGCTCTATTGAACCGGAACTTGACGTAAAGAAAGAAAATAACGTTTAGTTGAATACGTATGTACGAGTAAGTAGAATAAACAATTAATTGCTTAATAATAAGAAAGTCAGAGAAGTCATTTATTTTCCAAAAAAAAAAAAAAAAATTAAAAAAAAAAAAATATTAATAAGCCGCACATGAGGCGTGAGGCGTGCTAAGGAAAAGGGAGTGCATCGCTATGCATGACAATAATTATTTATTTTTATAGTGATAAATTGTTGTTGCTTTTTAGGTAATTTTTAAAGTTATAAAAATAAATTTTACTTTCTATTTAACAAAAAAAGAAAATAGAAGAGAAAACAAGAAAAAAAAAATACTGGAAGGTACAGTGTAGTGCGGTACATTGTGCAGCCGCTAAATATTAAACATCATTAACCCATTTTAGAAATTAACTCCACTTCCTATTGAGTCATTTTAAAGGCGTGTTTAGATTCCAACTGCATAATAAGCTTTCAGTGGAATTTTTAATATCATTTTGTTTATAAATTTTTTTTTTTTTTTCAAGTTTGCTTTAAGTTCAAGGAATTTCTTTTCATGCCATTGTTGCTGTTGTTGTTGCAAGCTTTGTTGTTGCCTTCTGTGCTGATTTCCTATTACTCGATAGAAATCTGTGGAGACATCTGTTTTGATATTTTTTTGATGCGTGATGGCATTTGCATCATTTTCGTTCTGGCTTTGTGCGTTACTTGGAAATTGCTCATGTAGAAATTCTGTGGCCCAATTAATAGCCTATTGTTATAATCTTGTAAAACTTAAAAAATTAATAACAATAAAATATAAAAAAAAAAATTTGCAACCGGCACATTGACTTTAACAAATTGAAAATTCTTTCTGAAATCACGCAGTCTTGAATTCTTTGAAACTTTTCAAAAGAGGAGATCAACTAAATAAAAATCTTTCATGCGCGTTATGCACGCATAGAAAATTTATTAACAATAATATTTTCTCTGCACAAATTAAATTTTAATTAATTCCAGCCAAGTACTCGTACATTGACTACGGTTGTCTGATGAATTTTCAATGCAAATAATAAGTGTGAAAACACTGCTCGGCACTTTTTTTTGGATTTTATTTGGCCCCGAGATTTATTATTGGCCAGTAATTACCATAATCTATAAAATTATTGAAAAAAAAAATACTCCAGAAATAATAAATAATTTATTATATATAATTATTCTAGTCTTGTAGTTATTGCTGCCTTCCTCCCACTCTATTGCGGCCAAACACTCACCTTCGAGCAGGTTTAAATTGTTTAAACCGAAAACTCACTAAAAGCACACAATCAGCCATTCGATAAAAAATATATATTAATTAATTTTAATATTTAGTCATTTTTTTAAGTTCATTGGCTATAAAAAATAAAATAAAACTAAATTTGGAAACAAATTGTAATACAGTGATGCACCAGTATGCACATCCATATTTAATTTAATAGTACACTAATGCAGTTTAATTGAAAATAAAGTGTGCATTTGCTGCAGAAAAAATTACTTGCATGCCGCTAAGATTCCCCATAGAATGCAGTTGCTTCTAAGCGACGTCAGGTTAATTGCAACAATTCTGCTTTTCATTCTTTTCATCGCATAAGTGGCATAAATCTGCAAAATACGTAACATTGAACAGATCCCCCTGTACAGGGCTGCAAATGGTAATACTTGCGTAACTTTCAACTCTCAAAAAAAAAAAAAGTAAATAATTTTCTGTTTTCTTCATTTTGAAATGTTTGCTAAAATGAAATATTGAAACAAAAAGGAAAAAAATAACTTGAATGGAAAAAAATGATTGAAAGACAACAGCGAAAATCGCTTTAAACATTAAATGAAAGTAATTTTCCAAAATTGGCAGCTCGCTAATGTTAAAGTGTTCATGTGTGTATGCAATATGGCACACATTGTTAAGAAAACAATAGCAGGGAGGAGAGAGAAAAAGGCGCATAAACATGCAACAATACCAATATTGTATTTATAACATGCAACGGGCAGTCAGAAGTCGCCTGGCAAGTTTGCAAATAAACAATGAGGCGGTCTGTTATCCAATCAACCAGTAAGCCAGCACTGCCAGCATATCTGTCAAGGTTACCTTTACTGGTGTTGTACAACGTCATTCAGCTGTTAAATTTAGCTGACGATAATCGGTTGCAAGTAGTTGTATTAGTTTGAAGTAAAATTTCGAAATTTATCTCAGCCGGCCACAAACCATATGATTTAACAGACTTCTGTTAGCGTAATAACATAGCTCTGTTAGACCTGCAATTTTTATTTTTTTTGTAACCAACTTAACCTGTAAAGCTTTCGGAATTGAACCCGCGGACTCCGTTTTAGTAGTCCGAGCATTATTCATTAGCCTACAGTGGTCAAGTGAATTACTCCAAGTATTTCGTAAAAACACCAGATTCTATTAGAAGCACGAATCGACATTTAAGTTTCTGTACATTTAGAAGTTAACATTAATCTTTAGAGAAGAAGTCCGAATTCCAATTGAATAATAATGGGCGGAATAAATTCAGTAAAATACAAAAAATAAGAAAAATTCCCCTATTAATTATTTTGAAGATTAGTTATCATCAGTGGAGCTAAAATATATTATTTCCAAACCTTTTTAGCCACCCAGCTAATATATGTCCGTTAAATGCTCAAAAACATTCTTGCTTCATTTTAACAGAAGTCTGTTAAAACATATGACTTCGAAATTTAACTGTACGCGGTAAACGGTCGATATTGGATTTGCGAAATTATTATAATTTCTTTTTATTATGATATGGATAAAAATATCACTGAAATGGTCCTCCATCCGATGTTCCAAATTTTCTTATTATCTTATGCTTTAACTTTTGAATTGCTGCTGTCTTATCGAGTTACGCCTTTCTTTTCAAATAACCCGTAAAGACGAAGTCCAAAGGTGTCAAATCACATGATCTTAGCGGCCACCACTACGTGAGATAACACGGCCATCGAGCCATTGTGTCGGTAGCTATGGCACCATCCTCCTGAGACAACATATCGTCCACCTTCATATCTTCCAATTCGGGCCATAAAAAGTTTGTTATCATCTCGCGATAGCGAACACCATTCACAGTAACTGCCTGACCGGCCTTATTTTAGAAAAAGTACGGCCCGATAAACCCGCCAGCCCATAAAGCGCTCCAAGTGGTCACTCTGCTTATCACGAATCTACTAAAGTGAAAATATACCTCATCACTGACAATGATTTTCTTCTATATACATTTTGATATGAACAAGCCCATTTTCAAAATGAGCCTGAATAACTTTGACGCGTTCCTCGATAGTGTATCCTTCCATGCTTTAAATTGACTTGGTCTTACATTGAGAAATATCAAATGAAATATAGAAAAAGCTTGACGACCCTTTTTACACAATTAAACAATATATGGAATCGTTTATATTTGCTTTTTGCTTTTTTTAGGCAACGAACGAATTCCGAATAAAATACAAAAAGCAAATAAAATCTCAGCCAATTTAAAACATTAAAGCTCCAGCATTTTTCCCATTTCAAAAACTAAATGTAGCCAAATGATTTTAAAGCCATAAATGGCTGCAATTGCTTTCAAAGAGTCATTTAAACAGGCATTTTCATTTTTGTTACTTTCTGTTGCTAATGACCGCCAATGTCGTCACTAATACAGTTGTGATCGCCAACAATTGCAGGAGGACAAACTGGGCTACATTTTCTATTCGTATTCAACGCAAGCAAACTTTTTACGTCAGACGAATGATAAAGTCGAATGGTATTTGTAAAAATATTAATCACAATCATCTTGGAAGAAGAAAAAACGCAAATGAAAATGGCTTTGAATTTATAATTAACAAAGAAAAATGGGAAACAATAATAGCAGCAACACACGCATGTACTTATATATAAATGTGTGTGTGTGTGTATGAAGCGGTGAAAAAATTATTTTAAAATAAATCAAGTAATGCAAGTAATTTTTCAAAACAAGCACCGCTACGCTGCTGTATTATCAACATTAACGTTTTCATTCCTAATGAATAATTTTAGTCAGGTTCAACTTCACTTTTCACAATGGCATGTGTGACTGCTTGGCTTTGTGTGTGTATGTGTGTGTGTGTGCGTGAAAATATTTTGACGTAAGATCTTTCGTTGCGACATATGATAGCGGTAAATATGTTATTAGGAAACATTAGTGTAAAATATGTTAATAAAGACATGCCTGTCAATTTTTTATTTTGTACAGCGGGGCTTGAAGGCATTTCCGCCAGCTGTGTGACCTATGCACAGGTTGCCATAATTTTCCCCTCTCAAAATGATCAAATTTTCATTTTACTGACATCTCATCATGAGAAAGTCATAATGGTGCAATTAAAAATTGCATTCAACACTTCCGAGACCCACTACTTGTTGCACCAAATCGCAACAGCAATAACAAGAGCAACAACTACCGCAACGGAAACCACAACGCCAACCGCAGCACAAGTTATTTAAACGATTTAAATAGGAATATGTGTTAGATAATTGTTATTACACTTCAAAGAACAATTATTTTTACAAATTTTCATTTAAACACCACAAGTGTGGGGCGGCATAACTGATAAAAAGATACTCGTTTTTGGGGAGAGTGAAAACAATTACAAAACAAATTAACAACGAAGCACAACAGAAAACTTAATCAAGCAAAGTCGGAAAGCCGCAATGAATGCCATCCTTATCACACTACATACACATGTAGCTGCATGCCCTTTTTTATCTCGCCAGTTGTTAATGCACATGCACATTGCATGCCAATGGCATATTAAATATCCACACCGTTGATCTCTCTACTAGAAAGGCCCTAACTCGCATTTTTTTATTGTTTTTGTAAATTTTTTTTTTCAGTAATTTCAATGTATGAATTATAAAAAACCAACGATAGACCAACGATAGACTAACGATATACTTAAGTGCGTATACATACAAACATACATGCATTAAAGCTGTGCAACATTTATAACGTCATTTGTTAAGAGCTTATGCAGCCAAGAAAATTTACTACCTGCTGATTTTTCTCACAGCTATGGAAGTGCTATAAACTGCACATGCATTTTAATACAAACTGATATAAAAACTCTACTGCGCTCATCATCTAGCATGAGTGGTTTTAATTGTTACCACCACTATAGCAAATACATCTGCTGATCTGAGCACAAATTGAATTAATAAAAATGTGCAGCAGACGTGCAAGCGCCAGTTGGATATATAATATAGAAAGAAAACAGGAACAGAAATCTCAATTGAGCGCTAATGCAGCGTTACTAAACAAAAACAGAAGAAAAAAATTTTTATCTCTACATACAAAAGCAACGGAAGAGAAAAGTTTGTAATGCACTTAAATCGCGCTTTAAGTGCGATTAAAAGATTCTACGAGTGGGTTTCGACTCGGTGCGATATTAACCAGTATCAAGAATGTATGAATATAATGTTAGACATAGTCGACTAGGTAAAGTAACTGCAATGTTATTCGAATGTGTAAAGAATAAAATTCGAATAAGAACTAGCCTAATATTTAAGTGTTTTGTTATCACCTCGAGTGGAAATGCTATTAAAAAATCGGTGATATCCCAAAAATCGCGTAGGCAAAATTTGCATAAATTTTATAATTTATGTATGTAAATGAATTAGATTAGCTTTTCAAAGACCAGCACTGTGCCGGAGTTGTAGCCAATGGCTAGCGGCAGAGCATCTGATGGCGAACTGGGCGTAGTAAAGCTGATATTTGACAACATTTTATTAATTCCTTTTTTTAACATGGAAGCATAAAGCACATCTTTTTTTACATGACTGGCGAAGTTAGGAATCGAACCTAACAGCAGCCAGGTTCTAACTAGTTCAGCCAACGATATCCTCTCTACTGAACATTTTGAAAATCCGTTTTATTTGCAATTTGGCGTAAAACACTTACAGGATTGGTATATGATTTCTTATACGGTATATGAAAATGATTATACAATTTTTGCCATTCTTCAGAGCGAGAAATTCATCAAACTTTTCACGTACATTTAATTTTGAGAAATATGCGAAAAATATTTTGTAAAATTCTGTTTTTGCTTTCATGTGGCTATTAACTTCTTCAACGATTTTCTAAAGAAAATCCACAAATAACGACGTGTAAAATTTAATTGCCAAAAAAACTCAAGCAAAGATCATTTTCCCCCAAAAAAAAAGAAGAAACCCCTAATCATTTTCCCATAAAGCTTCATTTTCCAAATTCATAAAAAGTCCTCCTATTTGACGGCAAATCACTAATCCATGCAAGGCTGTAAAAATCAATCCTTTCACAAATACACGGAAACATTTGTTGCGCAACTTTTCAGAGTTTTTTAAATACAAGAAAGTAGAGAGGACAATGTTTCAGCCACATGCAGCTTTCCGGAATTAGTTTAAGTCCAAAGAATTGGCCAATTTAATATACTACTTCAGTTATGGCTAATGTTACTGTGCTGTCTTGCCCACAAATATTTAAGAATTTATTGCATATCCTTTTTTGTATCCTTAAATGCTTTTATAATTTAATTTATGTCGGTCTTGGACAAGGAACTTCCCAAATCGAATACACCAACTGTAGTCACCTCACTGTAGAAACGAGAATAAGCGGAAACTTAAAAAAGGAAAACTTGATAATGCAAACTGAGAGAAGAGCGTTTGTGTCGGATAAGGCTGCTGGACAGCGGCGAAGCACAATATCGCAACCAAATTTAAAAATGAAAAATACACTTTTTTTTCTAAGTTTATTGAAATTAATTATTTTGAAAAATTATTGTAACCACTTTAATAATTGTAATAATGGAATTATTATAATGATATATAATAATGTGATGTTATTTAAAACATTTTTCAATTTGCTGTTTTCTTAATGAAAACCTCTCGAGACAAAGTCTCCACTTATATGTATATATTTTTTTTATTAATTTACTCTGCAAAGCTACTACTTTGCCGAAGGAAAACACACAGGGGCTCTAGGCAGGAATCGAACCCGGAACTTTCGCTTTATTAAATTCTGCGTTATTCATTCGCCTACGGAGGTGAAGAGCATTAAAGCGACACAAGAAAAGATGATCGTTTTGGGTATGAAAGATCTTTGGCTTGATTTATAATCACTTCATTATAGTTCGCTTATTGGCAACATTTTTTGCCTGCTGGGCTTTTTAAATTCACTTTAAGTTTACGAGTCAAGTAAAATATAATCTGCTTTATGACGTAGTTAACTAAGCATTTTTTCATTAATTGTGGAAAAGAATTTAATTATATAAGAATTTAATTAATATATTATTTATGAGAGACGGTTCATGCAGTCAGGCCGATTACACATAGACACAAGTTTTATTTCAAGTATTATATAACAAAATACAATATGGAAAACTAATACAGAGCATCAATATGAATAAGAACATCTACAAGGATCTTAGCTAGAGCAAGAGGACTTTAGCCAATTGTTAATGTCATACGAGAATTCATTAAGGAGGACCAGCTACTAGAAACTATGTCTCTGATCGCCAACCGCGAACAAATTCAAATCTTACTTTAATTTTCGTAAGATCATGTCCTTAAAGGACTTTGTTGTAACGTTTTTAAAATGTACTTTATTTTTCTTATTAATTACCTAATTATTTATTATGCTTTAAGAAGAAAATAAATCAAGCGACTTTAGATTTCTACTTTATGGAGTTATTAATTTGAGTTCCAGAATTTTAACAATTTATAATGCATAAATAAATTAATTAAATAAGCAAATATTACTAGAAGACATCAATTTTAAATCACAGCTTACCTTCGCTTTCATCCGGTGGAAACTGATTTATGCCATTAAGATTTGGTATCTGTCGATGTTGCCAGCAAACGGTTGAAATAATTATTATCAATTAACAATTAAATTTTTATTTAATGTCAGAGCTGTAAATCAAAGGTGTTTGCAGTTAAGGCGAGTCTTGCAGGCAGAATTTCTTAAATTCGGAAAAGAAAAAATTACGGTTAATGTTCAGAAAATGGTAGGAGTACAGTCAGCTTTGCCTTTTGCTCGTCACGCTGTTCAAGGTAGAGTGTTAATGCGTAGTGAAATGGGCAAAGACTCCAACTTATTGCTTTTATGTTTACATAAAATAATAACATTGATCGGAAATTAATTTTGATAAAAATTTCTTAATTTTTTTTTTATAAAAAAAAAAAACTTTAAAGATTTTTTTCTTTATGTGAAAGTTTTAGGAGTAACACTTAAAAGGAAAGAAAGAAAGTTTCACTGGAGTGTATTCTCCCGAGCAATAAAAGTCATGGGGAAAAGGAAACATTTAAAGCTTGGCTGTTGTCACAGTAAAAGGACTCGGGCTTACAATGTAGAGTTCAGTCGTTTAGCCTTATATAGTAACTGTAGCAAGCAGTTGACTCAGACTCGACTCGCCCTTATTGGAAACCCCTTTGTTGACATATAATTTTCACTTGTACTGTATGTGTGTCCAAACCTAATGAAATGAAAAGAAAAATAAATCATAAATGTTAATTGTTAATTGTTAAGAAATAAAGCAATGACTGCAAGAAGATATTAAAATACAATAAACAGTTTAACAAGAAAAATTAACTGCTAGTCAAGACCTTAAAGAAATAACAACAACAACAACAACAAGAACAACAACAACAACAACAAAAATAATAAAAGGAAATTCAGATAAACGAACGTAATCATTTAAAACCGACGTACATGTGTTCACATTGCAGCCACATATAAAATTGATGAAATTGTTGCCAACAATTTGCAAATAATTTTTAACAGCAGTAACAATTATAGAAGCAGTAACAGCAACAACAACCACAACAATGACAATAATAAAGAGGCACAACTGTCAATAATGTTCCATGTTGCGATAGACACAACAATTGGAATACGAACAACCAAAAGAAAAAAAAAAAAAAACAGAAGACCAAAAGGATCACAATGCAACAGGCAATAGGAAAGTTGCCACACAATGATATCAAAGCAAAATAAAAAGCCTTCAGACAAGCACACACACTGCCATACTCGTTTCGTCCGATGCAGTTGAAAAACGCAGCAGTTAAAGAAAATTATATGCAGGTGGTCTAGAAAGCAGACGAACAAATACAATCTTGGCAACGAGTAAAATATGAAATTGCAACATCAAGCTGCACAAATAGGAAACTTGTTTTGACATTGTGTATCCCGCAGCATCTTGTTTAGATTTATATTAGGTTGGGGAAATCAGGGATTTGTGAAATCTCTCTTTTTATGACTTGATCCGTCCTGGTTGCGTTAAACATTGTAATAATATTATGGAAAAGAAATTGACAAACAAAAATCACAAATTAAGCATTTTTGAAATGCGTTAAAATATTCTCTATTTACTAATACTCGTGTAAAGAAAATTTGGCTGTCAAAAAACAGAAACATGTGTCTAGATGTCAAAAAAAAATAACAATAATAATAATTAAATTTACTATTTAAAGTCATATTAGTGATATAATGAACAATTTTCGTTCAATTATACGCTGCAAAGCAAATACATGATTGCTTAAAAATAAGGATAAAAGAAAAAGCAGCCTAAGAAAAAGCTTTTGTGAAAAAAGCACAAAGAGGGCATTTGATAAAATTTCGGTGTAAATAATAATATCAGAAAAACACTAAAATGTCATCACTGCTTTTACTGAATAACTCGATTTTCGACGAAAGGAGACTCAACATTGAGGATCGCAGCTTTTGCGTAAGCCACCCCTTGAAAAAGATTGGCGCCAAAGAGGTTTCCAATGCTATATAAATCAACTACTTCCTCTCACACTGCCTTTAAGCAGCTACAAAACTCGCATTTGAGACCAGAGAACCACACTATAACATAAAAGTAATACCCGCTAGGCTTAAGACAGCATTTTTCGTCGCTCCATCATTTTAAGAGTGATTTACAAACGAATCAGGATTGGTTAAATTATTACAATTTCTCTTTAAGAAATTCTCTCTTTCCTCTTTGCTTCCTAACTGCAAAATAACAAAATCCGAAATTGGTAAAAAAAAACTCACAAGTGCCAGGGATGGACAACAAATGAAAGTACAATATGAACTCGGTAATCGCAACTAATAGAAATCTAGATAATTGCACTTATTGAGGATGTTGCAAACAGCGAGGAAAAATATATAAACAGAAAAAATATATAGCAAAATCATTTGATGAAACAAAAAGTATATTCTTTATTAAAAAATTATTTTTTTTCTGCTCTTTCTTTTTATTAAGGTTTATTATAATAGCCGTCTCAAGGAGCTCTTTCAGAACTAGGATATCTTTTATTGGAATATCGTTTTCCTCAGCAAACTGAATGCAGGTATTAAATGCATGAATTGCAACTCATCCTTTTATTTTAGGAGCTGGAATATCATCCTCTTCGCTGTCATCTGAACCTTCAATTTCTATCGCTTCAATCTCCACATCTGGATAAGCAATGCTTTCGTGAATCCATTCATTCAGCTCATAAAGTGTAAGGGAATCATTTGGTGCAAGAATTGCGTGTATCAGGGGTTGCGATTACCGAGTTCATACTGTAATTAAGATACTGATAAGAATGTTGCAAATGGTCAAAGTAAACGCTTACTCTGGAACAATTGTTTTTACAAACTTGAAATTTTTCGCACTTGCAACTGCAATGGAACCATTACAGATTATTCTCAGATTGGTCGCGCTTGGAAATAACTCTTATGTGCACCCAACAAATAAACTAACTATGGCTATGCATCAACACGGTAAACGATTTAAAAACTGCAGGCTGTAATTTGCGAATGAGGCTGTTGGCTGTAACTTAAATAAGACGAGAGTGTACTTGCATTCTCTGAAACGTCCGTTTTTCTGTTTGTTTGTGCGCTTAAACGGCATGAGATGGCGTAAACTGAAGTCTATACCTTGTCATTTTTAATTTAAGACTGTCGTGCTTCTCTGTTGTGCAACCAGTGCTGCAATTGGTGTGGAAAGTGTGGCAAATTAAAAAAGAGTTGCGAGTTGAAAGAAGATTTTATTTTGATTTTTCACTGTTTTATATGTAAATAATTATTGTTTCTTGCGTTTGGGATTTTTTTTTTTTGCTTTCTTTACACGCCCGTTCTTTTTTTATGTCATGTTGACACAAGGTCAATGCTATTTGCATTGATTGGCATCAATGCTGCAGTGCTGTAAAAGTAAAATAACAAAAAAAAAAAACAAAAAAAAAATTGTCAAGCAACAAAATATAAAAAAAAAAAAATTAAAAAAAAATTCACATTTTGCATATGATCTGTTGCATGCCGCAAATGGTAATGAAAGTTTTACTTTTTGAATTGTGATTCAATGTGTGAGATTTTAAATGCATAAAAGACACAAAAATATATGGAATCCCAGCATACGACTAACGACTGCGTGCTGTGTCCGCTAATGAACTTGAACTTTCCATATACATATATACATACAAGCAAACTCTTAATAAAACGAATTTTTTATGCAGAATTTGAATAATAAAATCTCATTAATAAAGTGGAGTTAATTAAGCAATAATGAAATAAAAATATTTAGCCAATTCAAAGCAGTGTGATATCGGTTTTTTAATAAATTATTTAATCGCTTGTTGTGTTCATTTTGAAATGCTCCATAAGCAAATCAAACTTCAACAAATCATGAAAACCAAAAAGCGATAATAAAACCAAACAAAAATCTGTTGGAAACAATCGAAAAGGGCTTATTCTGCCCTTAAAAAAAGTACTTTGACTTGCATCGTTTAACTGTGGAACTTGAAAAACGCCCTTTTTTTAAAAAACAAAATATTTCAATAGAAATATATTTACATACCTATATAGTCTGCTGTGTACGTCACCCAGCCATTGAAGCCGGTGCAGTCTTAGAGATTAGCATAAAAGCAATATTTCAGTGCAAAATATGATCGATTTTTTTTCAATGAAAAAATATACATTTTAACGACAATATTCAAGAGGATCTATTACTTTTATTTATTTTTAATTACTTACTTATATTTAATTACTTAAATGCAAATATGCTATTTTTATTTCCTTATTTCATTTGCTCAATGTTGCCAGAAGTAGGGGGAATCCCTAAAAATATTACAAAATAGTCGAATTTCTTCGTTATATCATATTATGGATTTATGAAACCAATTCAGAAAAAACTTTTTTCATAAAGGAAGTGATTTTGCATAAAATCGCTTTAAAATTTATATTCAGAACTGAATTTTTTTTTAGGCCCCAAGAAGTAGCCCAAATAATATATACTTTAATTAAATAAAATTTATCAAATTTAATTGAACAGAATTAGAGAGATTAATTTAAAAAAAACATGTTGTTTTTTTACTGGAATAATTCCATTTAAAAATTTATTTCAAAACAACTATTCATATGAATTTTTAAAAAACTCTGTACTGTCTTAATTTAAAATATAATTTTTTAACTTTTTTTATTTCTTTTTTTTTTTAAGCTTTAATATAGATATTCCAATAAAATGTATCTTTTATAATTAATGTTTTTTTTTCTATTTTAATGAAAAAATTTGGAATTGGAATTTTCGTAGGCGAAACGGATATTTGTTTAGTACCTGCAGGTAATTTTTCGAGAAATCTACTGCCAATGTGTTATCCACAATTCAATATTTTATGCAAGAACTGCTTACCTGAGGAGAAGTCTGAATATTTTATTATATTAAACACTTTACAAATTTAATATTATTCATAGAAAAAGCTTTGAGGAGAAAATATAAAATAAAAGCAACTAAAACAGAAAAATCGTAATGGAATTAATAAGGAATAGGCTGCATTTACTTGGACTGCTAATTTTCCCTCGGGCTAGATGATTGATTGATATTTCATCTATTTGGTCTTGTTTTGGCAAACTTAACTTTAAAACTTTCTATGTAAAAATATCAACTGCATAGTTTCAGGTAATCGAAAGGGTTGCTAAACATGCTAAAGATTGAAGCACAGCTGCAAACCTTTTTACACAATTCACCACTATGCTCAACATAAACCTGATGATCATTAAGAACATTTCAACAACTATCTGAGTTTTAAAGACTTCAAATACGTTTCAATGCGACACAAATACTGGAAGCAATAAATGAAAACTGAAATGAATAATAAATGACTGGCAGCACAGCTGAAAATCAATTCGTAAGTCATGTGAAAAATTCTCTCATTTCAAAACTGATGAACGATCTCAAAGAGAGTTTCTTCTAAAGCAGCTGCCTATCAGAACCGGAAATTTTTATATTAAAATAAAATTGTAATAAAAAAAAAATTCTAAAGAGAAACAAAAGATTCAGAAACCAAATGCATAAAAAAGTATTTACGTAATAAATTAGTGGCGGCTTAAATGCAAGTTTTGTTAAACTTGCTATTATTTTAAACATAGTTTAAGCCTTGAATCTGTAAAAGCGTTCTATAAATCAAACATAAAGCCTAGATTAAGGTTGCCCTTCATGGTCTTACACAGTCGTACGATTCCCTCATACCAAAGGCAGATGTGATTCCATCTTACTTTAAAACATTACCTCAAAATGGCATGTAGATGCCCCACGATCATACAAATATGATATAAATAAATTTTTCTTTTGCTAATTGAAGTAAAAGCAACTCTGATTGCAGGAAATTTGCAATTTTATGAAAATTTC
The DNA here is from genome assembly GCA_963402855.1 of Ormia ochracea. Taxonomy (NCBI): domain Eukaryota; kingdom Metazoa; phylum Arthropoda; class Insecta; order Diptera; family Tachinidae; genus Ormia; species Ormia ochracea. Next base: position 43,603,934 of record OY727109.1, read on the forward strand.
GATAAACTTTTGCAAAAAGTACGACAAGTCAAAAAAATCTGTCACAAATGCATTTTTAAGGCACACTAACCTTTTTTTTCGGCAGATATGCCATTTTTGACAAATCGTACAACTGAGTGGGATAGTGAATAAGTGTCTTATTGGCATCTATTTTATTTTAAGTTTCATCATTACTTTAACCTTCTGAAAAAATATATTTTTTATTCGACATAAAATTTTGAAAGTTCATCATATGGCTTTTATTCTTAGGTTAAGCGATACATTTTTGTGTTTAAACTTTGCCTGATTTCTACATCTACTTGTGTATCAAAGGAATTTATTAAACATTATTAGTGTTAATATAAAAATGATTTGAAAAGAGCAATAATAATTTAACATTTTGCCTAGCACTCCATTTACTGGTCGATTTTTAACAGTTTTAGAATTTTACTTATTATGGATTCTATAATGGGATCTCAGGAAGTCGCTTACATGTGCTAAGTTTGTTTAATCTATGTATTATTATGTAAAGGTATATCGAAGCAATATTTTTATTATGTTGATAGTGAAGTCAATTAAATAAAATTGCTTCAGATATAGTATAGTAAACGTAGACATATATAAACATTTCGCCACAATTGTGGCCAGATATTTTTTTTATTTCAACTCATGGTTCAGGTTCTTATGTGAAGTAAAGCTATATTGAAGGCTAAAGGTTAAAGGTTAGCTGATTTATTATTTATCCACTCTGTTCTTGGGGGCCATAATTCCAAATCAAATCGCAATTGGGTGCCTCCGTAGGCGAGTGAATAATGCTCAGTCTAATAAACCGGAGGTCGCGGGTTCGATTCCTGCCTAGACACTGGGTATTTTCCTGCGGACTATAGAAAAGCTTTGCAAGTAGAGTTGGTTAAAAAAAAATATAAAAAAAAAATGAATACAAAACTTAAGTACTTTTTGCCTTTAGTACCCAATTCTGTACTAACAAAATTACAAAAAAGTTCACTTGATGATTTTTCATGCTTTTCCAGCTAAGCGAGAGAGTAAGACAGTTGATACACATTTCGTATTCACACAAATTAACCATGATCGCAACAAAATTTTCTTATAACAAACCGGTACTGACTTCGACAACAAATAGAGAGCGAAATCGTTTTGTCTTACTTATTATCCAATACGATAAATAATATCGAAAATACTCGTAGAGGGAACCACAAACATTTTATAAACAGAATGAGAAACATCTTTAGCGTGGCTCAGTAGTGGTTTAAATAAAATTGTCCACCTCTGAGTTAAATATAAAAACTACAGAAGTTCTCGTATGTGAGTTAGCAAATATAAGAGAACTGCTACGAAGTCACCACACTAAAGCGTAAGTAATGAAATAAAGAGGCCGTAGGAGAGTTCGAGCCAGCTCATTTACCAAAACGGTTATCAAATCAGACAATTGTTTTAAAGACTTCAGTTGAGTTTAACATCAACAGGTGTTACAAACGTTGAACGATTTAAAGCGCTTTTATGAAAAAAACAGAAAATATCTGAAAGAAACGATCTTACAAATACAGTTAAATATCTCAACAAGCAAAAAACGAAAAACGGTGTAGAAAGTACTTGAAATAAAAATATAATTAAAATAAACTAACTAATTCTGGATATTTAAATGAATAATCTTCACCAAACATAACAAGAATACGAATAGAGGTGAATAATTTTATTAATTCTGAGAAATTTAAAAGCAAATCATACGTGTTATTTATATATATATATATATATATATATATATATATATGTAATTAAAATAATTAAAATTAATTATTATTGCAAACTTTGCTAAACACCTTTTAAGGATTAACGGAATCAGATCACCTCAAAAATAGTCGACAATACCCTGTAAATAACAGCGCTCGGGTGAGTTTTTTTTGGAACAAAAAACATTTGTATTACAAAATTTTCTTTTTTTTATAAAGAATAAAAGCGTCACCGACAAAATGTAATTTTCAATTTAATATTCTTTATCATGATCTCATTGAATCAAACACATTTGTGCGTTGGTGAGTGAGTGTTTGTATGTGCTTGACTGTTACGCCGTCTGTCCAGCTGCTGCAATTAACTCACCTTAAGACTGAGTGAAATACATTGTCAAACAACGTATTTCATCAGCTTAGTATTTTTTATATGCGACCACTTTTTTCTGCAGTGTAAGTAAAAAGCGTCAATTGTTAACTACACTATAGTTGTTTCATTTTAACTCGTTGTAAATTTGTTTGCCTTTAAAACGTTCAGGTATAATTTTAAGTATTCAGTAAAAAAAAAAAAGAAGAAAAAAAAACCAAAACAGAAATGAGCAACAAATAACTACAAGCTAGTTTATTTAATATATACTGGCGTTTTTATTTCGTCGGCTTCACAGGGATGGCTCACCCAAAGCACTGGGATTGCTGTAGCTTAATATATATAACTACATACATATATACATACACCCATACATATGTGCTCGTATGTGAATTCAGCCAAAGGAAATTTTGGAATATTTCACTAAATGCCTGTTAATTCACTTAATTTTAAAGCCTTTTCATTTAATTGGTTTTAAAATTTGTAGTTTTTCATACTCTAACATGTAGCAAAGATTTTGTATATTTAAATTTCTGGCGGACTCTGACATGTTAATCATTCAACTACAAATTAAATTATGAAACACAAATTGCGTCTTTCAACGAGTATACGGCCATGTTCTGAAAAACGCAGCGTTTTCAAATTGCTTACGGTTCTAAAAACGCAAAACGCATTTCGCTATGTTCTGAAAACGAAGCGATTTGCTGGCGTTTTGCTATTTGTCGAAATTTTGTTCGAATAATGAATGGTTCGAAAATATGGTCTATCATAACAAAAAACACAAGCAAAGAAATAAATCTTAAATTAAAATGCCTACAGCGTTCTTGCTTGCTATATTGGCTTTGAAAAAGCTACAATCTAAAGCATTAATTAAAAAAAGGACTCTAAGGGATTCTTCCAATCCATTGGACATTCCGGACCAAGCGTAAGCACATACATACATAAACAATTGCGACCGACAATTGAAAAACTAAAAGTAAATTTTTATAGCATATTTTTAATTAAAATTGTGAAAAAATATTATAAGCTTTAGCTTAAATAAAGAGAAAATATATTAAATTTAAATTGTACATCATTTCCTTTTGTGTTTAAAGTGCAGTTTCAATAAAATAAGCCAGAACGCTTCAGTATGGTCTAGCGGTTTCCAAACGCCAAATTTAAGCGATATGCGTTTTTCAGAACATGGGCGATAGATTTTTATAATCGGGCTGTACTCGTAACGACACTTTTCACATGAGTTTGATTTAAAGTTGAGAAATAACTTTTACATTTATCGCTGTATAACCGTTTTTATTCGCTTTTAACGCTGTTTCGAAACTCTTTTTTGTCAAGAATATAATAATTTTATTAATTTAAAGCGATTGAAAATGTTCCTAAGCAGAACTAGGCGTTTGTATAATATTTTATAGAAAAAAAAAATCGTAATAACGTGAAATTTCTTAAAAGAAATCTAATTTACAATAATAATTAGGAAAATCTTACATTTTATTTATTTAAGAAAATACAAAATGGATGCAAGATTGCAATTCAATATTATAATGCAATTTAATGCACTGAGAAGTTTGCATCAGAACCAATAAACGGACAACTTTTCTTACAAACTGCTATCCAATACGATAATGATATAATACGGTTGATAAATATGTACATATATCTTTTAATTATTTAATTTTGTAGAATTTATTTACACAAAATACAAAACATCGCTGGTTTTATTTCCTTTTACCCTTTGGAGTAAAAATATATTAACTGGAATATTTTAATTGTATTTTAATAAGTCTGCGTTCGAGAAGCTTTAGGATTAAGGATCCTATACTTTTCACCCCATTTAAAGAGAGACATCCAATATATAAGTGGATTTGAATTCCCTTAATAATTCCTACTTGCAGCATACAATTCTTTCTTCAAAACTAAACATTGTCGAAAATTACATTTACATTTTGCTGTCTACGTAATAGATTATACGGAATGAATTACTTGTGTTGTATTGTAAAGTGAAAATACAAAACCAATATGTTCGTTTTCAGGTCGCCGCATAACTTTTCAATGCCGCATTCTTGTCTACACTTTTTATTTAAAAAGAAAAATTTCCAACTACAAAATGGAATTTTAATTGCAAAATGTAAATGCTGTCTTTATACGATCTCGTTTTTAAATTTAAAAAATAAAATAAATTGTATGTAGTACAATTATTTTGAATTTTAAAAACCGTAATATATCTTATAAAGACGAAAAATATGGTGAATTTTATGAGAGTGAGAGAGTTCCAACATAAAACAATAAGATAATCTCACTCTCTTTCTCTCTCGTTCTCAGTCGAAATTAATTAAATTCGAGTTGAAAGCATTTAATATAAAAAAAAATGTGGTTACTCGTATTTCACGTGGCAAGCGTTTTGAAAATTGCAGTTACTTAGCCTTCAAGTCACCAGGAGGAAATGCTTTCAATTCCACTTAGCGGGAATAATGTGGGAGAAATATCTGTCTGGAATTTGGTTCATGGGGACATTGACAGTATCGCTTGGATGCGAAACGATCCTTTTAATATAGTGGCATAATGTACGCGTGGTGGTCATACATTGTTATGGTGCGGCGTTTTTCGAGGAATTATCAAGCATGCAGTAGTTCACTTTACACCGAGCTGCAACCGTATGTTTAACCGAAAAAAGTTGCCTGGTCTGTATGTATGTCAGAGATCTACTGGCCGTAAAGGTTGTGAGTTATGTATAAAGAATTTTATATTACACTGCAAGAAAAAGGAGCACCATATACGATTAACGAAATGCAGTGAACGATGCCATTCTAGCAAGTAAGGAATTCGTATGATACTTTGTAGTTCTACATGCTATAGCCTAGCGTCAAATACTGGTTAGGCAGTTTTTTACCAATAAAACTTTTTTGTTTTCTTCCTGTTAAAAAGCGAGTCCCTGCCTAGAACTGGAGCTTTGGGTATTTACCTTATAGAAAAATATTACAAGTGATCTTTTCAATTGAAGGTCATGATTTTAAATATCGTAATATTTTTTTTTGCATGACCGAAAGTATACCTTGGGCTACTGGTTAGTTATCTAACTAAAGAAATTCTCTTATTTAGTTTAGGAACATAAAAATTCCATTACATAATTGTATACTCGCGCAATCGTCCTAGTTGGCATTAATCCTGCTACAAATTGCGTCGTCAAACAGAAAGTATTTCTTTTACAACCTTATGACGCTACATTATTCGAGACTGCGATACTTTAAAGAGTCACATATATATTTTGAGAGTATCTCGAATATATAACTGATATCAGATTAAAACTTTAAGAAAATCAGTATACTAAATTGTTTATTTTGCCACCTCTGCTCCAAAAACATTAACAAGAAAAAAGTGGTTTTCTCTGCAGGCAACTCAAAAACTCGCTGCTGTCATCAAATTACACACATTTTAGCCAGTTAGTTGTACGTGATATTCAACATATTTTCTTACCCACATTCTCTCATGACAACCAGCCAGCTTGCCGAGCAACATGCCAACACATATAAGCAAAGTAATACAGCAGTGAGCACATAAACACACACACACATCTACTCCCATACACAAAACCATTTGTAATAGCCGAATGCATAACTTGTTGCAAGTTATTGTTGTTTTTTCATAAATACTAGATCTACTATATATGGAGCAAATCGGTTAATCAGTTTTAATATACATAATTGTTATTTCATTACACTCGTACTAGGCTTTGTTGGAAATGAAGTGAGCGCCTTCGCTCCGCTCTCATTTTCCTTTTCACTGGCATTTAAAACAAAGAAAGGTAATAATATTTTATGTATTTACAACTATCTCCCTCTCTCTCTCTCACTCACTCTCTTTCTCACTCCCTCACTCTTTGATGCTTCTTTTTGCATCTGCTATTATTGTTTATTGTTTTATAATTCGATTATTTTCTTTTTAAAACATTTTTTATTTATTATCACTTTTTATTTGCATGCCTCGAGAGTACAAGAATTTAATTTTTCTCTTTTTCCATTAAAATATAAGAAATCTTCATTACATGACAGATGTTCAGTTCTGTTCAGCGTTGCCTATCGGAAATTATAACAAGAGGAATAGCCAATAGCAAAGATAATCAATAATCCTTTTTTTTTTATTTAAGTGGAGAAGGAGAATGGCAAAATGGAGAGACTTGAATGCTTGAAAATATAAGAATTTTTGTAGTCAATCTGAGTTATCAGATTGTTAAGGTTAGGAAAATAGAGCCACACCGCGACTTCTTATCTATACACTATTACAGTAAGGGACTCTGCATTGCTTTTGTTGTATATTTCTTCTACGAAGAACAGCACTGCTCCTGAACATTCTAAAAACAATAAACAGAAGAGAAAAGAGAGAGAATGAGAGAAGTCGAAGGATAGTTTTTTTTATGACAGTCGCCGAAGTGTATAGTATTTGTAACGATAAAATTTTATATTCAACACGCGGTTTTAAAGGATACTCATCTGGGCACATTCGCTATAAAAATACAAAAGCCGCAGGCTGCATCTGCCGCCATGTAGCTGTCTAAATAATTAATACAAATTGCTTAAATTTCAAATTTGTTAAATTAAAAAAAAAAATTATTTAAAATATGAGAAAAATAAAAAAAAAAATTTAAGAAAAAAAAATTTACTGGTAAATCGCTCATAAGAATAGGCAGACACGCAAATTAGCATTCTAAAGCTGCACTGTTGTCGGCGAAACAATTTGCTATATCACCAACGTGTTGCGTTATAGGTATGCATTTAACGCAACAAAATTGGTTTTGAATAGAAAATAGTATTAGAAATAAGAGTTCAGCAGTTTTTGTTTTCTTTAGAGCTCTCCAACGTCAATATTAAAAATATTAGATGTCAATGTTTTATTGGTATTGGTATTGGTATTGGTATTGAAAGTTTTTGAAAAAATTGTTTTTGTACTTTAAAAGCACTTTGAAATTGAAAAAAATTTCTTAAATCAAATACAACGAAATAATTGTATTAAACAAAATCTTGTTAGGAATACGCTTTCAGTTCATGGTTAGCGAGTTATATTTTGATCATGGATTATAAAAAAAAAAAAAAAATTTTTATAATTATATTCACTTAAGTAATGAAAAGAAAAAATTTTTGTAAAAAATCGAAGGTCATTGCAGTTGATTTGAAAAAAATCTTAATGCCAGATACAATTAATAGAAAATTAAAATGACCAGAAATTATAGTTACCATAATTATTCAGTAATTATATGTAATTTTCACGTCTAAACAAAATGTGCTTCCCCTTCATTTTCTGTGGCAGAAAATGCTACAACTTTCATTGATGATTTTCTTTCATTTATTTTCATTTTGCAAAAACACTTCGAAATGTTTAATTAATTAATGTCCTTCCATAATTAATTACGTTTGTAGTCGTCGCTTGTAATGCAACTTTTTAATTGGAAAAGTGATTTTGATATCAAAGAACCACTTCTAAAAAAAGGGGCTAGTCTATTTTCTATAAATATTTTTGAGAATAAATATTAAAAATATCTCTAGCGTGACCGATTTTGAATAGTTTATATGCTTAAAAAGATTTTATTATTACTTTGCTTGCAGGAAAGTTAAAGCGCATTAAATGATTTGTGTGCAAGTCAGCAAACTAAAAAAAAAAGGTGTGCAAAATAAATTATTTATTTTATGCACAGACTTATAATGCGAATCAAACTCGCAAGTTAAACTTGAATGATTTTAATAGTTTTTGCGGTTATCATTCGCCAAGTTTTTGCCAGAAATAAATTTTTTATTTAAATTTTGAAGGCGAAAAAAATGCAAAATGTATAATAAAAGTGGCTGCAGTGGGTATTCGGTTTTTTTGGTTTTATATTATTAAATTTTTTTAATAATACGCCTACGAGGAAAATCACCTACAACCAGGGTTTTAGTATCCTTTAAAAGTGCAATTTTGTGTGCGTAAAACAAAACTAGTTTCCCTCCAAAAGTCTTGTATATCTTATTCTAAATAAAAAATACCAAATTTTAATTATTTATTAAAATGTATAACTAATATTTATTATACTAATTTTAATTATTTATTTTATTTATAATTTGTTTAAATTAGTTTTTTAATTTTATGTTTTAAATTATTAAAATTATTTATTTTTATTAATAATATCGACTTGGTTGCGTTATGTTGCCAGAGGATTTTCGAACCGGGAAGTCCAAAATTCAAATTTTTATAACAGATATGTATATGTAGGAGAATAATAGTAATAAAAAACAGTGTAGATGATAGATTATCGCTGATAATAAAAAGACAATTTCGAAGTTTCGGAAATCAGACAACTGGCCTCTTTTTTTTACACGTTGCATAAGGAAATTTTTATAAAATATTTAAACATTTTTATGCTTTCATTAAATTGGTAAGAACGTGTAAAATAAACAACGAATCTTTTTAATAAGCTTTTTCTCAGTGAAGCCATCAAGCTTTTTCATAGCTTTCGTTTTATTCTTCTCAAATATCAAATTGCATTTTTGGAGCCCTCCTCTAGTAGTAAATTAAAAATGCTTGGAAAAGAAAATGTGATTAAGCCTCTGATAAGTTGGCTGGATTTATCAAAGGTCGGTTTGACATTTGTATGACAGCAATAGCCGACATAAATTATTGTTAAAAGCGGCAGTTAAAACTTTTTTTTCTTTGCTTCATTGTTTTTTCGCTTTTTCCCTAAAAAGAATTCCAAAACTTTTTTCTACAAACCAAAAAAAAAAGTCTTTTCGAAAATAGATCGTGCGATCTTTAGACAAGTTTGTAGCCGATTTTTTGACATAAAAAAAATGCTTTAACAAATTATCTGGTCTTAACGAAACCTTAATGGATTTTTCAACTTCAAAAATACTTGAATAACATTTATTTCCTACTTTCTTTCATTTATCTATAAGTTGCTGCGGAGTTTCTACAAAGAAAAACGAAACAAAATCTTTGTCATATTTTTTCATTGTTCAGTTGCGCCATAAGAAATTTCAATTTTTTAAAAATCGTATAGAGAATGTAAAGCCTTAAATGTGATGAGTTCATTGCACAGATGGGAAAGACTTTTTTAATGACATCAAAAACAAAAACAAAAAACAACTAAATTTTTACATATTTCGTAAGAGGCAAGTAATTTTTTCCCAATGCCAGATTTATACGATTACATTCTACGCCATTTTATGGCTGCATAAGCGACAAGCATTGGGGGAAAAATTTATTTTACCTAATCTTCTTAAAGGCATATTGTTGAATTAATATTGAATTTAATTAAAACATTTTTAATGCTTAAAACTAATAATAAATACAAAAGCTGTAACAATCTCTTTTGAAACCAAAAAAAAATTTCTCTTTTTTCAATATTTATGACAGATATTTTTTTTTTCATTTTTGGTTTTTGTATCAATAACTTATCAATACGGTTTAATTTGCATACGAGTATTTTTCAAACAAAACAAAAAGAACGCCCACTGTTGAGCCCTCATTCATTGATGCACACACACACACACACACAAACACACAAACAAGCACACACAATCACACAGGAGAAGAAAACTTTTTAGTATAGAAGAAAGTCATCCAGCCATACGCGGTATTTATGGCTTTGGAGTGGCAAGTCTTAGGAAAAAGGGAACAAGAATGCAGCAGTAGGGGTATACTCGTATTAAGTATAAATCAAATAAAGGTTAACGGTTTTTTATCTGAAATACCACAAATACAACAAAAGTTGCAACAACAAAAATAGTAAATAGTAAAGAAAACACAAAGAAAAAGAAAAGCAAACAACATTAAAACCCAGCAGCAACGTAAACGTTAATAAAACAAAATCCTAAAGGTACAACAAACGGGTTAGGAAAAAGAAATTCAGCCGTGAAACTAGACTGCCCACGAACTGTTTTTCTGAAATGCATTCAAAAACCAACCACCACCACCAGCAGCCAGCAGCCAGCAGCCACCAGCAGCCAGTCAGCAAGCAACCACAGAATTATTTTTAAAATAAAAGTAAACACAAGATGTGGAAAGTCAACCTACAGACGCACCATGACTTAAATAAAACTATTAAACTGGCAGACGGTTAATAGTGATCAAATGATACACTACACCACACAGCTGTGACTAAAATTAGAGTTGTGTGCAGTTTACTAAATCATTATGATTCATTTGATATTATGTGTATAAATAGTTATTGCGGCGGCTCAATGCAAATATGTAGATATAATGGGCTTGAGTTTGTCATACAAGGAAAGAGACGAGATTCAAACAATTTCCTTAGCCTTTCTGAAAAAAAAACACGGTTTGAATGGAAAACACACAATACCAAAACGAATTAGGTGAATATTTAGGATAAGACTCACCAGGTACTTTTATGACATGTGCCATAATCCCAGAGTTAATTGTTCGTTTAAAATACTTCAAAAGAAAATAACTTGGTTTTGTCACATTAGTGATCACTTTTATAATTTCGGTTGTGGGCTGGACATGTATTATCTTTTCCACAGAATTCAAAATGCAGCGATCTTTGTAATGAATTTTAAAATATATTGCATGGTATAAAAACGGCATTTGTTTTCTGTGGGTATTTAAATATGGCAGCACACTATTAAAATGAGATTTACATAAGCAAAGCACCGCTGTTAAGGCAAAAGAACTGGAAATATTCTTCGTAAATCGAACCAATTTCAAAATAAATGCTTAAAAAATAAGTAACTTGTAAAATGAAGCGTTTAAAAAGTATCTCATGCAATACATTTTTTTTCCTCTCCATTTACCGGCTGCAGATATACACTGCAATGTTATCGTTAGCAAATTCCGCAAAGAAAACTAAAAGTAGGGCATCGTAACCAAACAACTACATTTCCGAACGAAAATAGTATAAGGCCATCATATATGAGTCTCTGTTTCATGACACCACATCATCCTGCGCTGTATCATTCTTCGTCTCTCCTTCCCATAATATATGGACTTTTTATAGTTACCGAATCATTCTCTACATGAGTAGAGATCAATCCGTCGGTCTCATCCAATTCAAAAAGTCAAGAGTGAAAATTTCATCAAGCTTCATCACGTGCGCCTGTTTCTCTTGTCAAAGAAAAGCGCTACCCTGTATTTTTATATTGTGTCTGGATATATGTGTGTGTAGCATATTTCAGATTTAAGTCTGAAAGTCTACACAAACTCATATTATATTTCATTCTGAGATATTTTAAATTAAACAAAAAAAAAAAAAAAACAGACATGCTAAGGTAAAATTATACTTCTAGACTGATTTGAGTCAATAAAAATCCATTTGCTTAGCTGTAGGGTGTCGCTGAAATAAATTGAACTGGGGAAGAGAGAGAGAGAAGCACAGCTTCAGTTTAAGTTTAATTCAAACACGCATTAGTTACCTGAGTTACACAGAGTAATTTTATCGTTTTCAGAATGTATGTATATACGGATGCACACACAATCATAACAATATGCATACACACATATGCAACATACATACATTTCGTCGCACAACACCAGGAAAGCTTTTAGATACATTTAAATAATTTCACCAGAGAAGCAAAAAAAAATTTTCCATATTGAAAGGTTAGCCGAAATTTCTGCTCCACTTCTTCACAGTTGAGTTTCAATTGTTATAAAAATAATAGCTTTCTTCAAATGAAGAAAAATACCCATTTTTATTCTTTCGGGTAAAGCTTTTGAAGTTATTTCTATAAATGTAAAATTTTCCTGCACCTGGAAAGGGTACAGTCATATTAAAAAAGAAAGTTTTCCTAGAAATTCGTCAAACTTTTTTATATTTTTTGTGTGTAAACTATCACTACCAATAATAAAACGTAAAAAGACTGATGTGATTAGATTCCTTATAGCTTTAGAAATGATTTATCTTATGAGATAAGGTGCCGAGATTTTGATAACAGTTTTCAAGTTCTATAACATTTTCAAGTTTTATTAAAGGCAAATAGTTCTATACAAATTACTTCTCGTATAGTGTTTACGGATGGGTTATCTAGAATTCCCTATGCAATGGAATTTGATATCCTTAGCCTTCCTTGTTTCAGGATTGTTATATCCATCTCCATGTAAAAACGAAAAAATTCAGTTTGTAATTTTTACAATATTAATTTCCAGCCCTATAAAATATATATATATATACCCGTATCGCCATTCATTATAAGAAGGGGAATTAGTTAAACTTTGCACGTCTGCTCGCCTTTGGATTCTGTATCAAAAAGTTTAAAACCAGCAAAATCGGGTGATAAATAAGAGAAAATCTAACAAAAAAAACTATTTCATAAATTTTCGTTTATTACTGCAGACAACCATAATTGAAGAAGGAACTCTATATTTAGGAAACAAGCTTTTTAAACTTTTCTCTGCGACTTGCCTTGAAGACTTGAATTAGTGTCTCGATACGTGCTTTGTTTTTAGTCATAAAAGCTTACAAAGTTTCGACAACATAAATTGCGTTGTGTTGTGCTGTATAATAGAGTATTTAATTTCATATGACGATATGTACTTCACATAGAATTTCGCTTGATAAGATACAAATTGTGAAAGACACAAATTGTAAAAGAGACATGAAACTAAAAATGCATTTCAAGAAAAAAACAAACAGAAAAAAAGCAAACATTGCAAATTTTGTTGAGCAAAAACCCAACACAGAAGGATAAGCATACACATATACACACATACATACATATCGAGCTGTATAAATATGTGTATGGGCACATTAAGGAGGGGAACGCTTTTGCATTGTAAAATTAAATTTTCAATGCAAATTTAAAGATTTTGCCAAATTATTTGCTTTAGCTCTTTTTTTAAAATTGGCCACACTGCTTACAGACGATATCGAACGATGTTTTTAAATTGGCCACACTGTTTACAGACAATATCGCAGTGCGCAGTTAAAATTCGTAATGGTTATTGCAGCCAGTAACGGATCGAACATTGGTGAGAGGCTGTGCAGTTTCCAGGAAGTTATTCTTAAAAAGTGAAACTTTTTAAGCTCTTTGTTTTTTAATGTAAATATTTGTTACGGTTTTCGTAAAAGTATTATTAATCTTACACTCGTACTAAGAAGCTGCGTCATAAAGAAACTGCGAGATAATATCACAGATGAAATAAAAATTTTGCAGAAAATATTTGGAGCCTACTAAAACGGAGGGCGCGGGTTCGATTCTTCCCTAGACCCTGAACGTTTTCCTGCGCACAAGCCGAAAGCTTTGCATGTTCACTTATTTTGGAATTGTAAAATTAAAATCTATAATCTCAATTAATCTCAATAAATATTCAAAAACTATCAAAGAGAGCCATAAAATATATTATAATACTAAAGGGGATTTACAAATTTTGCGGAAGTGCAGATAGTCCTGCTATTTCAGTGTGCTTTAGTCTGAAGTTAAATACAGTAGTTTAAACTTTTTTAAACGAAATAAATAAACATTTGTTGGCATTTGTTGGTAATAACTTTTAAATCGTTAAAAATTTTAATTTACAGCTCTTCTGATATAGTGTAGCCTAGACATTGCCGTGTATAAAATATTTAGCCTGCAACTGCAACTTGAGAGATCGAAAATAGATATAGAGGACGTTTTAAAAATTTAAGCAAGTTTTCATGAAGTTCTTTGGACCAATTGCAATTGCTACATTAAGGCCAAGCGAAAATTATAACGAAATGTACGATAAAGGTGGCCAGCGTTGTGTGTGAAGGTAGATGCGTTCTACCCTCTTTTACTCACGTATAAGATAAATGGTTTTTAATCTATTTTTTATTAAAATAAGAATTTCTCGATCAATAAATAAAATTTTAAAAAGCAAAAGGTATTTGTAGGCAATAAAAATTAATAGTGGGCGTTGCTGTGTAATATTACAAACATAAAATTGTAAGCGATAAAAATTAATAACGAACTTCAAAGCATGTGCATTATTGAATAATGGATGAAGAAAGTGACTGAGAATCATTTAATAATGATGACTCAATGCTCATTACTCATTGCCGCGCCTCCACTTTTTCCGCTACTAAATAAAGTCGAAAAATGAATGTGCCTTTTTAAAACTGGAGGCGCGAAAAGCCCGCTCTCATAAACATGAACAAAAATAAACACTCAGAAAACCTAAAAACAAATTCCAGCACAATCTATAACATGCGTGTCGGTCTTCATCCGTCTAAGAGTGGGAAATTCCACGAATCACTACTTTCACGTGGCTGACAAGATCTTTTGATCTAACATCATTGGATAACTTTTTATGGGTTTATGTAAAATTGTTAGTTTATGCCACCAATCCACAAACAATTGGAACTGAATACTGAACCTGTCGTCGGTGAACTGTAGTCTGCTTCATACGAAAAAGTACTTCACAATTAGAAGGATCGTATGCAGTATATGTACATTAGCAAATTCCTTTTTTTTTATATAGTTTCTGTTTTCCTTAAATTTAAAGTTTTTAGGCACCTATTGGAACCCGATATTCATATACATATGAAATATTTAATTTTTAAAGAATTATTATTATATTCAAATTTTGTCTCCCTAATGAATGTACAGCTAGAAAGCCTTTTGAAACTCTTTAGGCGCATGACCAATAAATTTTTCAAAGAACCACAAAATATGTATCAGATAACATCTTCATTCAAAATTATTTCTTTAAAAGCGTACAAGTATTTTTCTGTTTGTTTGTTTTAACAAAAATGCTAGAGGAAGAAAGCAGATTAAATTTTAAAAGGAAAAGAACGAACGAAATAAAGGGTTTTTGTAAATTAACTAAACTAATATTTACACATACTCGTACACGTAAGATAAGATAACGATGACAATTCTGGTGAATAAGTATTTATCGAATTTATGTGATGTTTACACTTAACACATTGATAGTTTCTGAACACTTATTGAGTACGAGGATAAGCTGGAAAGTTCTTTAGACTAGTCGTATGTGTTGGGTCTACAACTCAGCTATATATTTATGTTTTCGAAGCGATAAAATACAAATACAATACAAAAACTATAATATTAAATATCGTTATTAAATTGACATCGTTGAATATCGTTAAATAATTCGCTTAAAAGGGCTATGACATGGCCGGACTTGGTATAAGGAACACTGTGTGGGCAGAGAGTTCTTAGTTCTTAGACGATCACACGAGGTATGTCAAACAGTTCCTGAACACTTATCGACTGCGAGGATAACCTTGAAAGTTCTTTAAACTATTCAGAAAATCTTCCGTTTGACCATACTTTGAAGGTGACTTTTAAACAACTCTTTTTAAGATGAGCGCTCTAAACAAGTCTTCCGTGATATTTTCTTACGAAAACAAAAACGAAATTAGCTTTCTGTGCTTGACAAACTTGCTCTTACACGTTTATAATGTTGTGATCCAAAACACAAAATATTAAAATACTTTGAAAATCATCCAACCAAGTTGCCATACCAGCTATAATCAAGAAACAACGCCTTTATAAGCGGTAATGCCAATTTAGCTCTTTTGGCGTTTTTTTAACCTCATTTCTTATGCAACCCATACACGATACAACCGTTGGTACAACTCGGCTAGTAATCAAGTTGTGTGTTGTGCCCCCAGAGGATAAAACCTCTTCGCACAATTTCATTTTGCAAACAATTTACAGCTGGAACCAACAAATAATAAAAACGCATCCCACGAAGCAAAACAAATTAGGCTTAAATTTTGTGAAGCAATAAAACAATTGAAAGCTCTTTAAGTAAATTAAATATTTATTGACATTCAAATTTTGTTTCATCTAAAAGATTTTTAATAAAATTTAAAAAATAAAACTTTAATTAACTGTTTTTAATTGCATATAATTTACTGATATTGGCTATCATTAAGTAATTCATCGTAGAACTGTGCTCTAGTTTCATTTCAGCCTGGCCTTCCATTTTTAATTAGTATTCCCGTTGGTTTTCTTTGCTTTTAAAAACCAAATTAACCGACGACACGTCTTTCTCTCGCAAAATTAAAATGAGAATGATGTACCAAGTCGCATGACTGGCCCACACACGTTGCAAAGCGTTGGCACAACTTGCGAACAAAAAAAAATAAATAAAAAAATTAAAAAAATAAAAAAATTTTGATTTTTCATACAACCGAGACACAACTTCATACAACAAGCCCATACACGTTACAATCTTGATTACAACCTGCTCAAGTTGTACCAAAGGTTGTATCATGTATGCGTTCCATTAAAGTTATCACCACTTTTCGGTTATGTAAATATTAGATTGGAAGTAACTAGCTGCAAGGAAAATAAAATTTGAGCACAAGTTCAATAAATATAAAGAAGATAGAGAAAATATATAAAGGCCGAATAAAAGGAAATGATCTCGTGGGATCTTTGACTCTTCATAATTTTGAATTGTTGATCACTTTAATTGAATCGTTATAAGTATACTCGTAGCTTCAACATATCTATGATTTAGATCGCGATGAGCGTCAATGTGAACCAATTACCGTGCTAAATTCCTATCCACGAAAGGCGATATGATCTTATTGACTTTTTCCAGCCAGGCTAATTTAGATCTAAATTTTAGACAATAAGTCAATTTGGCTGGCATTACTGAAAGTAAATACTCCCTGCAAAATCTCAATCATAACAAAGTCGATCCAGTGAACTGTAATTAGAAGTTTGACTTCTCTACTAAATGAATGAATTGAAACAACGAGCTTTAATTTTTTTTTTTTTTTTTTTTTTTTTTGAATAACTTTGAGTAATAATTGGTTAAAAACGATTTGCGCAAAAATCTTGAAGATGTAGGAATTTTCATCTGTATTTAGTGAAGGGGTCCCGTAAACCATAGAGACATGCTTATGTGTATGTAGGAACTGAAGGGAACAATTTAAAGAAACCACAAGGGATTTTGGGATGTAGAGTTTTATAATGCTTACAGATGCTAACGAGGTTTATGGTTGCTGGTGGCTTCTTTATCTTTCTGGGAACCACTAAAACAAATATATGTATGTATGTGTTGCATGTGTGTGTCAAACGAGGTACAATGGCTCAGTAAATATTTAATTAAAAATAAACAACAACAAAAAAGAGATATAATAAAAAATATAACTACGTATTTACTTATTTAAACAAGTGGAAGAGGGAAGAAAAACCTTTTTTATGAACTCACTGTACACACTTCATAATCAAAACTTGTAAAAACCGGTACCTCAGTGCACTTATAAGTTCAACATAAAAATGCTTAAAAAAAGATTAAAAAAAAAGAAAAGAATAAGAACAGCATGACTTAGTCGCATGTATGTAAGTCAGCTTGCAGCATTTAAGAAAACTACTCAGAATATAAATACGTACACAACTTATCAAACACGCTTCTTCTCTCTGTAGACGATCGGTAGAATTCCAATTCAATACATGCTCATCATCAATTAAAATGAGGCACTGCTGCTGTGTTACCATTTTTACATTAAAATTTTAAATTCACCGCAGTAACAAATTTGGCAGACTTGAAATAGGGAAGGCACACACACACAAACGCACACACACACAAGATCCAAAACTTGCATTTGAAAAGACGGGTACAACGAGTTCAATGGAGTAGTCTTCACGTTCAGTGTTACCATTTTTCCCCTAAAGACCAAATCACATAGAATACTTCATACGCATACTTTATATTCTCTCAAATGACTACTAACTTAAACTTTGAATATTCATGTCAGCCTGTTTACAGTCAAGTACGAAAGTGCAACCCATTTTATTTTTTTTTCAATACTTTCAAAAGTGACATGTGTTTAACAAAGTACAGATTGTAACAACGTTTTACATCGCTTACTTTATGTCACTTGGGAGAATACAAAGTATGGATACGTATCAACTGGTTTTTGTGTGTGTGACAAGGAGTTTCAGCATCACTTCGCCTATTCTTTGAACATATTCTTGGAGAGGGGTATATAAAATTTCGGCATAGGGGAGTCTAGCATAGCACCTTTATTTGTTTGCTTTACAGTTAATAATGCAATGTACATACAGGCAATCTATGTGAATTTGTTCAAAGGCCGCTAAGAACACAAGAAAAAAAAAATTTTAAAAAGGGCATGTATGGGCGTTTCTAATTCTTAGAACAGTTTTCTTTTTACTATTAGCAAATCATATGCCTACTTTTCTATAATCTTCCTATAGATTTAGCTATAAGTGTTATATAAGAAAAGTGGAGCATTGAAAAGAATATACAATTTTTTCGAATTGTAAAGTTTTGTATCGATAATAACAGATATTGTCAATTTATTAAAAAAAATTCTATGAGTTCTGCAACTTCTCTAGCTGCCGCTAATATTGTTATTTGATACGGACCATGTTTCTTCTTTATATATATATTTTTTTAAATTACTACTTCTTGGACTTTAACACACTTATATATATAAAAATGTTTTATAAAAATACTTTGAAGGAATTTATTTTTTTTATTTTTTTTTTTTTTTTTTTTGTTGGAAAGTTGTTTCTCTTTTCCTCCTTTATTTTGGAGTTGCAACAAGAGATTTAAAAAATATCTGGTCTTGATGTAGAGTAAATATTACCTATTGAGACGGTGTATTAAGTGGCAGTTAGATGAAGTGGAAGAGTTTTTTGAGAAAACTGTACATTGACAGCTTGAATTGTTTTCACATTTAAGAAAAAATTAAAGTTACGCTTTCAGATTCCTTACTTTACATAAAATCAGAACTTAAAAAGCAAACCCAACATTCCAAACTGCTTTTTAATTACGTTTTTTTTCTTTGTTTCTTTAACCTTCATTTACTAAAATAAAGAAAAATTAATTTTATTCACAAACTTGTAAACTTCAAAAAAGTTTATAATTGAAAAGAAAAAAAAAAAAACTAAATTAAATCAAGTTGAAGTTTGCAACTCAATCCAGAGGTAATAAACACACAGCCATCTGAATGTACGAAAAAAATATCACACTTAATAAAATAAATATTTTACTAACGAACACACTTATTGGCATAAAGTTATTTACTCTACACAATTTATAAGCCAATCCTAAAAAATTTGAGGCCAAAAATTTTATATTTATTTAACCATTAAAGTACAGTGGTTAAGATAAAGATATTTTTAAAGGCGGCTGGGTTTTCATATCAGAAAGATAAGTAACACAAAAGTTATCGAATTTACATGTAAAGTTTGTTTTCCAAATCTGATAAATGATACTGTTTGAAGTTAAAACAGGCAAAGAAAAATTAATTAAAAATAGTTAAAGAGTTAACAATTAAATTGAAAATAGTTAACATTAGTTTTAATTAATTAATTAAAAATAATTGAATAAGGCGGATACACGTTACAAAGGGGTCTTAGTTTTACGCAGGGTTACCATTTTTGGGAATTTATCCCCCACAGCGGAATTTTATATATGATTAGTGCCAGAAAAGTTTTGCAAGCCCCCGGGAACTACTTTGGTTGGCGATTTTTACCAATAAAATATTATTTTTGAAAATCAAAAACAAAATTTTAAAAATTATTTTTGTTCATAATTCGCAATGAATTGCATGAGAAGGGACAATACACTGAGTGATGAAACAATCCGTCACATTTACATACAAAATTTTTTGCCTTGCAACTGTATTTTTTTTTGTAGTGAACTAAAAGTATTTAAAGGCATTTTGGAGAAACAAAAAGCGAAAATTGGGATAGGGTCAAAAAAATAGGATATTGGGGAAGGATTATGGGGAAGTCCATACTTATGCATAGTCCAGTTCCAGAACTAAGCAAAAGGACCGTGCTAAAGGAGAAAAGTTGGGAAAGAGCAATTTTCCAGCAAAACCTGAAGTCAAAGCAGGCGATTTTAAGCTAATTAAATACTGTTCCTGAAGCAAAAGGATGTACATTAGGTCCAGTATGTGTCCAGTATACCTTCGCCACTTAAATTTCAGCTGTAATTATGTCAAGATCTAACGAGGGTATATGAGAAAAATTTATAATAATCGTTTATGACTGCCTGAGTTAAGCTTCTAACACACAACCTTAGAT
Source organism: Ormia ochracea (assembly GCA_963402855.1). Classification (NCBI taxonomy): domain Eukaryota; kingdom Metazoa; phylum Arthropoda; class Insecta; order Diptera; family Tachinidae; genus Ormia; species Ormia ochracea. The sequence goes on from OY727109.1 coordinate 43,623,997, forward strand.
ACTATTTACCATTCAGCCAGCGACATCCTCATTCTTTTATGTTTACTTGTGGAACTTTTCTAATTTTCTGACAGGTTGTGACATTCTGAGTCGTTGCCTAATTTGCCGCTAAACAAAAAAAAAATTTAAACTTTAAAAAAAAAGTTAAAGAGTCCTTTGAAAAGAAAAGACTTATAATGGGAAAGGGGACTAATTGCCTTCGAAATAATTTCGCCAGATGTTGAAGGATATATTTATCCACTTGTTTAGTTATCACATTAAAAGTAGTATAAATAGAGATTGGAATGGAATAATTCTTGAAAAATATCGCACAACACAGAAATAATTCAGGTGAATAGTGAACAAAAACTTTTTATTTAACATCTAACTAAAGGTGGCCTCCGTAGGCGAATAAATAATGCGCAACGTACTAAACCGGAGGTCCCGGGTTCGATTCCCACCTAGACTCCAAACGTTTTCCTACGGTCAAGAAGCTAATAGTTTTGCTGGTTAAGTTAGTTAAAAAAAAAATTATAATCGAATTTTGAGCTTCTTTCCAGAGTACCCCTAATAATATTTAAATTCCTTAAGTTTATAGAATTAATTTGTATTTCTTTTTTTCATTTCAGGTATGTTAAGATCGATAATATTATAAATCGAATACAAACCTTGCAAGTATGTATGTATATAGAATGGGAGCTACAATTCTATTGTGTTCTGTGCAATAATATATAGTTTTAAAAAGGAGTCAAACTCAATATTTTAAAAGCTATTTTATTCCAACAAAAAGTGAATTACACAAAATAATATGGTTATTCACATATTATATGTATCTTAATAAGCACTAAAATAATAATAATAGTATGGTTATTCAGCCATAGCGAAAATCACACACAAGCACATGTTGGCACATCATTGCCAATTTTCAATTGAATGCCCCTGAGTTGTAATCTACGAATGGTGTACACAGTGCTTCGTACTTGTACCATTCAAATTTGCATTACATTACCTTACATTTCTCTGGCGCAATAACATATTATAACTTGTCATACTACAAATTACACAAAGAGTTTTATATATTGTGCAATGTTTTGTCAGCAGCCTTCAATAGCCTCATTTCATTTTACAAACAATTTACCACAAAACTTATTTTTAAAATATCGTAACATTTACTAAAAGGTCTACAGCGCAACAGCAACCATATGAACTGAATGATATTGGCTAATGTTTGGAAGGCGTTAAGCGTTTTGTCGTTTTAACATTGAAACATTTTGACAAATATTTCTGCATGATAAACTTTAATACGGCCAAAAACTTGAAATAACTCGGTTGTAAAAATCAACAATGCTACACTGATGTTTAAAAACATCGAGAATTAAGGCTAAGAAATTTTTGAAACTACCATGTCAAGTTGGCAGCAGCGCAGCAGGTTACTTAATTTATTTAATTACAGGACAATTCTGCCCTGATCAAAGAATCCATTTAAATGAAATTATTTTAAAGGGCATATAAATATATAATAATAATTCTTGTGTTAAATTTTTTTTATGCTTTAAATTAAAATCCAATTAATTAGAAATTTATAATTTTTTATGCAATTAAAATTATTTATTATAACTTTTAAAATACGTCTAATGAAGTCTTACTCCTACAGTAAAGCGTTTTAGTAAATTTTAGTTAGTGGTTTGGGCTAACGCCCATATGTTCTACTTAACACTTCTTTTCGGCGTTTAATTTATTTCTTAAGTATATATACAATAGATATGTAAATATTTTTCCATAAATATAATCTTTTTTTTTTGTGGAAAAAAGTAAAATAACATTTTTATTAAAAGTCTCTTATTAAAACGTCATGATTCCATTCAAAATATCAGACTCGCAGTTCAAATAAACACCTCAAAAATGATGGGCTTTTATTTTTATAGATTAGCAATCTGATTAACATGGTGATTTCAAAACACTTACGAATATCGTAAAAACGTGAAATTAAAAATATGTGTTTTTACTTTAAACATTTTTTCTTGCTTTTATAATTTATACTTTACAATTTTATGGACAATAAAAACTTGTTTAATATAATAATTGTATGAGTTGTGTGAGTGTTAAAAAACGTTATCGATACATTCCATATACATTCACTTTATTTACTATTTTCTATAATCAGGTGTGTGATGTCATGAAAATAACTGACGACGTTTATTTAATGAATTGGTAACATTGGCTGAAAGGCATAGTAACAGTTAGAAAATTAATGGCGGAATTTAACAGTCTAGAGGGGTTTTCTCTTAGCAAACTGTTAATAGCATGGATTAGTGACAGGAGGGATTCAGAGAGAAATAAAAAATAACTTTTAGTGTTCTCTCAACACGCCGTATTATTGAAGAACAGTCTAAGTGTCAGCAGAGTATTTTACAGCATTCAATAACGAACAAAACTTATCTAAAATAAAAATAGAATGTCGCAATTTCTCGCCCGCATTACCAGTGTCGGGCGTCGAAAAAAAAATATAATTTCTTGTGAAAGGAGTCATAATTTTATGACACGAATTCGGAAATTTGAGAAACACACAAAATATCACAACGAAGTGCCTACAAAATTGTTTGTAGATAACAAAATAAATATTTTGTTTTTAAATTTGAATTACACATAAGTCTCTTTTTACGCGTATTTAATTTAACACAGCTTAAAAAGTAAAAAAAATATTTTTTACACAAAACCATTCGTCTTAACGCGGTTTCAATATATTATGAATTGTTCTTAAATCGTTTAGAATAAATACAGTGGGCCTGTTCGACACATGTGCGAAGTATTTCAGATAATTCTCTGATACAGCAGTCTGGCTATGATAATCCAGAAATAATCTTATCAGATAATTAATAAAGTATGTCTAAAACTGCCAACTGGATTGCAGTCTTAAGCAAAACTGTACGTCCATATGCATAAAAAGTTTTTTTATGTTTATATTACTTTTTTTTTTATATATAAATGAATTTCAGATATTATTTTCCTTCTCTCAAAGTAAAATTACTTTCATATAATATATTTAATGGATTCAAATATGAGAACTTTTAAGATTGTTTTCATATCAGATTTCTTTTGCATGAATTTTTTGTCAATGTATCTATCGTGTAAAAAGGGTATTCGGTGTAATTGTAAAACTTAATATTTCCATAAATGTTTTTAATTAAATTTTACAATACAAATGCAATCATAGAGTAATTTTTTGAAGCTTCACATCAGTTGTCAGATTTCTGATACGTGACACTCTATTTTTGTGTTAGAAAATGAAAGTTTTAAACAATGAAAGTCATGACTTCGTAATAATTTCTCGCAGTGCTTAGCATTTTAATATGCACTATTGCTAGTTAAAAAAAAAAAAAAGAAATTCTTTTAAAAAAGTCTACTTAAATTTCAGTTTTAATAAAAGATGATAAAAAAATATAGATTTAAAACAAATGCGTAAGCAAATACAAAAAGACGTAATAAAAAAAATTGCAAACAAGTAACAAATGAAGCATAGCTAGAGAATAGAAGCGAATATCAGAATATCAGAAGCGATTTGTTAAAAGTATAGCATAGAAAATCACACGACATAAAAATGATATATATTTTTTTGGGATGTTTATTTCTCAAAATTTATGCTTTTCTTTTTTAAAAAATCTTGAAATTTTGAGCGATTAGCTAATCACAAAAACTCGAAAAGATTAGAAGCTTTAAACTCTATAGAAACTTCAAAGCCTGACAGAATTCAGGCGATATTTTTATATATTGTATATGCACTTTATTTAATTTTAATTTTGCTGGAATTTTTATAAACTTCTCTATTATGTTCCAAAGATCTTTTCTTTCATTTGTATACGAACGAAACTTTAAGGCAAACATAATTTTGGACGAAAGTTGGGAGCGAGTTTGACCTATCGTAGCCCAATAAGTTAACATAAACCATACATTTTCCATAAAAAAAAACTTCTTAATATCAATAATCTTTCACTTATACGCGACGAAACTTAAAAATGTTCAATTATAGCACTTGCTGTATGCATGTTGTACAACATGTTGTACAACTAAATACATACTTCAGAACAAATAATCAGAAAAGAAAAAATATATATATGCTAGAATGCTTACATACAAATAAATTGAATGTGTGTGAATATAAATATAAAAAATATGAAAATAATAAAATTAATTTAAAAACAAAATAAGCATTTTTAATTTTGCAAAACTTATATTTATATCGCTCACCTTAACCCTGAAGTGTATCAATGAAGCTTGAGCTTGTTCAACTCAATTTATAAGCATATTATAAACTTATAGTTTTCATATTAAAAGTGCAATAATAAAAGCAAAATAAATATGCACAAGGAAGCCATTTAAATATAATAAATACTTAATTGATTTACAACAATCTGAAAATAAATTCACAAAATTTAATTGTCAGCACTTTAATGGATAAATATTGCACCCCGTCATCAATTAATAGAGAGGAGAATGCTTGTAAATAATTTACGCAGAAGCACGAGTGCAATTAGAGCAGACGGTAGGAGTGGCAAGGAAAGAGATGTCAAGTAACGTTTTAAAGTAATGAGAACTGAATTATTGCATTATAAATTTTTCGTGCAGTATTTTTGAGAACTGAAATAATTTTTTTTTTCAAAATTTTTTTTTCTTTGAAAGAGATTTTTATGTAAGGGAAGTTGCCTAAAATAAGAAAACCTAAATTAGTTGCCAAAAAGGAGAATTTTTTTTTTTAAGAAACACAAAAACCTTAATTAGTGGACCTTTTCACACCCTAACAAGTTGTTCTGGAAACCCATACATACAGGGTGAGGTGAAAAAACTTCAACAAAATAAAACGCCATAATTTTTTAATTTTTTTTAAAATTTTTTTGAATGAAAGCAAAAAATGTCGGAAATAGCATCAAATTTTAGAATAAGTTTAGATTTGTTCGAATTGGTCACCTTTGGCACGAATTATGGCTTTTAAACGGCCAATGAGACCGTCACACGCTGCCCGAATGTTGCTCTGCGGTATTTTGGCACATTCCCGGCGAAGCGCTTGCCTGAGGTGATCGACACTTTGGTATTTTTTAGTCCCAACCTTGCTTTCCAAAATACTCCAGACACAATAGTCCAACGGATTGGTATCCGGAGATTTTGTTGGCCATTGTGCGCTGGAAGTGAAGCGAGCAACCTCATTTTGTAACCATTCTTGGGTGGCGCGTGCTGAGTCCTGTTGGAATGTCCAAGGTCTGCGACCAAAATGTTTGCATGCCCAAGGCTTCAATACATCCTCCAGAATATTTTCGCGATAATATTGGGCATTTATTCTGACGGCACGGTCGATTAATACGAGCGGAGAGCGACCATCGGCTGTTATGGCGGCCCACACCTCACCATGGCTGGCGCTTGAGTTCTGGTGGCCAACCGAAGGTGCACATTTTCAGCTGAACTATTTGGCAAGTAAACACGATCATTTTGTTTGTTTACAAACTGCTGGACAACGAATGTTTTCTCATCGGAGAAAACCAAATTCGGCAGTTCACCACTTGCGGCCAAGCGAAGCAAACCTTTGGCTCTTTTGAGTCTATTTTCTTTCTGTTGCGCTGTAAGTTCTTGCACTTTTTGAATGGAATATTGCGATATGTTCGGCTCACGAGCCTTTTTTCCGCCCCTGCGACGCGGCTTTCGATGAACTAGCTTCTTTACTTTTCGAACCATTTGTGCTGATGTTGCTGTTTTCTTCCATCCACTTCCTTGATGTAGGGCTACGCTACCAGTATCACGGTAACGAGCGATTCTACGAGACACAAAAGATTAATTCACATTTAAATGCTGGAGTGCTCTAACGATAGCCACTTGTGGTTTTCCAGCCAAATATAAAGAAATCACACTATCACACTTGAATTCCATCACGAATAACTTTTTTTCTGGAAAATTCTCAGTAAAATGATTTTGTACGCTTGTAAACAATATAATGATATAATTATTCACTGGAATAATTTTCACAGCTGTCGGACGAGTGGTTTAGAAATTACAACAGTCCGAAGTTGGTTGCAGTTTTTTTTTATCTCACCCTGTATATTGTAGACATCTCGCCACGATGTATGTAAGTACGGCTCCACTTTCATAAAACTTGGGTATAATTAAAGTGTACGAAAAGTATATAAACTACATATAAAGAACAATACAGGTACAGTGGGCACAGTGGAGATTAAGGATAAATGTAATTAAATATAGTTTCGAAAGGGAGAAACCAATTGTAAAAAATTGTTACATTGGTTTTGAGAAAATGTTGCAAAGCTCAAGTTTGGATCTGTAAGATCTAAAGTTTTTTATCTGCAAGAAAGCTAACGTTAAAGCTCCAGTTGGAACAACTTGTTAAAAGGTTTCCCTACTTAAAATTTAATTTTGGGTTTTTCAAATGTGAACTTTTCCCTCCATCTCCACTGCATTATGCTTTCAAAATTCGGTATATAATAAAAATGATATACTGTTTATTTTGATACATTTCTTGGAGGTTGGTCCTCAAAATTAATTACAGATATATACATAAAAAGAATGCAGCAAAACGTGCAGGTCTGTGCATGTTTTCAATTTTTAATATTAATAAAAATATTTATTAATAAAAAATATATTTAAAATATATTTACTTTAAATGTATATTAAATTACTTTTTATTATTTTATATCTTAAAACAAAATTACTGTAAAATATATGCAATAATTTAACTCAATTAACTTTTAAATTGTTCAATATTTGCATATTACTTCATAACTATTTCAAATATTCATTTATTTATTATTTGCGGTGCATATGATTATGCATGAAATTTCCATTACGATTCGATTGAGACCTGCCATCGCATCGGAAAATAAATTATTAGTTAAAAATTATCAACGGGAGGGAAGTTCGTTGGTATACACTCATGAAATGCATTGTGTCAGAATTATTAGAAAGGTACAGTGTTAGAGAAGGCAGAATAGATTCTTCCAGCATGTTCGGTGTCGAAATAGACGCTGTTTGTTATCACTGTAAATTGTGTTTTTGCAAATGGTGTAAAAGAACAGTGCGCATGCTTTCGCGATTTGAAAATGACAACAATAATTAATACAGAGTATGTGAAAGCAGTTGAGAAGAACACATGACAGCGGAATCGAACCCATCATCTTAGGCATCTTCAGTTAAAGAACTTATATTTCGGGAAGTTTTTTAACATTTCGAGAATGTATATTGAATTTCACGTGTATATTATTTGTTAGTGCTGAACAGTTGAAATCTTTATAAATTGTACTCTCTCTCTCTCTGTCTCTCTCTTTAGTGCCTTCGCCAGAAAACAAGAGTACTCGTACGAGTAATTAGTAAGTTAGTGAGTTTCATTTGAAGTTGCTGAAGAAAATATAAAAATGTTATTTCCTGTAAACTTTTATTAATTTTCTTTGACGTTGTGCTTTTCCTCCCCCCGCTTTTTAAAACACTTTTCATGTTTTACAACTTGCTTGCCGATAATTGGCGTCAACACAATTATTATCTGGCAATTCTGTCATTAAATAAATTAATAATTGTTCTACGAAATGTGTTCTATTTACTGTTTATTATATTTGACAACTTAAGTGGTGAGAAAAGTTGCAAGTGTGGAGTTTAGGTTTTACATTTCCAGCATGCTCACAGTGTTCCTACACACTCTACGTAATTCTGAAAAGTCTTTGCATTAGTAATGTTTTCTCCTTAACTGACAAGAAAGAGTTTTCGATTGAATCTTGTTTTCATCAGCCTTAAGAAACAATTTCATTCAAACGAAAATATCTTAATCGAACTGTTTTATGACATTTTAAAATTCGCAATGAAGTATAAAAGTACTTTCAAACTACTAGTCGTTTCAAAAATATGACCACTACGAAACGATCAAGCGAAGGCATTAAATTGAGCAGTTTGGAGATAAATAATGGCGTTATCTTTTCTACAAAAAAAGGCAACACTACCCGCAGGGAGGGCAATTTTGTGTTCTTTTCTCGAAAATGTGTTACGCTGTGAAAGGCTTGCGTGTTCTTTTCTAAAAAATGTTGCCCTTTCGCAGAGCACAAGGCATTGCACTTTTGCCCTGAGCAAATCAACAGGACAGAAATTGCCTTGTAAAACACATGGTTTTTATTCTTGCACAGCGTTACCAGAAAATGTTCAAAAAAAGTCTTTTGAGTTGAAAGAGTCAGAAAATTAGATTTTAATAATTATTTTTATATTTGGTATCGTATAAAACAAATAAAAGAACACTATGCGACAGCTTATTTGTATGAGATATTAAAAAAAAAATATTTGTTTTCTCAAGCAGATAAATTAGCAATCTGGCAACTGATTAAATAGATAAATTTTTGTATACACATTTCATAAAATATACAGAAAATGTTTGTTTATCAGCTGTAAAAAAAAGGCAATGCACTTTTTTCTAATTTGTGTTCTTTTCTCGTTATATAAAAAATTGCACTTTCACAGGATGGGCAAAACATTTTAAAAAGGCACCTTTTTACCAGGCAACATTTTTAATGTAGAAAAGAAAACGCTTTTCTTCAAAGTAGAATTCAGAACACTCCAGAGCGGTTACTCTCCTTTGCGATGCGAAAGCATTTGCGATGCGTAAGTGAGATGCTTTAATAAACCAATTTGGTACTCTACTCAAGTCTACGCAAATCATATTGAAACAGTGGCAATACGGGCATCACAAAATTTAAAATGGCAACGCTATGCCTTTATCAAATTTCAAAATACATATATGAAAAACGGCACGAAATTTTGTCAGCAGTTTGCATTAATGAATCCAGCAATGATCAAATAAATATTGCGAGGCGACTAAGAAATGAAATAAAAAATTATTTGTTTTTAAGATCATAAAATTCCTGTTAACATTTTCAATGGTTAAATTAATATCGATTTATAAAAATATAAAAAAAAAATTTTTTTTGCACTTCGTCGGCATAACAAAATTTTAACTTAATAAAAAAAAATGCAACTCCATACGATAAAAATATTTCTATATATTTTAAATACACTTATTGTTAAAAGTAAGGAAGTTCATTATTAGCTTATAATCTTTGTTTTGTATAAAAGAAGTAAATAAATGTAACGTATCACTTATAGGATTTTCATGTTTGCCTTCAGTTGCGTTAAGTAAATAGCTTGCGCAAGATATTTGCTTTAATATTAAAGGTTTGACAAGCGCTTTCGCAAACCAGAGTACGGTGATACCAGACTTGCGCAGATGCGTTAAGACACATGCGCAAACGCAAACAAGAGTACCAAAAGTTTTATTTTGCGAACATTTTCTAACGCATAGCAAACGAGAGTAAGCCCGCAGATTCATTTCCAATGAGCTACTCATATACTTTCTTTTTGGTTTTCATATACAACATAAAAATTCTGATGTATTACATATTTAAATATTATATATTGACTATATAGGTATGTTACAAGGAAAATAATTCTCGTATTCTTTTAATTTTTCTATGCATATATACAATACTTATTGCTCTAGAATTGCACAAAAAAAAAACATGAATTTTTAATGGATTTTATATCAAATATTGTAGTTCTAGCCGAGGCTTTTTAATCAAAATTTATCATTTGTTGTCAGCAAACAAACTAAAGCAAAATTTTTACAAAAAAAAAAAAATATTATTAAACTATAAAAACGAAATTGCAATACATATTTTATATAAATATTTGTTAAATTTTTCAGCAAAAAAAAAACAAAAAAAAAATTATCAACAACTCAAATAGTTTTCAGTTTCAACTAATAAAATTCGCTAATGACAAAGTTAATTTGCTAGTTTCCAGATTTTGTTGTGGCATATTAAATCATAGACTGGGCAAGTAACTGATACAGTGAAAAACAAAACAAAAATTTTTTTATACGAATATAGGAAACAAACTAATTGCGATGTAATAAACAATATTCACTGGCCACAAAATTGTTTACAAATACGTTAATGTTTGATTTTTTTTTATATGTCGTGTTTATAAAATTAAAACTTTAATTTTTTTTTATATCAAAATTCAAATATTAAATTTCAAACTGTTTTAAGAATTTTAAGGAAGCAGTAAATAAAAATTATATACATACATATATAAATAAGATGGAAGAATCATATTTGTATACAAATGAAATCTAAAATGTCATCAACTGATTTCAAAAAAACAAGAAAAAACAATTCAATAAATAAAATTTTATTCATTTTTAAGAAGCAAACAGTACGACACTTATTTAAATAAAGTCAATAAACTTTAAATAAAGCATAAATATGTATATTGAAAGATAACCTTTTTCGAATTAAACAATGGATATTAAAATAATGTGACTACTTAAACTTAAAGTATTTAAACAAATAAAAGAAAAAAAGATATTAAGAACAAGGAAATTCTAAACGATTTTTATACAACTTTTAACAACAATAAACAATTTTTTTTTTTTATTAGTTTAATAAAGAATATTTTATTTCCCTGATAGCACGAGATAATTGTGGTTTTCATATTATACATAATATTTTATTTTTTCAAATTTAAAAAAAATTAATAAAAGAACACATGTGATTCTATACTTCTGACCGACTGCCGCCACAAAAACTACCTGCTGTTCAAAAACACAAAAAAAAAAAAAAACAAAAAAAAAAAAAACATAAAAAAAAAATCCATTTCGTATAAATACTCGACTCGTATCTAGTTTTTTCTGTTTAGCTGCATCTGTTTTTTCTCGTTCTGTTCTTGCGTTTTTGTTTGGTTGGCAGTGCTGAGTGTGAAATAAGGGCACTTCCTGTTTAACAGGAATTCAACCTTAAACTCTTATAAACGAGATGATTCATGCTTACACAAAACTCAAGGAATCCTTGAGAGTCGCTTTAATCTTTTCAAGTCTCTCCAATTTGCTTAAACTCTATTTCAATTAATATTTTTTTTTTTTTTTGATTTCTGAAGGAGTTTGTTTTCTTTAAGAACTTAATACTCTGTCAAGGTAAAAATTACCTGAACGAATTATTTAAGGCAGAAAAAAAAACATTTCAATATTCATTTAAGATATCAAAATTAAAACGTGATGTCATGATTGGTTTTAAAAATGGTTCATAGGCATGTTGCATTTGGTTAACAGTGGAATCTCATTATAAAAAATCAATTTTGCAAAAGATTTAAAGAAATTGAAATATTTGCACGGCATACATATATACATATGTGACAATCTAGTACCAGGCAATTCGTCGTTGCCTTGCTTTTATCACTTAGCTGGAACTTGACAAGCTTGAGAAAAGATAGAGCGGTGTACAGAAACTCTAATGGCGTTTTCTTTTCTACATTAAAAATGTTGCCCGGTGAAAAGGTGCCTTTTTAAAATGTTTTGCCCATCCTGTGAAAGTGCAATTTTTTATATAACGAGAAAAGAACACAAATTAGAAAAAAGTGCATTGCCTTTTTTTTACAGCTGAAAAACAAACATTTTCTGTATATTTTATGAAATGTGTATACAAAAATTTATCTATTTAATCAGTTGCCAGATTGCTAATTTATCTACTTGAGAAAACAAAATTTTTTTTTTTAATATCTCATACAAATAAGCAGCCGCATAGTGTTCTTTTGTTTGTTTTATATGATACAAAATAAAAAAATAATTATTAAAATCTAATTTTCTGACTCTTTCAACTCAAAAGAGTTTTTTTGAATATTTTCTGGTAACGCTGTGTAAGAATAAAAGCCATCTGCTTTACAGGGCAATTTCTGCTCTGTTGATTTGCTCAGGGCAAAAGTGCAATGCCTTTTGCACTGCGAAAGGGCAACATTTTTTAAAAAAGAACACGCAACCCTTTCACAGGGCAACACATTTTTGAGAAAAGAACACAAAATTGCCTTCCCTGCGGGTAGTGTTGCCTTTTTTTGTAGAAAAGAAAACGCCATAAGAATGCCTCAGTGCGCCGCCATCTAATCAGTGCGCCGCCATCTAATCAGTGCTGAAATAGGTCAATCATGGGTGCCTCCGTAGGCGAATGAATAATGCACAGCCTACTAAACCGGAGGTAGCGCGTTCGATTCCTGCCTAGACCCTCTTTGTTTGTTTTCCTGCGGACAAACCAAAATTATGCAGGCTAAATTCCTTACACAAAAAAAAAAAAAAAAAATTAAAAATTTATCCTGCATTCAACATGCCATTTTAACTGCATACCAATTTATCTAGCAGCTGCAAACTCTACTATCCATCCACTTTGAAAATAAACATATTTCCAAATGTTATTGTTGCTTTTTTAACAATACAACTGGAAAAGATATTTTCCTGCATAATGCATGTAGCAAGTCTAAACTATTATTCTTGTATGTATTTTTTCAATAAAGATCCTTCAAAAGATAAACTAAAGATCCTTTATCTTACAATAGAATTCACACCAGCACGGAAAGCATAATTTATTCAGGTGTCTAACAAATATCTGAGCTGAATATTAGTCACATCCTATTAATATCATGGCTATAGTTTACAGGCACATGAACGTTCAGGAATTCTCTGCAAAGCGGAGATGAGAGCGCAGGCATCAAGGAATCGAATATAAAAAGTTATATTATATTATTGCTGTCCTAACACTGTGTGTTATTATTACGAATGCTACAGAAAAGTTAAATCGTTAATTGGCGTGTTATATATTTTTTTTGAGAATGACAAGTATTGTCAATAGTTAATTAAGAACCGCACAACAGTTTTTAATTGATAATCAAACTATCACAGTAGACCGGCATCAGCTATAAAATATTACAACATGCAAAGAATCGTCTTCCATGAGCAGGCTCTCCCTCACTTACATTATTTTATTTTGTTAATAAAATCCATCTGAAAATAGTAGAATCTTTTACTTAATAATAATAAATATGCGTGTGTCTGTCGTCCTTCACCACAATATGAAAAATGTATGATGAAACCTTTTAATCACGACATTAAAAAAAAAGAGAAGTTAAATAGATACAAGCCCTACTGAATTAAATTAAAACAATGAACAATAACGGACACATGCATAAGTAAACATATAGTTGTATGCAGTAAATGATATTATTAAATTCAATAAATTGAAGAAAAAACGCCTTCAAATAAATATGATTTACATGGAAACTTTTTTGCACTCAGTACGTGTGTAAATGAAAATAATTTTGCGGTTACTGAAAGGCTTTTAATACGCCACAAAAAAAATGAAATAAAAATAAAAATTAAAAATTTACTATTGCAACGCTTTCAAATTGAAGGATTGATAATGGTTTCTGACTGTAAATGTCAAATAAGCGGTGAAAGGGGGGCAGGTGTAAAAAACAACTAGAAGTTGGCATTTGTTAAAGGTTATCTTATAGGGAATAAAACATCTACGAAAGGTTATAAAAACATAAAGTTTTAATTATAAAATATAATAGACAAAATTAAGTAGAAAAGAAATAAATATGTTTATTTATAATAATATGCTGCTTCATATTTCATATGTCTGCGTTAGAAAGATTTAATTATTTAGTGTTTCCTGAACAATGTTTAATTTTATTTAAGAACTAAAATCAAAATGAAAATAAAATTTGGCTGACTAGTTCATTCTACAACCTTCGAAGTGCCTAATGTCAAGTATAGAAATACTACTGCATTGCAGAGCATGTCAGTCTTGTAAGAGTATCCTATTAAGGTCCAGTTACAAGTGCAGCAAAGTAATATTTTTTATATACTTGTGAGTGATAAAATCCGGTCATGAAAGCGCCCTAAGCTAATGCGGGGGCACTATTAAGTGCTCTGCAATTAAAAAAACTACCATTGCTAACTACCATTAAGTTCCCCGTCGCTGTTGCCTCAGCAGTATCGAATTTTTATGCTACACGTAGACAAGAATGGCATATAAAATAAATAAACGATGAGGATTAGCCAAGCAAGCGAAAATAAAAATCCTTATTACCCTACAGAGTGCGAATGTAATATTTTCTATATACATATAATTATTATTTAATTACTGCTGGTATAAACAATAAACTATACTATAAATGATAAACTATAAACAATAAACTATAAATGAAGAGAACGAAATAGTGAAACTATTCGTTGTTTGTCTCAAAATTTAGCGACATCTATTTAACGATATTTATTTATCGGTTTCTAATTTTAGAAATTGAGGATATAATTCTCTCTTTTCTATTTATTAAGGATATAGCAAGCTATCAAAACACGCCCATATTTTTTTTTTTTGAAAAACGAATCACATGTAACATGCTCTCCGGGGTTTTGTACTCTCTTCATTAATCAGCTGCTCAAATGAAAGTAACTAGTCAGTGCGCATTAAATATAATGCAAAATTGTATGCATTCTATTAAAAAGGAAAAATAAAATTTTTAGACCCGAAATGTTCGGAAGAGAACCTAATGCACCATCACTTACATATGTATGCTCGTAGACGTTTGCAAAATGGGTATAACCCACTGTTGTAGGTAGACATGCCCAAAAAAATTATCATGGTAAAAAATTTGATTTTTCTCTAGCCATGGAGTAAATGCTCCGATTTTCTTTGCGCTTCTTTTTAGTACCAAAATATTTACATCTAGGGATTTCCTACTTCCGCTAACGTTGCTCTAATCTCTCATATATAATACAGAGCTAGGCAACATGACTGGTTCAATGACGCTGCATTTTTCATATATTATGGAAAATCTGTCTACAAAAACAACAGATTGTCCTTCATAATGCCAATAACAAAATTGTTAAGCGTTCTGGCAGTGGTTTGAGAGGACAGATATCAGAAAAGAATAAATAAAACAAAAGCGTTCTACCGAACACGCCAAACAGCTGCCTTAAAATATAATGAATAATAAAAGAAGAAAAAAATTACTTGCATTGAGTTTGAAAAATAGGAAAACTTGTTTTTTATTTCCTTATAAATTAATTGCATTTTTATATTTCATTCAAAAATGCATTCACTTCTTGAAAATAAATAAAAATATTCAAAGTTTAGATCAGCTCGTTTCATTATGTAGACATTTAAATAAATTCAAATTAAGTTTATATTTCCTGAAGAAGAAACTAAATAAAACAAACCAAATACAAACGTCAATATTCTAATTAAAATATTCTAATTAAAAGCTATTCACGAGAAGGGAAAAATTGTATGGGCGTGAGCTTTTTTCAGAGTTTAATATACCCCATTGAATTGACAAAAGAGAAGAAAATGGGCGAACATTATGAGGGGGAAAACATTTCTGATAGGAATCGTTATTATATTTTTCTAGTAACAAATATCGTTGTTCGTGGAAAAGTTATTTTCTTTGAAACAAATCAACAAATTAGATGTTCAACAGAATTAAATTTTGTATAAAAATAAATGCACTCTGAAATTCAAAACTTTATTTAAGGGTTTTTCGGGAAATGCGGCTACTTGTAACTTTACTGCAACCTTTTCGAAAACAGATCTATCTGTGCGAAATCGACGAAACAAAAATTAGAAGCGATTACCTGTTACAGTATCGGCACCAGAAACAACATTTCCAACTTCAAAGGCCTGAGGATTGAATTTTCGTTTTTATAAAGGAATCACTATTAAATGGACCGTATTTTGACTTGTCAGACTTCCATTCTTGAAGGCCTATAATTCACAACTGAATGGAACACACAAAAAACTGAATATATATATATATATTTATTTATTTACCAAATATTACAGTTATATGAATGTAATTGCAATATGTATAGAAGCACTGGCTACTGAGGCCTTTGGCTTCTAACTCCCGGGGAATTGAACCCCTGACACCTGCGTAACAGGCGGGTATACTAACCATTATACCATCGAGGGGCTATATATATAAATATATATATATATTTAGCTTGATAGTTTCAGCTTTACAACCAATGCAAATTTGAAAATATTAAAGTTTAACAGCTTCTTTACGAAATACAGACCACAGAGGTCCCACTACCACATACACAGGAAATAATGGATTTATTTTTATCCAACATATTTTAGCAAAACCATTCAAAACTAATATAAAAATAACTTTAAGCTAACTGTAGATAAGGGACTTCTCAAAATAGAAACTTCTTATTTTAAAAAAGTTGTCGCAAATAGCAGGTTATATAAACTGCGAAAAAAGGCCCTTCATACGGAAAAATGTTGGAAAGGGTTGGAAAATTATGAATGCATGTACGATACAGGACATTATTTTTTTCAAGCAGTGTTGCGAAAAAATGTATTTGCATCATTTTTATAAAGTAATATTATTTTGATGCAATTTCTCTCAATGAATCGTTTGATAGTGAACACACTTAAGGAAGGTTTTTCCAATACTATATATCACATAGTCTATATATACTATAAATAATGTAATCGAAACGTCGACAGTTATTACATCTCCAGATCAGCTGGAGAGTTTCCTTACCAGATGTTGTGCTTGAAAATGAATGGCAAATGAGCCTTGAGAGAGCTTTTTACAGTTTTTCTTTTATGCGACATTCGTTCAATATGCGCACATTTACACATTTTGTATCCTTCAGGTTCATCACTCACTTATCATGTATTTCTTTTACAACTCATCTCAATTTCTTCATTATTAGCCCACACGATGCCGCTACATGTCTGCTACATTTTGCATTTTAATTGTCTCATTTTGAATTCTTACGATCACTGTTCAGGTCTTCAAGTTTAAAGGCATGTTCTATTATTGTTGCAAGCCCTTCTGAACTTGAAGTCTGGCTTCCGCTTATTCTACAAAATTAAAAAACTTAGCAGCTGTTTAATAAATGAGTAACTTTGTTATTTGGCTTTGACGGAAGTTCTTAAAGACAGTTGGGCAGTTGTACCACCACATGTTTTCAAAATTCAAGTTATTAAATATGAAACCAGTTGGGACCACTTGGCTTGTTTAGTTTTTACACTTTTTGTTTTGTCGAAAATGAAGTTCTGAAGCCAAGTGAACTCAATATAAAAAATTATGTATAATAATAAAAAAAAAAGTGCATAAAATAAGTCTTGTCTTTTGACTGCAACAAAATCTACTGCTTGATTTATGATAACCTTTATATGCCCTTCAAATTTTTTTAATTATTTAAATTTATATAGAAATGTTCTATTCAATAGTAAGAAATTCAGGCAAATATTATTAACTTATAGGAAATCTCAAAAACTCGAGAGTACTCGAGAGTACACCATTTCCAAAAATCTTAAGCCTTAAACATTTGCAACTTATTAGATACTTTTGTAACTTAGTATCAAGGAACAGCTCTTACAGGGTGGACATACGACAGAGTTAATGTGCATTCAAATCTTACCAATTTGAATAAAAAATTTTAACCTGACACACGATAGTTTCTGCATTTAGAAAACAGCTGTTTGTTTGTTTTTTTTTTTATGAATTTTTGTTTGCATTTATATCGAGATCAAATGGATGGAATGCAGAAAATACGTTTAGCATCTATGCTGTTGGTGAAAAGTCAGCATTTATTTGAAAGAAAGCTGAAATTACTTTTGCTGAAACTTCACCAGAATGTAAAAAATTTTCATACACCAGCGGCCAATAGTCTGCTCGTGTTGCTACGAGTATAAGCTGGAATCGCAGTTGGACACTCTGAATTACAATAAAGGCAACTGTTATAAATTTGTAGGTTTAATCTAATCTGCTCAGATATTAAGATTTCTTTTTGTTTTGTTGCATTTAAAACCATTTTTATTTTGTTAAATGTTAACCATTTGCCAACAGCTGATTGTTGACGGTATTGCCATATTAAAATTGCTAAAGGCAGTAAAAATGTGGTTTGATTTTATGCATTAACTTCAATCTAAATGCACATTGGAATGGAGATAATGTACAAGTTAATTTTAATTGAGACTGTTAATGCAAATTAACGTTGTCGTGTATGTACATTATTAAAATTTCATAAAATTTCCGCCTTATGTAAATTTTTACCAAAAATTTACAATAGTTTTGCTATTAATTTTTTTTAAAAAAAGTAAATAATTTTTTTTGCATCCTCCAGTTAAAGATTTGTGAGCAAAATCAATTTTTTGTCCCAACATACTACGGCAGAGTAGGGCTAATAGCTTTACCTCTAACAAGGGGCATGATTAGATGCACACTAGGCAGTCAAATACAAATAAATATTGTTTAGTTTGCATTTCTTTATGAAACTGTTGTTACAAATATAAGTGGACCAATTCTTTAATTTGTAATCATAAACGACTTTGAAAAATAGGCCCTCTATAATGTAATTAGATTCGACACCACTGGACTATTCTCAAATATATTCAATTTTAATATTTTCAAATATTTTCCAAAGGTTAACAATTAGAATTACAAACCATAAAGTTCAAGCAATTTTTATATTTAATAACACCAATCAACAAATGCACCTCTGAAATGCATTTAGAATAATTATTCAGGTTCAACCATAATATAATTTGTTTCGTTATTTTTAACATAAAAATCTACTTACAACAACAACGACAAGTTACTCGTGCATTTAAACAATATGAAATGAATTTCCATAAACAAGGCAATCAGAAATATATTGGCAGCAAACTGAAAAATATTTCCTTTACTGATCTCTCGATATCAGTGTTCTTTCTAAAATATGCTAATTATTTAGCTTTGAGCTGAATGCAAACGATAATATAAAATTTTAAAATATTTAGAAATAAAAAGACAAAGAAAGTGACATGAATTCGTTGTTGTTTTTTATTTCCTGTTACATGTTACATTTAACAGCTTTTAAATCAGGTAAAAAATGACTATTAATAAATAAATAAATTAATAAAAAAATTAAAAAAAAAAACAATATTTCATGTATTGCACAAGTAAAGCAAAATGAACATATTCAGGCTGCATTGCACTGTGGGCCATATGTTACATTTAAAAGCTTTTAAATCAGGTAAAAAATGACTATTAATAAATAAATAAAAAAACTAAAAAAAACAATTTTTCAAGTATTGCACAAGTAAAGCAAAATAAATATATTCAGGCTGCCTTGCACTGTGGGCCACATGTTGAAAAATATTTACCAACATTACTCTAACAAGAAATATTTGTTATTTTGTCAAACGGTCTGTAAATCGGCCAACAGATTTAAATTTCTTACGATAAGTTAGTTCTCGTATTAATTTTTCTTTTCCATAATCCTGTTTGTATGTCCTCTGCCAGCAGCGAACAAAAGATCATGAATGCTAAAGATAAGGCTGCAGAGATCAGTGGACGAAAAATTTGATTTTTGTATGTCTAGTTATAAGATTTAGTATTTTTTTTTCTATTTAGTAGGTACGAATGTTGAAATCTGGAGTTTAGTATAATATTACTCATGGTACTTTTTCGCCGTTAAGGATGGTACATTTCCCCCCCTTTCTTTTTAAAATATGCTTGAGTTTATAAACTCAAACAGCATCAAGAATAGATAGTTTTACTTATAAGTGGATAGCTCGCAATGCTTTTCGATTTTCTGCGATGTTTACTTTTCGAGCGTTTAACAGAGAGAGAAATTACTACCTTAGTACTTTTTCCCAGTTGGGTTAGAGTTTAAAGGCTCTAATAGAATATCGTTCATAATAAAAAATGAAGTACACAATGGAGGAAAATGTTTATTTTCAGTAGGTTTTGCTTTTTTCATAAATTTAATATACATAATTTATAGCTCGCAGTACATTAAATAATGATATATGATATTTTTCAGAACTGTTTGTTCTTTTCGATTAATTTAGTGTGCAAAAGTTAATTTTAAATTTAAATAAAAGTTATGCTTTGAATTGAAAACTGGAAATCAGATTTAATAAGCCACAAATCTTCATCAGCGTATGGCACTAAAAGATTTTTTATTAAATATTTATAAATTATGAATTAAAATACTTTAATTTAAATGAATTGATTTGATTAACTGAATTATTGAATCAATTAATTAAAATGCCAACTTTATTACTATTCACACTGCATTCGACAGAATTATTAAAACTTTACATGACATGGAAAATGGTTTCGGCTTTATAGAAATAATAAATTTATTGCAATTTGTAATATTTTTTTTCTCAATTTTTACAAAACAAATTAGTAGCGAATTCAAATTATAAATAGAAGAAAAGAAGAAGAATTGCAAGAAATTTGTTATCAAAATTACCAAAAAAGAAAATTAGAAACAATCCAATACTTTTCCACACAATCATTTTAAATAAAAGTGTAAAAATGAAAATTCAAAATTTGGAATCATTATTGTAATGAAATATTTCTTAAAAACCAATCGAATCTGTCACAGATTTTTTCATTTAATCTGCAGAAGCGGAATTTATTATTCAAAGAAGATGGAAATTTTATTTTGAAGATAAAAACAAATTTTTTTTTTTTAAATTCGAATTCATAAATTCAAATGGAAGTAAAAATTAATCAAAGTTAATTCAAAAAAAAAAAAAAAAAAAATAACACGAAGATAAATCTGATATACATAAATCTGAATGGACTTAACTTGATAATATCGAATAAATAAATTTTAAATTATTTTTTTTGTGTTACTTATTTATTTATTTATTTATTTTTTTTTTTGTTTTAATGAGAAATTTTCTTTTCATCGCATTTAATTGGATGCTTTTGGAGTGCTTTAAATGTTTAAAATAAAAGAAAAGTGTAGACTAAACAGAATAAAACTTATAAATAAAAATGAAGCAATAATAATTTTAAGCTTTCCTTTATTTATTTTTGGATACATTTTGGGCCATTTCTAATAGCAGATGTGCGGGTTCAATACCTAACACCGATAATCACCAAAACAAAAAAAAAAAAAAATCAGCAAATTTTGTCGGCTGTGAATTGTAGTTGCGATGTTTATGAATAAAGAAACTAAAAGTGCCTACTTTGGAACCAGGGAATCTGCTACACTTCTCTATCTCTTTAGTTCTTAACGACAAGTAATCTCTACTACTATGCCTTGTATAGGAGCAATACTCTGCGTACTAGTCTTAGAGGGTGAAAATGACCAATATAATGAAAATAAGTAATCAATGAAGCATATAGAATCGTATACTACTGAGGGGTTTAATTACATAGTAGATCGAGTAAGATTTAGCGGCATTATTCATTTTGGTATGGTGGCCTTCGATAGCGATTAAACTTTAATGCAATTTGAAGCGATAGCAAACGATAGTGTGTGACAAACAAAATTACATACATACATTTATTGCGTTGTCAGCCGTTACGTAACACACACAAGCACACCAACAAATAATTTAAAGTAACAAAGAGTTTTTGCTTGTTCTTTTGAAAATAAAGGAATTATTTAAAAGTAAAATTTATGTATGAACAACCTGAACATAAAGAGCGGAATGAAAAAAAAAAATTAATAAGTAAACGTTGTACAAACAGAAGAAAATTGTGGCAGGATTTATGGCTGCTCAGCCAGAGCATTCATCTGCACAATAATTTTAGATTAAAAAAAAAATTACCAAAGAATTGCAAATTTACTGAAGAAGAAGAAGAAGAAGAAGAAGAAGAAGAAGAAGAAGAAGAAGAAGAAGAAGAAGAAGAAGAAGAAGAATAATTATTTCTAAAACAATGCCAATCGTCTGACACGGTGTGTCTGTTGCCGGCAAGTAAATCACTACTTATATTTTATTTCCTGCCTTACATGTGGCACACAATTATGGCCACTGTTTTCAATACATATAAATATAAATAAAAAGGAAATGGGGAATTCCCTTCCATGATATTTTATTTAAAACAAATGTTTCTTGCTCAATTTGTGGGCATTTTGGAAAAATTTTCTCATAAATCTATTTTGATTGATTCACTAACTCTACAGATATTTTCATGTCATCCATTTTGATAGCAGTCAATCTCTAATAGTGTTTAGAGTTCACTACATAAGTAACTATTTAAGTATTTTATAATTCTAATTTCTATCACCTGCTGCACTCAATGGAAAATTACATTAAATTATAAATGGAAAAAAGTGTAACGCATTATTATCGTGATATAAAAAAGTTTATCTTATAGAAATATGCCCATTACATAATAGGGGTAACCATTTTCAATCCCAATTTTGAGACCTTTGGCTGACAGATGGCCACAATGTATTTTTTTTTTAATTGCCAGTGAAACTACTTGAAGGACACATACATATATGACGTGATGATCTATAAATATAGTTAACACACAAAACACGATTTGCATTCCATAATTATAACCATAAGACGATCCTATATATAATAAATTACGATGTTTATGAGTACAGTATAAGGCGGCTGCAATTATAACGATAATTGAAATTAAATGCTACAACTAGCCATACAACTTGTTGTGCAACTTGCCCATAAAATATTTCAATACATAAACGTTTTATTCTAACAAACAAACAAAATTTAATAATTTTTTAGATTATTTCATTCCTTTATTTATTTTTTATTTTATTTTAGTTCGTTAACTAAAAAGCTAAAATCTCCAAATTAAGGAGCAATACAAACAAGTATTTTTGTCTATCAATTGTTTAGACCCCCACATTACGATTTCGTCCTTCTATTTTGTAAGCAAACTTGCTTAAAAAAGCATACATTAGACAAGACTAGTTGTATGCCTTAGCAGCCAAGAATGAAACAGCTATTGAAAGTTGAGTTCTCTTCTTCTGTTAATTTCACTGCTTATGAGAAAATATGTTAAAATTAATAGTTTTGTAAGATTGTTCTCAAATGAAATAAAAGCTTTGATTTTCATAATAAAGCTTTTTTTATGGGGAAAAATATTAAATCTTAAATAATAAAAAGCCGACAGTTTTTAGTTATTCTTGTGACAGTTTGATGGGAAACCTTAAATAATAAAAGTACTGGGATGCATTTAAACATCTGCGATAGCTGAATTCTTAAGTCAAGATGGCTATTTTTTTGTTAAGAAACTAGTGCATATCTTCAGCTGAAAAGCAAATGTGCGTAATTGAGAGGAAATTCCATAGCTGCCTGTTTTTTTGTTTTGCATTGCACAACAAGCAATATTTAATACATAAATAATTTAAAATTTTTTTCTGACAATATATAAATATAATATGTATGTAGATGCCTTTAATAATTTTTGCGGTTCTATCACAAAAAGTTTTCCTGAAGAAAATTATTATTTTTAATTTTTTTTTTAGGTTTTTTTTTTGATTTCAGCTAACCATATAATACATGAACGTATATATAAATATATATGTTTATTTTGAAACATAAAAACTATTAAAATAATTTGTTTTAATATTTAAAACGGGAAATACTAAATAATTTTTATAATTTTAACTCAAAAGCTTCGCTCCGAAAAAGTTTAATTTTTTTTTTATTTTTTTCTTTAATAATAATTTTTAAAGATTCTTTAAAATTTACATTGCTGGCAAAAGCTTGATGGTATTTAATTAAAGAAATTAATAAGATTTATTTTGTATTTTCATAAATTCGACAATAAAAAAATTCGTTTTTATTTTGTGCTTTTTTTGTAATCTATTTCATTTGCGTTATTTTCAATATTTACGTGTCGTTCATTTAATACTCATAAAAATATTTAAGCTTTCAATATTTCATTTCTTTGTTTAAATAAAACAAACTTCAATAAATCATATCAATAGAACACAATGTGCGGCCAATAAGTATCTACGTGTGTGTGTGTGGATTGACAGAAATATAAACAATCATTTATATAATAAATTACGCTTTTTATCAATTTATATTGAATGGTATCAGATTAAGTACTTGGCTTTAATGTTTTCAAACAAAGGAACACTGCAACAGAATTTAGAACCTGCGTTTCCTAAAGCTTTTTTTTTATTAGTGCTACCACAGGAGGTAATACACATACTAGAAAACTCACTGGTCAACTAGAATCATATTAAGAATATGTACATACTATATATATAAAAAATACGTCATAAGCATCCCGAATATATTAAGAAATGTGAAAGAAGGTAAACATTAATGAGTATCTTCTGTCTCATAGCCCCCCGATGGTGTAATGGTTAGTATAGCCGCCTGTTAAGCAGGTGTCAGGGGTTCAATTCCCCGGAGGACCAGAAGCCAAAGGCCTCAGTAGCCAGTGCTTCTATACATATTGCAATTATATTCATACAACTGTAATATTTGGTAAATAAATAAATCTTATGCATCATACACGTAAAGAAAATTGCTCTACTCCAAAGCGTGTTTTGTCATAACGAGGTAATATTTTTCTTTGTGTGTAGAGACAGTACGAAAGTTGTCAATAATAAGCAATTACATCTGCAGCCGCGGCCCTGTTAAGCTGACCATGCACATTTAAATATGGGCCTGCTGCCTGCCATTGGGGCTTTCTAGACTCACTTGTTACTCCCTAATTTACGTACTTTCCGACATACATACATACGTAAATAAATTGTTTACTAACAGCTAATTATTGTTATAATTATTGTATTTTGAATGTACAATAAGAAAAGTTTATAAATTAAATCTTCTATGCGTTTATTTTATCCTCATACATTTCATACCAACCAGCTATTTTTATATAAAAATAACGAAATAAAATATAAATAAAAAGTAATAATAATAATAATAATAATTTTTAATATGAAGAGTAATCAATTTGGAAAACGATGAGTCATAAATTGCGTATGACAAAACCGTGATCAAATTGGGCAAACATCTCATAAAATTAGCAATTCGTTTTAAATACTAAATACACGTTAAATAACAGTGGAAGGCTACAAACAGGTTATACAAAACGACTCAAATGCCTGCCACGCACTTCTAGCCGTGGAAGTTATTTTGGTTTATCGACCTTTGGGTAGCTCTTTAAAATTAAAAACTGAAAGCCTTGAATCGGTAAAATTGGCCACTAACGCCAAAATTTAGAATGACCGGCCTATACAAAAGGTTAATTAGTGTACATTTGACAGCGCTGAATGGCGCCCCCCTTTATAAGCAATAATTTCCAACTTAAGCATTTATTTTGTTATATACTCGTATCGTATATAATACAGATTAATAATTACGTAACGATTCATAATTTTTGTTACATTATAATATTTTATAATATTAAAGTATTTGTTTATTGAAGAAATATTTATTGACATAAATCAGTGAGTTGTGTTTATTATAAATATTTATTAGGGTCATCAACTTTCTATATAATCGAATATAAATTAGCTTTCTCGTGTTGTCTTTGTAGATTTACCCTTGGCAGATCTTTTCAGACGAATAACATTATCACAAAAAGGAATATATGCATATAAAAAGAAAATCTAATAACAATTAATCGAATTAAATTTTTTTTTTGAAAAACTAAAACAAAAAAATTATGCTTTTTAGTTAAGAAATTTTTCAAACAAAAAAATAAAAATTAATTAGCTGATAATCAAGTTTCTCACTTGTATTATAAATCGTATACTCGAAATGTACAGTGGTACAAAAACAAATCAGTAGGAAATTCGCAGACCTAATTGATCACTAAACTTTTTTTTTCTATCTCTATTCGAATAATTTTTCTCTGCTGCAAAATAGTTTTTTTTTTTTAACGAAACTGGTTACAACTAAACTATTGACAGACTGGAAACTTGCATTTTAAGAACAACTCAGGCATTTCCAAATAGATGCTGGTAAAAACTCAAAATTTCCCACTGCTAAACAGCTCACACGAATGCTATTAAAAATTTTTTAAAAGCGTATTTAAAAAGTTACTTTTAACGATGCACTGTCACCAGCATGTCTACGTGCTACTGTGCGTCACTGCATCTAAATATAGTTAAAGCTAATTTCCTAGCAATGCTTTGCGTCTATTTAAGGCATACCTTGTGATGCTATCACCATCAAAATTGAATAGCTAAAAACAAACAGTCGGTTCAAATGTAAATACAAAATCAAATGAAAATTATTCGACTGAAAATGATTCGAATAAAATATTGCAAAAATAAAATAAAATAAATAAAACTGTATGCGGTTTAATTTAAGCAATGCTAATAATCAGAGTTGTATTATTTGCATATAACTTCCAATAGGTGCGCCGAGCCAGCTTCTTGGGGAGACATAAAATCGAAAACGCATATGATTAAATTATATTCAGATTCGGAAAAGTCCTAATGAAGTTAGAATTTTAGACATTCATTATGGTTTTTATGATATTATAAAATTGTTTACCAAATGGAACATATCCTTTATTAGCCAATTACATCAATTATAATTTTTCTTTACAATAAAATTTGAATGCGTTTAAAGTTTTTTTTTTTTTTAAATTATTTACTAGCGAAAATCGCCATAATTTTGCATTCAATAGAATTTTAAGCGCCACTCAGAAACAAACTGAAAGTACTTCCATAGTACATTACTAATTAGCATTAAAAATCTATTTGGTAATAAAATCTTAATGAAATCAATACAATGGAAATCTCTGAGTCTTCTTAAAAATAATAATAAGCAATTTAAACTGAAAAAAGCGGTATTTTATTCAAAAGACAAAACAATTAGTTGCACACTCTATAAAAATAAATACTCGTAATAATTGACATAATAAATAATTCACATAATTCTCATTTGTTTTATATCTTTAATTCCAGATATCCCACGGCTTTTAAACGAGATTTTTGTTGGAAAAATTTTTATTATTAATTATAAGGTGAGTAAAGCCAATCATACTTTAAAATTCAATTTAAAACAGTGACTAATAACATTTTCCTAAATGATTTTTTTAAGCGACTTTTTCATTAAAATAAACGCAATAATGGCAGATGTATGCATAGAAGAGTAGTGTGTGTGTGTGTGTGTGTGTGTGCCTGTTCGAATATGGGTAGGCCCAGATATAAACATTTTCTTAAAAATTACTTGTTGTAGCCATTCAATGCATTTTGAACTCCCACACAGGGATTTTTTTATTTTTTTTTTTTTCGTCTGCGGCTTACAAACTCAGCATACTGATGAAATGTTTCAGGCCAGATCAAGTCATTCACTCATTGAGTATGATTTTGAAAAATTTGTATTTAAATTAAATTACTTGTGTTATTTGCTAGATTTTTATGCATTTCAAAGATAGATAACCAGATAAAAAGAAAAATAATGCATTTTAACAGACATTTTCATTATTTAAAACTTTACTGTTTAAAATTTATTTAAAATGTTAAAAGAAATCTTTGCATTGCAATGACTTCCAGACCTTTAAGTCTTGTTTTATGCAAATAAACTTTTCGATTTTTCAACTGGAACTACGAATGAAAAAAAAAAAAAGTGTACCATTAAATTAAAATAAATATTTATGGAAATATTAGGAGACTGGATGGAGAAGCAATTTTATAAAATTAAAGATTAAATTACATTTTCTCTTAATGAAATGTGAAACGAGCTAAGAGAGAAAATCTTAAAATAAGAATAGTATAACAGTAAGACAAGCAACAGTATAACAGTAAGACTCTGCTATTGGGCAGAACAACATTTTTTTTAATATTTATGAATATATCTCGTCATTGTCTTATCGAATGCCTTTTTCGCCTAATTCTCAGCAGATGTTCCTGGCGAAAATTTCAATCCTCTTGATGCATATGAAATTCTATATGCCAACTTAAAAACAAAACTGTGGGAAATGCGATATCTATAGATTTTGTACCATTGCCAAATCCATCTAATACGTTGATGTAACACAACGCAAAATTATATATAATACTACGGAAAAATAACAAATTAATAGTTATCTGAGCGATTTAAATATAAAACAAAAATTATTTCGAGCTGTCTAGTCATTTAAAGAGTCTCTCACCGTAAGCGAACAAATAATGCGCAGCATACTAATCCGGATTTCATGGAATCAATTCCTGCTTAGATCCTGGCTGTTTTCCTTCAGGCAAGCCGAAAGTTTGGCCGGTAAAGTTATTTAAAAAAAAAATTTTTTACTTTTCTTGGGCGCCATCTGCATCTCGTTCCTTTATAATCAAACATTTCAATTATTCTAGAAAGACATTCTTCACTTATCCTGCACTTTACGACATCCAATTCGATTGTTCAGCGCCATGCCTTTAATGTAACCTTTACAATCTATTTATATCAGCAGCTCGAGTATTATTGTAATAAAATTAATTCCGGGAATGCACCGAAACTTTATAAATGTACATGCTCTTCTGAAAATTTAATGTTCAGTCTTTGCAATTAAACAACCACGGAGTCCAGACATATCTTGAAATATTGCCACAGCCTGTACAGCCATGTAAGAGGAGTAAAGGTATATAACTCACTCATAGATTATTAGAGTCTGACATAGAATGAAAATTTACTCGTATGCTTTTTCGCTTTATTTTATATCTCTTCGTTAAAAAATGATAATACCCGCCCCCTCTCATTCTTTTATTATTAACATCTTTAGCATGCAGTTTTGTGAAGTTTTAACCACAAAATGTATACAAATTGATTGATCGTTTGGTATACATCCCTTCATTCCTTGCATTTGCCTTAGTATAACTGTCTCTTTTCTAAAGTCCGTTAGGTAACTGATGCTGAGGTTTTTTTTAACTGTCATTGTTTACTTTTCGGGACTGGTTGCTTTTCTAAAAGAGCGAATGAAACAAACGGTGGGTTTAAGAAAGTACTTTCGTTTTCACCCTCTTCATTTTAAATTACTTTATAAAAGGAGAGATAAAACTAAATTTACTGGCCGACAGCCAGGCTGGTGGTAAGGACTTGTCACAGTCATTTCGATTTGACATGGTCACGTATGGTCTGTGCGGTCATAGTCAATTGTGTCACATTAACTAGTTTATGATAGGAAATTTTTGTAATCATAATTAGACGCTGGTAATGAATTCTGTCTATATAATTTAAAAAGGTCAAAGCACCACTACACACCAAATATATGCATATGTATACCTGTTTATGTATTTATCTTATATGCTTGAATCACAAGTTTAGAGATTTATTTTATCAGCTTATTCGCAAAAACTGCTGATTGATGTCATACTTTTTGATAATAAAAATTGCGAATGCACTTCAATTTAAATTCGGATATTATAATGATTTCTGCTGAAGACGATAGACGAATTTAAAATTTTATATGGTCGAATACATGTTCAATGGAAAAAGAAATATTGTCAGAAACAATTAATACTGAATGAAGCAATGGATGACACACCTTTTTGTTAATGATGTGCAAACAGACACGTGTACTCGTACCTGCTCGTATATCCACTAGATCCGTAAAAATGTTTTGTAACTCTTCTTTAAAAGCCAGAACAGACAAAGTAACTACAATAATCGTAATTGAATGATAGTCGATTTACAATCAAATAGTT
Organism: Ormia ochracea; assembly: GCA_963402855.1. Taxonomy (NCBI): domain Eukaryota; kingdom Metazoa; phylum Arthropoda; class Insecta; order Diptera; family Tachinidae; genus Ormia; species Ormia ochracea. Next base: position 43,653,215 of record OY727109.1, read on the forward strand.
TTCTCTACTTGCACTTATTTATTTATTTTTTGTATTAAATAATGTGTGAAATAAGTGAGCGTGACATGACAAATAAAAGTTGTGTACATTGTATGTACATGTAATTGGTCTAGTATAAATATAATTTATTAATTAAAAACTTTAGTGTTACTACATAATCAACATTAGATAACTATTAAATACAATGATGAACCGGGTAACTCAAAATATGCTTCATTTTTCATTAGTTGACTACATATGTGAATGTTGGAGAATCTCGCAATGCTTCTCTGTTTATTACAAAATGCAGGAACAAGAAATTTTTCTTAGAAAATTCATCTGCAAGATATGCTTTAAAGGCTCGACTCTATGCACAGCTGATTTAACTCCTATAGTATCTTATCTAAAGCAAATATATCAAATGGCAACAAATTAAATTCTCTGGCGTTTTGAATGAAAAAATTTGATCTATACATCATTGGAAGTTCCCATTTATATATTATTTTTGAAGGAAAAAATATGCTGCCCTCACGGGTTCTTGCGGGCTACACATCACTGGAAATTTTTCTATTCGACTAAATGTATGCAATGCCGGCTGAAGTTCACATTTATATAGTATATTATTTTTGAAAGGAAAGAATTCTGCTCTTACGGAGTCATGCGGGCTATGCATAATTTTTTTTTTATTTATTTTCATAATAAATAAAAAATTCAATAAAATAATAAACTTTCTTTCAAAGCCGCTTGTATTATAGGAAAAAAAAAGTTTTTCCTGAAAGTCAATTGCAATTTCCTTATAATTTGTGTTAATAAAATTATTTAATGGGAAAACAAAAATAAAATAAATACAAATTAATTTATTATGAAATAAATTGTAAAAACTGGCCTGCTTTACACAACAAAAAAAAAATGGAAATGCAAACAGATTCAGTGACAGAAAGCTTTTGCCTTTCGATAAAAATAAAATTTGACAATTATTGTTTGCAGTAACGAATGTTTCATCAACTAAATGCAGGGCGACAATTCTCTGTAAATTTCATTGCATGTATTAGAAAGAGGATGAAGATTAGGACGATTATGAGTAAAATGTAAAGTTTTGTTAATATAACAAAAATTCTTTTTTTTACACGGATTCTTTTGTGTACACGATGATTTCCAATATTTTCTTAATTGCTCTTAAATCTTAAATCACAAGAGACCAGAGACAATAATCCAGATATAATCTCATCAGATGATGAACAAAATAATTCTCAAAATGGCTGTGAGATTGTAGGATTACGTTTCTTGACTGCAAGTGGCAAAACATACAATATTACATGTTTACATCAGTTTTCAGATATTTTTTACTTTTAAAGTAAAATTCCTTTCTTATAGTACATTTAATGGATTCAAATGTAGATTATTTTCCACACGATTTTTTTTGGCAACGTATCTATCGTGTAAAAAGAGCATTAGGTGTACATCAAAGGAAATACAATAAATAAAATATATAAAACTTTTTTTTTATATTAAAAAAAAATGTGTTATCTGAACACCGAAAAATGACGGATTTTCCATTTGTATTACCAAAAAAAAAAATTTGGAAAAAATTCAAAATAAAAAAAATTAAAGATTCCTTGATGCAGAAAAATTCCGCATAGGAGCCAGCTGACACCACGCAAATATAAATATTTAAATAAAAAATATAATAATAATGCGCAGCCGAGGTAATATGACTACAAGCCAGTGTTGCCACAGATGAAGTGAACAGCACAATCTAAACGTTGCAGTTTGCAATGTTGACCAGTTTAAATAACAAATGGCAGTTGGTTCGTATTCTTCAGGGCGGTGTAATGGCAATATTATCGGAAATCCTTGGCCATAATTCATTCTAAGTCAACTCTTGTGATTGTTTTTGATGCAAAAAAAACTCTCACAGAAACTTCAAATGATATAAAAAACAGTTTGAAAAAAATATATATATTGTAGAAGTCAATGAAAAACATTTGAGAGAAATAAACGATTATTAGCGAAAAATGTTGCCAAAGTCAAAGTCAAAGTAAAACCAAAAATCTTCACAAATTAGAAAAAAGGAGATTAGAAGTTCTTGAAAACTATTTCTTGACTGAGAAATATGAAAAAACTTAAATTTGCTTGACTACACTGGAAGTCTTACTAAAATTAAATATTAAAAATATTTCCCCATAAACAGAAAACGTAAATAAATAAATACTACGAAAAACAAATAAATCAAACAAATGCCAAAATATATAGCAAGTACAATTACTTCCTTCACTTTATCGCTAAAAACAGAACGTAAATATCAATAACACATTGAAGTGACGGCAACAAAATATCAGTGTGAGAGCAACTAATCGTTGGTGTCGACATCGATGTTGACATTTATAATACGGCTGCATATAAATTCTGAAATTTAGTACGTCTTAACTATCAATTAAAAAAATATATATTACGCTTAGATAACGAGAAAGTAGGGCGCTTAATTATTACCCAACAACTGCATAACCAAATAACTTCAAGTGCATATAATTCAGCTCTCATGCAAATAATTTAGCGAACCGTCCCATGTGCTCTATATATAGGCGAAATTCACATGATTTTAAAGCAGATTCTTAATAATATTAATTTTGAGCTCCAATAAACGACACTCTACGTCATGATGTTTTCCATAAATTTAAAGAAGAACTCATAAAACTTAGGCTAACCTTGTCTGATAATTAAAAAAAATTAATTAAACGACATTTGATATGAAATAAATATTTTTAGTTGTTTCCGGAATTTTTCATTCCACCACTAAACAAATACGTCAGACAGACAAGGAATGGCCTCACAATACAAATCAATTTTTGTAATTCACACTGCCTCTAATTCTGGGCGTGTCATTAATCCTACGTAGGCGTAGGATTATTTATGTCCTGCAGTTTAATTCCTGCAAGTAAGGTGTCCTTGCAAAGGATTTCTGAGTTATTGCAGAAATTTGTGAAGCTAATCAAGCTAATCCTTATGAGTGATGTAATTTAAGAAAAAATTAAAATGCTTATGGGAACTCCCAAGGAAGTAGACAGGAAAAAGACAAATTTATACTAAAAGATGTGGTGATGGAGGACTTCATAACACACAGCTCTGAGCCATAATAACTTATCAACAGTGACTGCACAGGCCGTCTTTTTCAGAAGAATCCTTAAAAAGGATTTATTTCTATTCTATTGCCACGGTATACTTTCACAACCCGTTTGACAGCCATTGCAGGCAAGATTATAACGAAAAGCTTACATCATTTATAAAATATGTAAATTTTAACATACGAAATGCAAGTTTTTTTTTTCTTAGAGATCAGTGAATATTTTAATGCAATTTCCATAATAAATAATGGCATGAAAATGTAAACAACTAAATGGTTAAAGTGAGCAAATGGAAATAAAAATATACAAAATGGAAAAGACACGAATGAGTTAATTTTTTATTTATTGAGGAGCGCAATCCGATTAAAAATTGCATACCAAAATTGAAAAATTGAAGGCGACATGTAAAATGCCGTTTGTTGTACGTTTGCGTCTCTGCTGCTCCGCCTTTCAACGCAATACCTGGCTGACTTTAATGATATTCTATACAATTTTACAACAATAGCTGTACAAATGAATACTATTCGTTTGCTTGTTTCTTTATTTGTTGGATCATAAACGATCATAAAAGAAGATTATGGTGATGAATGCGGAGATGCCGGTGGTGTGTCTCGATTACCCATCATTTGCCACATAATGATCATTCAAATTACAATGAGCATTAAAAAAAAATATTTAAAATTTTCACCTTTGGTTTGCAAGAAAAGCAAGAAAATCAAGCGACCTTAAAAAATCTTAAAAAGCTGAAATCAACAACAAAATGATGATCGTTAAAAATCCAAAAGATCATAAAAAATATACTTCTAAACAAAGTTTTTTATTTTTTTGCTTAAATTTTTCTTTTGAGGTGACAATTTTGACTAGGCACGACTGCGTTATTTTACTTGGCTCTGTACAAATATCTGACTGTCTGTCTGTGAATTTTATGTCTGGCATTTTTAGCTATAAAACTTGCAAGCCGTTGATTTTTGTTTATATAATCTTTGCCAAAGTTGAACGAGTACTGAATGCTCTTTGAAATCATTTTCTGTTGCAGGCACTCCCATGTGTCATTCATTTGTCTTTAAAAAAAAAAAAAAAAAAAAAAAAAAAAAAAAAAAAAAAAAAAAAAAAAAAAAAAAAAAAAAAAAAAAAAAAAAAAAAAAAAAAAAAAATTAAAAACTGCAGTAACAACAGTAACGACATTTTTTTTTTTTTTTTGCAAATCATTATTTAAATAACTATTATCTAAATCAGTAATGAGTTAGAGGCTGAAGGGAGGTAAAAAAAATCTAGTCCCATTAATTGACTATACTATATTAGCAAAAAATTAAACTTGAAAACACGTCAAACAATTACCAAACTAAATTAAAAGCCGAGCCGATTTGGGAATACCACTACGAATGCATAAAATATTTTAACAACAATATTATTATTAAATCTATAAAATGTAAAAACTCTACAATATAAAAAAAAGAGAAAAAATATACATATAAAAAAAAGCACAATTTCATAGTACGAGCATACAGTGCTTGCTTGCCTGGAGGATGGTGATAATGTAAGGGAAAAGAAGAAGCAACTTAATGGCGTTATTATTCCTATAGGGTGGGAAATGTAGTGGAAAAAGAAAATCTTGTATGTGTCACACATACATTAATAAAAAATATATAATTTTTCGTTCAGTTGTTTCATATCATTTAGTCGATATTCTGATTCTTCTAAAGGCCATGATTCACTATTCCACACACATCGTACGATTTGGCATATCTACTAGAAAAATAGAAATAATAATTCAACTGTGTAAGCGATTTATCTAACAAGTTATAAGATCATGAGATCGGGAGGGCATTTACTTCAAGCCGCTAAGAAAAAATTGGTTTCTATCACATTTTTAGGTATACAGAGCCATTTTGATGATATTTTTTAAAGAGCATAGAAACGTCTCGCGATTATTTTTCCAATTTCTTCACTAACTGAGGTTTGGAAATATAATTTTCCCAAGTAACAGCATGGCGTTGTGTAGACAGTTCTTTAAAAAGCTTATATGATTATTTACATACTTAGAAGAAACGTCAGCAACATTGGATCATACTTCTACAGTAGTGTGGTATCTATAAAGCCACTCGGAAGCAGATTTTTAAAATAGAATGAAATCACATTAAATTAAAGTCCGAATGAAACGTACGACTGTGTAGAATAGTGAATACCCGCAATCATTGTTAGAACTGCCGGGCTGGTCCCGAATGCAGTGTTACGGATATCAAAACCCTACTGCTGTACATTATGACTCGTATTTACACTGTGGTAGCCGCTAATACAAGCAAACGGTGAGTGAGAAAAATAGAAAATTATATATATATATATATACAGAGAGAGAGAGAGACTTGATAACAAAACAGAAAAAAATATGAAAACTGCTGAGAAAACTCTTATAAAAACTAAAATTTACATAATAAATTTTTATGTAATAAATACAGTATAATCTCGATGGTCTGAAGAAATAAAAACCAAGTGTTGACCCATAATATCAAAATATCCGAATTTCCGAAACAAGAGAAAAATTAAAGTAGTATTTTGTAAATATATATGTATGTACTGTGTATAGCAAACTTATTTTTATTTAGAAGAAATTAATTTTAAAATAAGTTTAATTCATGTATGAGTAAAAATAATTAGTTTCTATAAAATTCTTATATTATTTGTTGCACAAATAGTTGGATATTTTCATCATTTCCCGAGCAGGAACTTCCTACTCGTCGCAATATTTTATACAGTGAATGATTCAAGACCATCATCTTCAGTCTTCAGTCTCATGATCGTTGCTCTCAACTTCGTCATTCAACCAATCATTTACTTCAGTAGAACTACAAATGTCGGCTGCTAAATCAACAAGGAAATCAGTTACTTTGGTAGAATTGCTGCGCGTCAGTCTTGCTAGAGGAGCTGCATCCTCTGTGTCCCATTCGTCTTCATAAAGAATTTTATTAAAGCACTTTTTAAGAATATTTTGGGCCACGTTCTTTAATGTAAAAGTTTTAAGAGCATCTATAAGATACTTATCGCAAAAAATTATTTTTGCGATAAATAAATTTTATTGCAAAAGCGAAAGAAATAAGTGCTATTCGAATTATTGAGATACAAAAAATAATGGTGTCCGGATTATAGACTACTTAATGGCAACAAATTAAGCGTCCGGTATATCGCGTTGTCCGGATTTGCAGGTATCCCAAATATCGAGATTATACTGTAATATTATAAATGTATTTATAAACAACTATACTCACCGGCACAGTATGAAGAAACAACTGCAAATAAAGAAAATAAAATAAAAAATTATATTAAAGTTATTATTATTAAAGTTAAAATTTTATAAAGTTAAGTTATTATATATATATTAACAGAGTTACAAAAGCAACAATGACGGCATAAGACGGTGGCGGTGATAACTCTTTTTAGTTATCTGTACACAATTCCGTTGCGTGTAAAGATTACAAATTATTTGAATTATTTCAAATAATTATTTTCCTTGTAGTTGAATAATTCTATTTAGCACTTCTCCCACAAGAGTTTTTTGTAGCTTGAAGCAACTTTGTGCCTGTTTACAATGCGAAATCCGCAAAATTATTGTAAGAAAATATGGTAAAACAAAATTTCACTGCATCGACATGAATGCAACTTATAGAGAAAAAAAGAAAGAAATTTACACTAAAAAAATTTCATATTGTAAACCGACTCAAACGAATAGAAAGATTTTATTCTGCTCAGCGAAATTGTTCGGCACTTCTAAGAGTATTTCCTAGACACGCCCAGAGATATTTTTTGTTTAATGTAATATTAAATCAAATGGAGTGTTGGAAAATTTATACATACTACTGTATCGCATATGTATCTGAAACGCGAAGTTCTTGAGATTTTTTGTCAATTTCTAGAGTTCCTCGAGACCACGGCACGTTAATATTTCATATTAAAAATAATAAAAGAAGACTTTAAATGCACAAAATATCGAATACAAGTTGAAGTGGTCGTAAACTATATGGTGCTTATTATGTTGTATGTATGTATGTGTGTCTTTTTATAAAGCCAAATGTCATCGTTAATGTTGTTGTAACATGAAACCTGCATCACTTATTATTACCCGAATCCAAACTTTTATAACCATATTTTCTATAAATTTATGGATTCTGTTTTTTTTTTTCCAGTGGAAAACATTTAAGTTATAAAAAAATATTAAATTGTTTAGAAAAAATTTTAATAGAAACCATAATTAAAAATTTTTTTTTCCATACACATGCGACCAATTTGCACGCAAATGATGCAACCAAGCATTTGCCGCTTGAATGCGGACAGTAGCAGTATCTCGCTCACTGTGCCACCAAACGTTTTTCAAATTAATTTTATATTCTTACATACATATGTATGTACATACAATCACACATACCTAAATACATATATGTACATACGCATATACATAAATTTTTGCAATAATTTTTGTTAATTCTTTTTTATGGATTTGGTTTTGTTGCAAACGGCTGCACAAAAGCGCAATGCAACAACTGTTGACAATGATTATAAATCGCATTATTCCAACACGGTTAAAAATAATTAATTTTTCTGTTTTATGTTCAACTTTTAGAGCCAACAAAATAATAATGAGTGCCAAAGACAGACTGTCTGAGCGTCTGTCTTTGACATGCCTGAGCATATTGAATTTCAAAATTTTAAATTGTGATATTTAATATTTTGTTTGCATTTAATGACAGAAATGTCATAAAGAAATAGATACATACACACATGCATACATGCCCACGTACATACACACATCCATACACACGTAGAGTAGCCTTAGTGAAACGAAGTTTTCTTTTTCTTTTATTTGTCCACTTTATGTTCAATAAATGGAAAACAAAAATATTTATGGCAACAAAAACTATTAATAAAGAATTATATGTTGAAGTTCAATAAATGTTGTTTGAAAAAGCAAACTTGTTTTCTATTTCGCCGTGCTCTCGAAAATTATGCCATTAAATACGAAAATATTTTCTCTAAAAAATAAGACCTAAATTAAAATATAGTATTGATAACATATTGATAAAGAAATATTTCTAACCAACGAATGCAATTTTTAAAAGTGGGAAAAAGAGAAGGTTTTGTCATATCTGTTTACATAGAATTACACATTAACCCATGTGCAGCCGCTGTCCCTGTTAGGGAACAATAACTTTTTCCGGTTGCATAACAGCATTATTGGCAATAAATAAAAAAAAAATATTTCATATAAAATCTGGCAAATGCAATGACGAACAAATTAGGTGGTATCATAAATCGCACTAACCCAATACGAACGGACTTATTTGGTGAACCGCAAAAGAAATAATTTTAATATAGTTTTCTCTTTTTTGCATGGCCAATTTAATGAAAATAAAGAAAACTAAAAATTTCTCGCTTTTCGTCTCGCTTTAGCCTTTAATGGGTTAATGGAGCTTTAGTATGAAGAATTATGTAGTTTTTTATTTGTAAAACAGGTTTACAACCCTATAAATTATATACATGCATACATATATTCTGGATCCATTTAAAGAGGCCAGTTGATTGGCTGTCTGCAGTAATTTTGTGGCGGTGTAAATTCAGCCTAAATTTTTGCTTAAAATCACATATCTTAAAACTTATCTGCTCAGAAGTTTTTTAAAATTATGCAGTATGAAAATCTCCAAAATCGGCTAATCAATATATGTATATACACATACATATATACCATTGACAATAAATATCAAAAAAATTATTCCATATTAAATAGTGCAGTTCGAATAGTAAAAATTATTTTAAACATTTATAGGTAAAAGTGCAAGAATAAGCGATTAATATACACAAATATCTAACCACGGACTCTTGCCCAATACGAATAGTATAAGTAGAAAAATAAGGGGATTATACAAATTTATTACTTCTCAGTAATGAAAAATATATTGCCAAAGTAAAATAGACTTAATGCACTCTAATTCTTGCGTGCAAAAAGATTTATGGAAAATATTCTTAAAGAAGGGTATAAAAGATTCGGCACAGCCGAACAGAGCACTTTTACCTGTTTCATTGTGTATATCTAAATTTAGGGAAATGACTCAGAGATGAAAGATTACAATAAGAATGTTAACTGGAAGCGATGTTAAAGGGAACTTTTTGGAAGAGGGGAATAATTATATCGTGTATTGTATAATTTGGAGCTGAAAATTCTTTGATAGTTAAGTAAATGAATATTAATTTTTGGGAAGAAAACTGGCAATCCCCATAATAAAATAAAACATTATCTGAACTCCTTTAGTTTTTAACAATAAATCATTTTCCACAAAATCCAATAAACAACCAGCTTTGTTAAAGCTCATTCATTTCTGTACTAAAACCTAAAGCACAAAGCCAAATAAAAAATAAAGTGTTTTTGTTGCCCGAGCTTCTTATCTTTCCCGCTTCATTACTGGCTGTTTAGCACAATTTTCCCTCATGTGCACACATACTAAGACGTTTGGTATGTTGACTAACCACCTTTGTGACTTTTCGGCGGCAATCTTTTGATTTCAAACTTTTGCTTTATTTTCAAAAGTTACACTTCTAACGGTCTTGCCCAGTTCAGCATTTGTTAAACACACATTAACACACAAGCAAGGAGAAGAAATAAACGAGTTGGCTACATTGTTTAAATCGAGTTTCATAATTAAAAGACAGAAAAAACAATAAAAAAAAAAAAAATTCCAAAACAGGAATATTGTTTGTTAATCTAATAACATGTACGAGTACAGGAAGAAAATATGTAAAACTATTTTCTAATCACAAGTATTACAGTTTCCGTATTACAAGCGTTCGCTCATAAGTGAAAAATTTGTATGCAAATCGCTCAAAATGTTGAGTACATTTCCCACAAATAATTTTTTCAAATCAATTGTGGGCAATGCAAAAACCCCACTTTAAAATGTATTTCAGCAATTTAAGCTCGAAATAATTCATTTTATAAGTTTAATTTTTTTTTCTTTTAAAAAAACAATAAATTTACTTTTTACGTGATTTGCTTAATAAATTGAAAACACAAAATAAATAATTAATTCCTCAGTATAATAATAGAATTTTTTATACTGAACACAAACACACACACACTCTCTGTAAAGAATAATAAAATATTATAAATTTTCTATTATTCAAAGCTGTGTAATAAGAATTGGCTTCAAAGTGCCGTAATGCGTCAAGTTTCGCTTAAATAACTATTATTGCAAATTGTAATAAAAGGAATTAATACGAGTATAAAACTAGTTAACATTTTAAATAAAATGTTTAAATTCTTGTTCATAGAAATGCACTTGCAGTTGTAGACACGTAATTGAAGGAAAAATAAAATAAAATAATTGCTAAAATATTTGATTGAATTACAAATCGACTTTGTGTTTTAATCAATAGAGTTAATTGGCCATCAAAAATACATGCAAGTGTTTTATAAAAAAATTTTTTTAAATAATTGCCACATAAATAACCCATAACTAAATAAAAAAATATATATATATTTTAAGCTTTTTTAAACAACTTTTACTAGCAAGCGCTTAAAAAGCTTTGCTGTGGCACAGACGTTTTCTTAATTGGCTGCTGAACTTAATAAAACTCTAGATTTTTTAATTCAATATTAACTTGCTTGAATTTCAATTCATTTTACTTGACATTTAGATTTATTTATGAATGCCAAAAAAAAAAAAAACGTAGAACAAACGTTGAAAATCCTTGCCAGCGAAGCTTTTGGATTAAATACATTTTGACTTTGACTTAAAAGCGTTGGCCAGATAAGCAAGCGAGCACAGTGATGAACAAATGATTTTTTTTTATTCTTTTGAACGTCAAATTAGTTTTCAAAGAGAACCGGCTTTAAAGCTTTTATATTCCAATACGGTCATTAACTTGCAGGCTAATAAATATATTGCATTTTTGTAAATTTATTGTAGATTTTCCACAACAAAGTTATTCGCTAAAGGAGTTGTTTCACTATCCCACACAGTATTAACACATGCCAAATTTGTCATGTATTAATTATGAAAAAGTATTATAGTGTAATCTAAAATTGTATTATTTTTTTGACAGTCGAATACCACACGCAAAAGTTTTTGAACATTTTTATAAAATTATATATAATTATATATATTTATATATATTATATATTATTATTATTATATATATTTTTTTATATATAATGTATATACAAAAAGTTTTAATGGATTATATAATAATCAACTTTTGTACAGCGCCAAATAGAATAAATTACGTAAAACATATGTTTTCGTAATACATGGATAATATGGTGTATCACCACATACGCCATTTTTATTTGATTTCATAAAGTATAATGCTGGAGTTAATGTCGACGTCGTAAACGCCGCCTGAACGTCGTCAACTGTCAAAAAAAAGTTGAAACGTATGAAATTGTATGAGAGCTGTTAATCTTAACGACTTCAGAAATTAAACGCAGAAAAAGTTCAATCGTTTTCAACTTTTTCAGCGTTTGTACGGCGTACCATGAAACGTCAAACCAATATTCATACATAATTATCTGCTTATTGTACTTGTTTAAACTATTGTTCCTTTTTTTTTTTTTTAATTAAAATGAGCTCGGATAGTACATTAAATGAAAAAATTATAAATGCTGTTCGCGAAAACGAACTTTTATATAACAAATTTTCCAAGAACTATAACAATACAGTTCTTAAAAGAGATATTTGGAAAAAAATAAGTAACAAGTATTTAATTACAAATATTTTAGTAAATAAATTTTCAAATTAGCAGTTCATATTTAAACGTCGTGTACGGCGTTGACATTAACAGCAAAATGAAATTAAACGTCGAACAACACAATTTCAGCGTTCATACGCCGTTTACGATGTCGACATTAACTCCAGCATAAGGCTTATGACTTGATATCACTTTCATGTGAATGAGTCGTTCGACTGTGTGGGATAGTGTAACAAGGCCTTAAATTAGTAACACTAAATTTTTTATAGAGAAACAAAAAAGAAAAAAAAGAAAAAAATTTCTTCAATTTTAAAGGGTTTTCAATGGATGAAAAATTTTTCATATTTTTGAATTGCTCAAAAATAAATAGGTCCTGATTTACACATGTCAAGTCTTGCTGTTCATGTATTGATTTTTATGAGAGCGCTAAGAGAGAAATATATGTGTTTCTCTCTTTCTTTCTTATTCGGAAATTAACGGGGGGAAAATGAAAATAATAAATATGGTTATGAAACTAAATGGTTTCATCTGTCATATTAAGGCTGATGATATTTTCTTATCAACAAGTATTCGGTAAAACGAATGATGATCACACTCTCTTAATATACAATAAAAGATGATGGATAATACAAATGCATAACAGAAAGTGGAAACAAATTTTATACATGACAGCTAGTTGGATTTCTTAGAAATTGACCTTTGGCCGGCTATTCCATATATGCCTTGTAAATTGAATATAGGGTCACTCTTTATCACTCTTTATCACGCAGTCGCGCATCGTAAAGACATTTTTATTAAAAAGAGAAAAAAAATTCGGTTCAGCAACTGGGAAGGACTATTAATAGCAAAGAGTATTCAATACGTATTTGTTCAAGTGTTTTTCTAATCTTATCAGCGCCCGAAGATAACTTTAAGTTTTCTTTATTATAGATAACTATAGTCACTAGTTACCTACCCTTCCCTTGTTTAACAGCTATTTGCCTTTTTAAATTCTATTTAAGCAATTTAATTACACGATATATTATTTATAATAGCAACGATATCGCTGTCCGGTTGATGCAACTACAACAATATTTTCCAAAGCAATTTCTTGCGTATTTATTAAGAAAGAACTTTACAAAGAATTGTTTTCCAGAAAATTCATAATAAATTTAAAGCCTTCATAAAATTTGTAAATTAATTTCTAACTAATTTTTTCTTTTTATTTTGTTTGTTATGCATGATGCAAAATAAAACAAATACTTTGTACTGAAAATGAAAATGTATTATTGTGCAATATTATTTACAATAGTCGATGTAATTATTTTTTCTTATTCTTTCAGCTTTCGAAAAACTTCAGGATGTCTCGCCAGTCAAGACTGGTGCTTCTATTACTCCTGTCTGTAGGGGTTGTTCAGTTGGCAGTCTGCAGTAACAGCACTTCAGCGAATATTGTGCACGATGACATACCAGATAATCAAATGGATTTGAATGAAATTATGCCCGACGAAAAACCACATATTAAAATTTCAACACCCAAAGTTAAAGAGACTCCCTTGCCAACGTCAACTAGTAAGAAGAGTCAGGATGCTAGATCCACTACGAGTACTGAGAAAATGATTAGTGATAGTTTGTTAGATGATTTGTTGGAAGCTTCTAAGCACTCTGAAGTCTTGGCTAAAGATGAGAGGTAAGTAGAAGTCCACGACTATTGTACATACTTTATTCTTGAACCTTTTACAGATTCCAACAATTGGTGGCTAAAAAGTTGAATTCAACCAGTACAACAGCTGCACCTATCGATGATAGCTATGACGATGATTATGATAATTATTATGATTATGAATATGGGAACAATAATGATCAATCGGTTACAAGCACTAGTAAGAAGTTCAAGAACAAAGAGAAACTGGCTAAGAAATCCATTGAAATGAAACCCATTAAGGAAGATATCAAGGTAGGTGGTTGACAAAAGATCGGGAAAAAAAATTTATATTTCTTGATCAGGTACAGACTTCCACGGCCAAAAGTAATGTAGATGACAATAAAGAATCGAACAATATTGACTTCCACGATAACAATATTGTAAATGATGAGGAAGATGATGAGGATGATGATTACGATGACGAAGATGATGAGGATGATGAATTTGAAAATGATAATGATATCAAGGATGATGAGGATGTGGTGTATAGTGAGGATGTGACATGCCCCCGTAACTGTACTTGTGAGCGTAATGCAAACAGCTATTTGGTGGCCTTCTGCAGTCTGTGAGTTTGACAAAATTAAAACAAGTGATTTCTACAATATAAGTGACAATATAAACAATAATTATTATATTTTAGGATTGATGTTGGCACCCAGACTTTCGGTAGCGACATTACCGATCTGGTTATTATGGATGCTGGACCTAAATATCCCATTCTCCTAGGACCCAACTTCTTTTTGGAATTAGGCTTAAAACATGTATCATCTATTAAGATTGCTAACTGCACCATTGAGTATCTACATCCCGATGCCTTTAATGGTTTGGATGATCTATTCTCTGTCAATTTCACTAATGTTGGTTTGGCCATTATCAGTCCAGATACTTTTGCCAAGAACAAGAAATTGCGCTTATTGACTATATCTGGAAACGATTTAAGTGTCATGTCCAGTGTCCACTATTTGTTGAAGGTGGGTGTAATATTTGATTAGACAAACCCAATTGCGGGGGATATATAGTACAGAGTTGACTTAATTGTTTAATTCCGTTTCATCCTCCGCAATTAAAAACATTATGTTTTAAATGCAATAATTATCAAAACCTTAATTTATTGTAGTCTTCCAGCATTGAAGAATTGGATTTATCACGAAACAACTTAATGGAACTTAATCCCAATGCCTTCTCGCAGCTAACCAATATTGTTTATATAAATTTATCGCAAAATAATTTACAGAAAATTCCCGAAGGCGTATTTAATAAGCTTGAAACAATTGAAGAACTGGATCTTTCTTACAACAATTTAAAAACTTTGCCGCCAACTATTTTCAATCACACCTCATTGGCTATTCTACATCTAAAATACAATGTCATCACCAACGATCTGAAGTTCGGAACTCCCGATTTGCAGCAATTGGATTTGAGTTTCAATCAAATACACACGGTGCATCACGGTTTGTTCGAGAGAATGACCGGTTTGACAAATTTGAATTTGAAGGGCAACGGTTTGACTAAAGTTCAACCCGACTCTTTTATGACTTTGAAGAATTTGCGAAACATTGATTTGTCCATAAATGAACTGGATCATGTGTCCAGCATGGCCTTCTTTAAAAATTCTGAATTGGATGTCATTAGATTGAATGACAATCCCAGATTGAGCCAATTACCTACCGATGGTTTCCGCAGTTATAATGGTTATTTTACCGTCTACTATTTGGATATTTCCAATTGTGCCATCGGCGCCTTAGGGCACAAGACTTTCTCTACGATGCCGCATTTGTCCATTTTGAAATTGGCCTGGAACAATATTAACAATTTGGATACTCACACTTTTGACAGCTTAAAGAAATTAACCGATTTAGATTTGAGCAATAATTTAATTGTCAGTTTGAATAATTCAGTATTTGAACACAACGATGATTTGACCAAACTGAATTTGGCTGGGAATCCCATACACAAGCTATCGGTAAATTTGTTTGAGAACTTGGGTAAATTGCGAGAATTGGATGTTAGCGACTGCGAATTAAAGACTCTTTTGGCTTACAATCAAAATGCTGCCGATCGAAAATATAAATTCTACGAAACTTTAAAATCTCTAAATGCCTCCTCAAATCAAATCCATAGAATACATTCGAATGATGTCCGCTATTTCAAGAACTTGAGAAGCCTCGATATTAGCCACAATCCCCTAAAATGCAATGGCGATTTCCAGGACTTTATTAGCTATGCCTCTCTCAATCGTCAATTAATGCCACACTCTATGCCCTCATTAGCCAACATGGAATTGGGCGACATACAACAAATTGAAATTCAAAGTCAAGCCGGCTGGGCAGCTCTAGCCCATGATGTTTGCAAACATGAGGAATTAACTCACGTTAAAAAGAATACCGTTAGCAAGTTTGAAAAACGCTTGCAAAAGGCTGATAAAGATTTGGATGAAGATGCCAAGAATTTATTGAACATTATGGAAAACAATAAATTGCAGAAGATTTTGAAGGATTCCCGTCAAGGGGTATTGATGAATGATAACGACATTAATGCCGCTGAGGAGGAGAAAGATGTTGATGAAACAGATTATGCTGATGCTGACGACGACGGCAATAGTGTAGATGATGACAATGAGAATGTTGACAAGCATCTAGATGATTATGAAGATTATGAAAAGAAGGCGGAGATTTCCAAAAAGATTATCGATCACGGTATACATGTTCAAGAGATCGATTTAAGTAAGGAAACAAGCGATAGCTTTTTGCTTGGTGAGTATTCCATTAAGAGAATTTATTTAAAATAACTAAGAAAAATTCCTGCCAATTTTTTAATGTAAGTAACTGGCTTAAAGACAGAAATTTCGATATCAGGCTCAGTAGGTTTTACACAGTACCGGACTACTTGAAACTAAACAATTTAATATTGAAATAAGACATTCTTTCAAACAATCAATTGCATACGTATATCCATACATATATCGCATGCTGCGCGGAATAACAAATGTCAGTTTGAAATAAAACAAAATAAAAGTAATATTCGTGTGGCAATTTTGCTTACGAACATGCATACTAAACATGACATTGAAGTGATGCGGTAGAAATATACTAAAGTGATAGCAAACCTCTCATACCTTCCGAAACTATTCGACACCGCATCTGACATGTTTGGGTTGTTTAATATTCAGTTTCAGGGGCAAAGATTTTAATCTTCTGTTTTACGAATGTCATCAAATGATAATAATGCGTGCTATTGCTTTTTCAAAGAGTAACAAATTGTGTTCTGCGGTGAGCAATGAACAATAAATTATAATTTCCAAAAAAAAAAAAAAAAAAAAAAACGAAAAAAAATATATATAATTTGAAATAGCTGAAACCAGTGCATTATTCCGCACATTTAACGTTTTATAAATCATGAAAAAATACCGGACTATTAATAATTAATACTCACTATTTCATGTTGCAATTTTTAATATCTTTCTACCACTTCCAGATAAATTTATTACCGATCGTAGGAAACAACTGGAGCGCAATAACAAAGAAAAGAATGGAGATGAAGATGAAGATGAAGATGATACCGATGACACTGACGATGGCGATAAGGAATATATTATTGAACGTGTTCACATTTACTACAGTGGTTACAAATTCATAGTGCCCATCATTGTTATTGCTACATGTATGATTTTATTGATTTTGGTTATTGCCAAAGTCATATCGATGGTAATGCGTAAGCGTGGCGAACGTTATCGTATGTCGCTTTTGCAAGCCCATACAAATTCCATTGTATATCAAAAACTAACAGAGGATATTAAGCCACCCAAAGAGCCGAAACAGCCTAAAGTGCATCAATATACTCCCATAAACCAAGTTTAAAATAGCAGCTGATCGACGAACGTTAGAAAAATCAGAGCAGTAAAAGAGTATATTATTTAATGGATATGAATGAAAAGTGTTTTGCAGCCAATGTACAAGCACAAATGTAGAGTATTTTTGAGAAAAGCAAAACGAGAGTATGCATGTTTCGCAGGCACTTAAATAATAACGCATTAATTGGCTTTTAAATAGTTTTTAGTTTAATAAAAGCAGAAAGCACATCCTAAGTGAGGGTTAGATATTTTCAGTTATTTTGTAGATTTATAAAAGAAAATCTTAAGAAGCAAGTATTTTTTTTTATTTTCAAATAAATAAAAAAAAGAACTTTTGAAATTAAAACTGAAAGGAAAATATCAGTTTTTATTTATACTTAAATATATTATATAAATAATTAATTATTTACTTATTTAAAAATAAGACGATTTAACCAATATTTTTTGGATACTAAAAAAAAGGCAAATAAATTCTACGTAATTAAAAAATAGTATTAATAATAGTTATCTTCAATAATTCCAGCATAATTGAACTATTCCAAAATAACAAGGAGAATTCCTAAAAATTGCCATCAAGAGAGTCAATTTTTATTACCAATTTGCATTTAAATATATTTTTCCAATTACAGATCCTCTAACGAACACAACTCCCATTAAATTCATGTAAGAATTTACAGTTTTCAACTTCCCTTAAAGTGCCATTAAGTTTGGTGATTAACATTTTCAAACCTAATTTTCTCGAAATTGTTTACTAATAACTTCAAATGTAAAAACTTCATTTTCAAAACGAACATTTTTATATAAAAACATAAAATTTTTGCTAACTATTTGATTTTGGGAATTTTCTTTTCGTTTCGCTTTGTTTTTACGGCAATTTTGTATTTTTATTATAAATTATTATAATATACTATTACACACTTTTATTTAATTAATTTCTCTTCTGTATAAATTTTTTGCAGTTATTTACATTAATAATTTAAATAAATTAAATACAAAAAAAAAACACAAAATAAAATTTGTTTGTTATTTATTGGCAAAACAATCACCAGGTATAATTTATTACATTTGTACAAATCAATCATTTGTCGCAATGACGCGCGAAAAGACAAAACTGATTTTACAAAGATTCATTACAAATTTTATAGTTCATGCCAATTTGCTGCTTTATATGCCAAAGTCATATCTCTTACGCTTAATAGTTGTTTTTCCCCCAAATTAAAAGCTTAATAAATCATTATTAAATTCTAAAGCTGCAATATTTTTATTAACATACTTGCACATTACCTTCAGCTTGGAATCATGTAGCGCAGTGTAACTACTATTAAAAATCCGAAAAAAACTAGTGTATTAAAACCTATTTGCATTATATAAGTTAAACACACGATATATGTTTTATTTATTACTTATAAGACAAGCTACCAATTTTATTTTACAAATGATAAGGGCAGAAGATAAAAATTTCGTTCACATTTCTCGCCTGTGTTTATTAACAAAATCAGCTACGTGTTTTAAAAAACAAAACTCAATATATTTTGTCTCATATGCTCGATTAAGATAACCGGAAATCATACCCCTTCATCTTTTTTTTCGCCACTTTAAAAAAATGTATAACTTTTCTTCAGGGATAATGTTTAATTATTGAGAAATAATATTACTCCTTAAGCCCTTTACCCGCAATGCGAAACCATGCATGTCAGTCTTGCTAGAGGAACTTCATCGTCTGTGTCCCAATCGTCTTCATAAACGATTTTATTAAAGCACTTTTTAAGAATATTTTTAATGCAAACCAAAAAGGCCACATTCTTTAAGTAAAAGTTTAATCAGCATCTACGAGATTTTCTGAACTTGATAACATGTGTGACAAAAAATTTTTGGATAATAAATTTTTATTGCAAAAGCGAAAGAAATAAGTGCCCTCCAAATTATGGAGGTAGAAAAAAGAATGGTGTACGGATTATAGTGTTTAATGGCAACAACTTAAGCGTTCGGTTGTCCGGATTTTTAAGTGTTCCACTATCAGGTGTCCGAACTGTATATAATAGAAATAGAATTCTTCGAATTATCAATATTGGGCGGAATTTGGGTCTGCTTTGAATGCTCTTAAAGTGTGATATGAAAATAAAAACAAATGCCACATAAAAACTTTTGCTTCTTACCAATAATACACTTAAGCCAAATAAGAAATGATTATTTCTTGACACGTGTTTACCTATTCCATAATCACAATAAAAAATTTATTTCAATTTCGTACTCATTACATTTTAGACACATTTTATTATTTGTTTTCTGTTCAAATTTAATTTCAAATTTATCTATGTACGAGCATATACATACATACATACAAATACAAATAAGCCCCCTTATGGGCATTCCAGAATAATTCTGTCACTAACTTTTGCATACACGTGTCAACTGCGTAGTAACGACACAGCTTTTTCTAATCATGCCTGTACAAATATATGTCAACAAAAACTTTATATTTAAACAGTTCCTATGCCAGAATATAATAATCATACATATATATCAACACATATATATATATATATATATATATATATATATACTTGCATTGATCATCACACATCCATATGTACATGAATGCATAAATGCATACATTCTAAACAAGACATAAAGAAACTCAACCAACCATCCACGCAACGGAGTTCTTAAATTGAAAACCCACAAGACTCAAACCTTCTGGGTTTGATGCACTGCTTAGCTTAAAAAATACAATAATAATTCAATATCAAAATATATTTATGCCCTTATCCACCCACTTCTATTAGTAAAATTTGTATTAGTCCAACAGCAAGTCGGGTTGTCACACAGTTGTCCTCAGTTTGATAACCGTTTAATACAGACGAGCAAAGCTCAATCTACTTGACTTCTCATAAGGATGTAGATTTAAGGATGTACACTTTATGGGGCCGCAAATCAATATTACAGAAATTCTATCAAACGTATTTATTTATTAGAAATACATAAAAAATTAATTCCTAATTTATATCTTACGCCAGTGAGCGGACATTGTGACGCCAGTGCTGATTCACGCCACAAATCATTCGATGATTAATAGTTGCATACGAATCTTATTAAAACTTCTCTTTCAATTGCACTTGAACTTCCTAAAGTTCTAGAATACTTCTTCTCTCCAAGATTTGTTAACGCACTACGCACCTATTGTTTACCGGGTTTGCCGAGTTTTTTCTAGAAACTTGCGTGATCTTTATTAGAAAAAGTCAGAAAGAGATCATGAAAGAGATCGCAAAAAGAAACCAGCAAAAATGTCTCTCCAAATTTTTTAATTCGTTAAGGCCATATTGCGAAATAAAGAAATATGTCGTACTAAATTTATAATTATCGCTTTAAAGTAAACATAATACGCAATACAGTCACGCAAATTGTACACGTATTTCAAATTTTTCCAATATTACGAGTATATAAATTGGTTAGGTCGCCTGAGAAATTTGTCACTTCTATTCAACGGCGAGAGAACTCGGTATTCATATCAGCAATTTCGGAAAAAATGGATTTAAGCAATTTTTTAAAAGTGTTTTTAATGTATTTTTTATTACTCCAAAAAAACGCACTCGCTTTGGTTCAAATTTTGGATGGTAGAAGTACCACAATTGATAAAGTACCATTTATGGTACAGATTTATGAAAATGGAAAATTCATCTGTGGCGGGTCCTTAATATCAGACAATTTAGTTGCGACTGCTGGCCACTGCGTAGCAAATGTTGCAGTAAATAATTTATTAGTTGTGGGTGGCTCTGCAAAACTTGCTATTAAGGGTTTTATATCAACCATTAAAAAAGTATTTTTCCACAAAGAATTCAATGAAACAAGTCTTTATATGGATGTGGCTGTAATGGAGTTAAAAACAGCTTTTATAAATATTCCAAAACCTATTGATTGCGAAGTGAATACGAAGCCTGATACTAAGATTAAAATTTTTGGCTGGGGTATGGCATCTAAAGGCGATAAGCATATGTCGAAAGACCTACGAAATGATAAGTTTTTTATCATGGATCACGCCAAATGTAAAGGGAAAACAATAACATCAACGTTTTGTACCAAGGCATATCGAAGAGGTATTTATCACGGCGACTCCGGTGGTCCGGTATTATGTGGCAATTGCTTCTGTGGCATTGCATCGTCGTTCCATGAAACTGGAGATGGAAATCATTTTAGTGGGTGTACTAGTTTGGCACATGTAATGCCATTTATAAACGCTATTAAGAAATTAAATACATATTCTTCCACATAATAATTGTAAAGTATTTTGCAATAAACAGATTTTAATAAAATATATAAAATTTTTAATAAAAGAATATTAATAATTTTTTACTTTCCTTTAATTGAATTTTGAAATTAGGAATTAATATGTTGTGAATGTATTGCGTTTAAAATATTTAATAAATAGCCTTTTTTACATGTCGGATAAGCAAAACAGCGAGAGACAATCGTTTTATTAGGTTAAAGCACCTTGCGAACATGAAGGTTTGTAGACTTATGAAGCTTTCAGATCTAAAGCTTTCAATACAAATAATTTAAAGCATATACCAATTAAAGCCGAAAAGAACAATAATTAGAAAAATTCAATTTGCACAAATGTTCTGAAATGATCAGACAACGATATCTCGTAAGGCACTGAACACTACGGAGGTACGTACTTATGAATGCTTGATGGTTAAATTTTGTATCGTTCAACGATTACCGAACTATAATTGTCGAAATTAAAATAGGCATTTTCTTACATTTAGAATAATTTTTGGTAATACAGTATAATCTCGACAGTTCGGCCAAATAAAAACCATGTGTTGACCCGAAATATCAAAATTCCCGAATTTTATATGTAAATATATATGTATGTACTGTGTATAGCAAACTTATTTTTATTTACAAGAAATTAATTTTAAAATAAGTTTAATTCATGTATGATTAAAAACAATTAGTTTTTATAAAATTATTATATTAATTGTTGCATAAATTGTTGGATATTTTCATCGGTTGATGTTTGGTATCCTTTTGCTTTTTTTACGAAGCGTCTCCGAGGCTTTTTAGTTTAAGAATTTCCCGAGCAGGAAGTTCCTACTCGTCGCAATATTTTATACAGCGAATGATTCAAGACCATCATCTTCAGTCTTCAGTCTCAAAATCGTTGCTTTAAACTTCGTCATTCAACCAATCATTTACTTCAGTAGAATTACAAATGTCAGGTGCTAAATCAACAAGTAAATCAATTACTTTGACAGAATCGCTGCGTGCCAGTCTTGCTAGAGGAAATTTATAGTCTGTTCCCCATTCGAATTCATAAAGGACTTAAAGCACATTTTAAGAATATTTGGCCCAACTTTATTCCCAGCATTGCAAATAAAGAAGGCCACGTTCTTTAATGTAAAAGTTTTAAGAGCATCTACGAGATTTTCTAAACTTGATAAAATGTCTGAAAAATATTTTTGCGATAAATAAATTTTATTGCAAAAGCGAAAGAAATAAGTGCTGTCCGAATTATTGAGGTACAAAAAATGATGGTGTCCGCATTATATACTTAATGGCAAGAAATTGAGCGTCCGGTTCATCATGTGCCCGCATTTGCAGGTATCCGCAATATCGAGATTATACTGTAATATTTCAATTTCGAACTCATTACATTTTAGACACTTTTTATTATTTGGTTTCTGTTAAAATTTAATTTCAAATTTATGTATGTACGAGCATATACATACATACATACAAATACAAATAAGCCCCCTTATGGGCATCCCAGAATAATTCTGTCACTAACTTTTGCATACACGTGTCAACTGCGTAGTAACGACACAGCTTTTTCTAATCATGCCTGTACAAATATATGTCAACAAAAACTTTATATTTAAACAGTTCCTATGCCAGAATATAATAATCATACATATATATCAACACATATATATATATATATATATATATATATATATATATATATACTTGCATTGATCATCACACATCCATACGTACATGAATGCATAAATGCATACATTCTAAACAAGACATAAAGAAACTCAACCAACCATCCACGCAACGGAGTTCTTAAATTGAAAACCCACAAGACTCAAACCTTCTGGGTTTGATGCACTGCTTAGCTTAAAAAATACAATAATAATTCAATATCAAAATATATTTATGCCCTTATCCACCCACTTCTATTAGTAAAATTTGTATTAGTCCAACAGCAAGTCGGGTTGTCACACAGTTGTCCTCAGTTTGATAACCGTTTAATACAGACGAGCAAAGCTCAATCTACTTGACTTCTCATAAGGATGTAGATTTAAGGATGTACACTTTATGGGGCCGCAAATCAATATTACAGAAATTCTATCAAACGTATTTATTTATTAGAAATACATAAAAAATTAATTCCTAATTTATATCTTACGCCAGTGAGCGGACATTGTGACGCCAGTGCTGATTCACGCCACAAATCATTCGATGATTAATAGTTGCATACGAATCTTATTAAAACTTCTCTTTCAATTGCACTTGAACTTCCTAAAGTTCTAGAATACTTCTTCTCTCCAAGATTTGTTAACGCACTACGCACCTATTGTTTACCGGGTTTGCCGAGTTTTTTCTAGAAACTTGCGTGATCTTTATTAGAAAAAGTCAGAAAGAGATCATGAAAGAGATCGCAAAAAGAAACCAGCAAAAATGTCTCTCCAAATTTTTTAATTCGTTAAGGCCATATTGCGAAATAAAGAAATATGTCGTACTAAATTTATAATTATCGCTTTAAAGTAAACATAATACGCAATACAGTCACGCAAATTGTACACGTATTTCAAATTTTTCCAATATTACGAGTATATAAATTGGTTAGGTCGCCTGAGAAATTTGTCACTTCTATTCAACGGCGAGAGAACTCGGTATTCATATCAGCAATTTCGGAAAAAATGGATTTAAGCAATTTTTTAAAAGTGTTTTTAATGTATTTTTTATTACTCCAAAAAAACACACTCGCTTTGGTTCAAATTTTGGATGGTAGAAGTACCACAATTGATAAAGTACCATTTATGGTACAGATTTATGAAAATGGAAAATTCATCTGTGGCGGGTCCTTAATATCAGACAATTTAGTTGCGACTGCTGGCCACTGCGTAGCAAATGTTGCAGTAAATAATTTATTAGTTGTGGGTGGCTCTGCAAAACTTGCTATTAAGGGTTTTATATCAACCATTAAAAAAGTATTTTTCCACAAAGAATTCAATGAAACAAGTCTTTATATGGATGTGGCTGTAATGGAGTTAAAAACAGCTTTTATAAATATTCCAAAACCTATTGATTGCGAAGTGAATACGAAGCCTGATACTAAGATTAAAATTTTTGGCTGGGGTATGGCATCTAAAGGCGATAAGCATATGTCGAAAGACCTACGAAATGATAAGTTTTTTATCATGGATCACGCCAAATGTAAAGGGAAAACAATAACATCAACGTTTTGTACCAAGGCATATCGAAGAGGTATTTATCACGGCGACTCCGGTGGTCCGGTATTATGTGGCAATTGCTTCTGTGGCATTGCATCGTCGTTCCATGAAACTGGAGATGGAAATCATTTTAGTGGGTGTACTAGTTTGGCACATGTAATGCCATTTATAAACGCTATTAAGAAATTAAATACATATTCTTCCACATAATAATTGTAAAGTATTTTGCAATAAACAGATTTTAATAAAATATATAAAATTTTTAATAAAAGAATATTAATAATTTTTTACTTTCCTTTAATTGAATTTTGAAATTAGGAATTAATATGTTGTGAATGTATTGCGTTTAAAATATTTAATAAATAGCCTTTTTTACATGTCGGATAAGCAAAACAGCGAGAGACAATCGTTTTATTAGGTTAAAGCACCTTGCGAACATGAAGGTTTGTAGACTTATGAAGCTTTCAGATCTAAAGCTTTCAATACAAATAATTTAAAGCATATACCAATTAAAGCCGAAAAGAACAATAATTAGAAAAATTCAATTTGCACAAATGTTCTGAAATGATCAGACAACGATATCTCGTAAGGCACTGAACACTACGGAGGTACGTACTTATGAATGCTTGATGGTTAAATTTTGTATCGTTCAACGATTACCGAACTATAATTGTCGAAATTAAAATAGGCATTTTCTTACATTTAGAATAATTTTTGGTAATACAGTATAATCTCGACAGTTCGGCCAAATAAAAACCATGTGTTGACCCGAAATATCAAAATTCCCGAATTTTATATGTAAATATATATGTATGTACTGTGTATAGCAAACTTATTTTTATTTACAAGAAATTAATTTTAAAATAAGTTTAATTCATGTATGATTAAAAACAATTAGTTTTTATAAAATTATTATATTAATTGTTGCATAAATTGTTGGATATTTTCATCGGTTGATGTTTGGTATCCTTTTGCTTTTTTTACGAAGCGTCTCCGAGGCTTTTTAGTTTAAGAATTTCCCGAGCAGGAAGTTCCTACTCGTCGCAATATTTTATACAGCGAATGATTCAAGACCATCATCTTCAGTCTTCAGTCTCAAAATCGTTGCTTTAAACTTCGTCATTCAACCAATCATTTACTTCAGTAGAATTACAAATGTCAGGTGCTAAATCAACAAGTAAATCAATTACTTTGACAGAATCGCTGCGTGCCAGTCTTGCTAGAGGAAATTTATAGTCTGTTCCCCATTCGAATTCATAAAGGACTTAAAGCACATTTTAAGAATATTTGGCCCAACTTTATTCCCAGCATTGCAAATAAAGAAGGCCACGTTCTTTAATGTAAAAGTTTTAAGAGCATCTACGAGATTTTCTAAACTTGATAAAATGTCTGAAAAATATTTTTGCGATAAATAAATTTTATTGCAAAAGCGAAACAAATAAGTGCTGTCCGAATTATTGAGGTACAAAAAATGATGGTGTCCGCATTATATACTTAATGGCAAGAAATTGAGCGTCCGGTTCATCATGTGCCCGCATTTGCAGGTATCCGCAATATCGAGATTATACTGTAATATTTCAATTTCGAACTCATTACATTTTAGACACTTTTTATTATTTGGTTTCTGTTAAAATTTAATTTCAAATTTATGTATGTACGAGCATATATATACATACATACAAATACAAATAAGCCCCCTTATGGGCATTCCAGAATAATTCTGTCACTAACTTTTGCATACACGTGTCAACTGCGTAGTAACGACACAGCTTTTTCTAATCATGCCTGTACAAATATATGTCAACAAAAACTTTATATTTAAACAGTTCCTATGCCAGAATATAATAATCATACATATATATCAACACATATATATATATATATATATATATATATATATACTTGCATTGATCATCACACATCCATATGTACATGAATGCATAAATGCATACATTCTAAACAAGACATAAAGAAACTCAACCAACCATCCACGCAACGGAGTTCTTAAATTGAAAACCCACAAGACTCAAACCTTCTGGGTTTGATGCACTGCTTAGCTTAAAAAATACAATAATAATTCAATATCAAAATATATTTATGCCCTTATCCACCCACTTCTATTAGTAAAATTTGTATTAGTCCAACAGCAAGTCGGGTTGTCACACAGTTGTCCTCAGTTTGATAACCGTTTAATACAGACGAGCAAAGCTCAATCTACTTGACTTCTCATAAGGATGTAGATTTAAGGATGTACACTTTATGGGGCCGCAAATCAATATTACAGAAATTCTATCAAACGTATTTATTTATTAGAAATACATAAAAAATTAATTCCTAATTTATATCTTACGCCAGTGAGCGGACATTGTGACGCCAGTGCTGATTCACGCCACAAATCATTCGATGATTAATAGTTGCATACGAATCTTATTAAAACTTCTCTTTCAATTGCACTTGAACTTCCTAAAGTTCTAGAATACTTCTTCTCTCCAAGATTTGTTAACGCACTACGCACCTATTGTTTACCGGGTTTGCCGAGTTTTTTCTAGAAACTTGCGTGATCTTTATTAGAAAAAGTCAGAAAGAGATCATGAAAGAGATCGCAAAAAGAAACCAGCAAAAATGTCTCTCCAAATTTTTTAATTCGTTAAGGCCATATTGCGAAATAAAGAAATATGTCGTACTAAATTTATAATTATCGCTTTAAAGTAAACATAATACGCAATACAGTCACGCAAATTGTACACGTATTTCAAATTTTTCCAATATTACGAGTATATAAATTGGTTAGGTCGCCTGAGAAATTTGTCACTTCTATTCAACGGCGAGAGAACTCGGTATTCATATCAGCAATTTCGGAAAAAATGGATTTAAGCAATTTTTTAAAAGTGTTTTTAATGTATTTTTTATTACTCCAAAAAAACGCACTCGCTTTGGTTCAAATTTTGGATGGTAGAAGTACCACAATTGATAAAGTACCATTTATGGTACAGATTTATGAAAATGGAAAATTCATCTGTGGCGGGTCCTTAATATCAGACAATTTAGTTGCGACTGCTGGCCACTGCGTAGCAAATGTTGCAGTAAATAATTTATTAGTTGTGGGTGGCTCTGCAAAACTTGCTATTAAGGGTTTTATATCAACCATTAAAAAAGTATTTTTCCACAAAGAATTCAATGAAACAAGTCTTTATATGGATGTGGCTGTAATGGAGTTAAAAACAGCTTTTATAAATATTCCAAAACCTATTGATTGCGAAGTGAATACGAAGCCTGATACTAAGATTAAAATTTTTGGCTGGGGTATGGCATCTAAAGGCGATAAGCATATGTCGAAAGACCTACGAAATGATAAGTTTTTTATCATGGATCACGCCAAATGTAAAGGGAAAACAATAACATCAACGTTTTGTACCAAGGCATATCGAAGAGGTATTTATCACGGCGACTCCGGTGGTCCGGTATTATGTGGCAATTGCTTCTGTGGCATTGCATCGTCGTTCCATGAAACTGGAGATGGAAATCATTTTAGTGGGTGTACTAGTTTGGCACATGTAATGCCATTTATAAACGCTATTAAGAAATTAAATACATATTCTTTCACATAATAATTGTAAAGTATTTTGCAATAAACAGATTTTAATAAAATATATAAAATTTTTAATCAAATAATATTAATAATTTTTTACTTTCCTTTAATTGAATTTTGAAATTAGGAATTAATATTTTGTGAATGTATTGCGTTTAAAATATTTAATAAATAGACTTTTTTACATGTCGGATAAGCAAAACAGCGAGAGACAATCGTTTTATTAGGTTAAAGCACCTTGCGACCACGAAGGTTTGTAGACTTATGAAGCTTTCAGATCTAAAGCTTTCAATACAAATAATTTAAAGCATATACCAATTAAAGCCGAAAAGAACAATAATTAGAAAAATTCAATTTGCACAAATGTTCTGAAATGATCAGACAACGATATCTCGTAAGGCACTGAACACTACGGAGGTACGTACTTATGAATGCTTGATGGTTAAATTTTGTATCGTTCAAAGATTACCGAACTATAATTGTCGAAATTAAAATAGGCATTTTCTTACATTTAGAATAATTTTTGGTAATACAGTATAATCTCGACAGTTCGGCCAAATAAAAACCATGTGTTGACCCGAAATATCAAAATTCCCGAATTTTATATGTAAATATATATGTATGTACTGTGTATAGCAAACTTATTTTTATTTACAAGAAATTAATTTTAAAATAAGTTTAATTCATGTATGATTAAAAACAATTAGTTTTTATAAAATTATTATATTAATTGTTGCATAAATTGTTGGATATTTTCATCGGTTGATGTTTGGTATCCTTTTGCTTTTTTTACGAAGCGTCTCCGAGGCTTTTTAGTTTAAGAATTTCCCGAGCAGGAAGTTCCTACTCGTCGCAATATTTTATACAGCGAATGATTCAAGACCATCATCTTCAGTCTTCAGTCTCAAAATCGTTGCTTTAAACTTCGTCATTCAACCAATCATTTACTTCAGTAGAATTACAAATGTCAGGTGCTAAATCAACAAGTAAATCAATTACTTTGACAGAATCGCTGCGTGCCAGTCTTGCTAGAGGAAATTTATAGTCTGTTCCCCATTCGAATTCATAAAGGACTTAAAGCACATTTTAAGAATATTTGGCCCAACTTTATTCCCAGCATTGCAAATAAAGAAGGCCACGTTCTTTAATGTAAAAGTTTTAAGAGCATCTACGAGATTTTCTAAACTTGATAAAATGTCTGAAAAATATTTTTGCGATAAATAAATTTTATTGCAAAAGCGAAACAAATAAGTGCTGTCCGAATTATTGAGGTACAAAAAATGATGGTGTCCGCATTATATACTTAATGGCAAGAAATTGAGCGTCCGGTTCATCATGTGCCCGCATTTGCAGGTATCCGCAATATCGAGATTATACTGTAATATTTCAATTTCGAACTCATTACATTTTAGACACTTTTTATTATTTGGTTTCTGTTAAAATTTAATTTCAAATTTATGTATGTACGAGCATATACATACATACATACAAATACAAATAAGCCCCCTTATGGGCATCCCAGAATAATTCTGTCACTAACTTTTGCATACACGTGTCAACTGCGTAGTAACGACACAGCTTTTTCTAATCATGCCTGTACAAATATATGTCAACAAAAACTTTATATTTAAACAGTTCCTATGCCAGAATATAATAATCATACATATATATCAACACATATATATATATATATATATATATATATATATATATATATATATATACTTGCATTGATCATCACACATCCATACGTACATGAATGCATAAATGCATACATTCTAAACAAGACATAAAGAAACTCAACCAACCATCCACGCAACGGAGTTCTTAAATTGAAAACCCACAAGACTCAAACCTTCTGGGTTTGATGCACTGCTTAGCTTAAAAAATACAATAATAATTCAATATCAAAATATATTTATGCCCTTATCCACCCACTTCTATTAGTAAAATTTGTATTAGTCCAACAGCAAGTCGGGTTGTCACACAGTTGTCCTCAGTTTGATAACCGTTTAATACAGACGAGCAAAGCTCAATCTACTTGACTTCTCATAAGGATGTAGATTTAAGGATGTACACTTTATGGGGCCGCAAATCAATATTACAGAAATTCTATCAAACGTATTTATTTATTAGAAATACATAAAAAATTAATTCCTAATTTATATCTTACGCCAGTGAGCGGACATTGTGACGCCAGTGCTGATTCACGCCACAAATCATTCGATGATTAATAGTTGCATACGAATCTTATTAAAACTTCTCTTTCAATTGCACTTGAACTTCCTAAAGTTCTAGAATACTTCTTCTCTCCAAGATTTGTTAACGCACTACGCACCTATTGTTTACCGGGTTTGCCGAGTTTTTTCTAGAAACTTGCGTGATCTTTATTAGAAAAAGTCAGAAAGAGATCATGAAAGAGATCGCAAAAAGAAACCAGCAAAAATGTCTCTCCAAATTTTTTAATTCGTTAAGGCCATATTGCGAAATAAAGAAATATGTCGTACTAAATTTATAATTATCGCTTTAAAGTAAACATAATACGCAATACAGTCACGCAAATTGTACACGTATTTCAAATTTTTCCAATATTACGAGTATATAAATTGGTTAGGTCGCCTGAGAAATTTGTCACTTCTATTCAACGGCGAGAGAACTCGGTATTCATATCAGCAATTTCGGAAAAAATGGATTTAAGCAATTTTTTAAAAGTGTTTTTAATGTATTTTTTATTACTCCAAAAAAACGCACTCGCTTTGGTTCAAATTTTGGATGGTAGAAGTACCACAATTGATAAAGTACCATTTATGGTACAGATTTATGAAAATGGAAAATTCATCTGTGGCGGGTCCTTAATATCAGACAATTTAGTTGCGACTGCTGGCCACTGCGTAGCAAATGTTGCAGTAAATAATTTATTAGTTGTGGGTGGCTCTGCAAAACTTGCTATTAAGGGTTTTATATCAACCATTAAAAAAGTATTTTTCCACAAAGAATTCAATGAAACAAGTCTTTATATGGATGTGGCTGTAATGGAGTTAAAAACAGCTTTTATAAATATTCCAAAACCTATTGATTGCGAAGTGAATACGAAGCCTGATACTAAGATTAAAATTTTTGGCTGGGGTATGGCATCTAAAGGCGATAAGCATATGTCGAAAGACCTACGAAATGATAAGTTTTTTATCATGGATCACGCCAAATGTAAAGGGAAAACAATAACATCAACGTTTTGTACCAAGGCATATCGAAGAGGTATTTATCACGGCGACTCCGGTGGTCCGGTATTATGTGGCAATTGCTTCTGTGGCATTGCATCGTCGTTCCATGAAACTGGAGATGGAAATCATTTTAGTGGGTGTACTAGTTTGGCACATGTAATGCCATTTATAAACGCTATTAAGAAATTAAATACATATTCTTTCACATAATAATTGTAAAGTATTTTGCAATAAACAGATTTTAATAAAATATATAAAATTTTTAATCAAATAATATTAATAATTTTTTACTTTCCTTTAATTGAATTTTGAAATTAGGAATTAATATTTTGTGAATGTATTGCGTTTAAAATATTTAATAAATAGACTTTTTTACATGTCGGATAAGCAAAACAGCGAGAGACAATCGTTTTATTAGGTTAAAGCACCTTGCGACCACGAAGGTTTGTAGACTTATGAAGCTTTCAGATCTAAAGCTTTCAATACAAATAATTTAAAGCATATACCAATTAAAGCCGAAAAGAACAATAATTAGAAAAATTCAATTTGCACAAATGTTCTGAAATGATCAGACAACGATATCTCGTAAGGCACTGAACACTACGGAGGTACGTACTTATGAATGCTTGATGGTTAAATTTTGTATCGTTCAAAGATTACCGAACTATAATTGTCGAAATTAAAATAGGCATTTTCTTACATTTAGAATAATTTTTGGTAATACAGTATAATCTCGACAGTTCGGCCAAATAAAAACCATGTGTTGACCCGAAATATCAAAATTCCCGAATTTTATATGTAAATATATATGTATGTACTGTGTATAGCAAACTTATTTTTATTTACAAGAAATTAATTTTAAAATAAGTTTAATTCATGTATGATTAAAAACAATTAGTTTTTATAAAATTATTATATTAATTGTTGCATAAATTGTTGGATATTTTCATCGGTTGATGTTTGGTATCCTTTTGCTTTTTTTACGAAGCGTCTCCGAGGCTTTTTAGTTTAAGAATTTCCCGAGCAGGAAGTTCCTACTCGTCGCAATATTTTATACAGCGAATGATTCAAGACCATCATCTTCAGTCTTCAGTCTCAAAATCGTTGCTTTAAACTTCGTCATTCAACCAATCATTTACTTCAGTAGAATTACAAATGTCAGGTGCTAAATCAACAAGTAAATCAATTACTTTGACAGAATCGCTGCGTGCCAGTCTTGCTAGAGGAAATTTATAGTCTGTTCCCCATTCGAATTCATAAAGGACTTAAAGCACATTTTAAGAATATTTGGCCCAACTTTATTCCCAGCATTGCAAATAAAGAAGGCCACGTTCTTTAATGTAAAAGTTTTAAGAGCATCTACGAGATTTTCTAAACTTGATAAAATGTCTGAAAAATATTTTTGCGATAAATAAATTTTATTGCAAAAGCGAAACAAATAAGTGCTGTCCGAATTATTGAGGTACAAAAAATGATGGTGTCCGCATTATATACTTAATGGCAAGAAATTGAGCGTCCGGTTCATCATGTGCCCGCATTTGCAGGTATCCGCAATATTGAGATTATACTGTAATATTTCAATTTCGAACTCATTACATTTTAGACACTTTTTATTATTTGGTTTCTGTTAAAATTTAATTTCAAATTTATGTATGTACGAGCATATACATACATACATACAAATACAAATAAGCCCCCTTATGGGCATCCCAGAATAATTCTGTCACTAACTTTTGCATACACGTGTCAACTGCGTAGTAACGACACAGCTTTTTCTAATCATGCCTGTACAAATATATGTCAACAAAAACTTTATATTTAAACAGTTCCTATGCCAGAATATAATAATCATACATATATATCAACACATATATATATATATATATATATATATATATATATATACTTGCATTGATCATCACACATCCATATGTACATGAATGCATAAATGCATACATTCTAAACAAGACATAAAGAAACTCAACCAACCATCCACGCAACGGAGTTCTTAAATTGAAAACCCACAAGACTCAAACCTTCTGGGTTTGATGCACTGCTTAGCTTAAAAAATACAATAATAATTCAATATCAAAATATATTTATGCCCTTATCCACCCACTTCTATTAGTAAAATTTGTATTAGTCCAACAGCAAGTCGGGTTGTCACACAGTTGTTCTCAGTTTGATAACCGTTTGATACAGACGAGCAAAGCTCAATCTACTTGACTTCTCATAAGGATGTAGATTTAAGGATGTACACTTTATGGGGCCGCAAATCAATATTACAGAAATTCTATCAAACGTATTTATTTATTAGAAATACATAAAAAATTAATTCCTAATTTATATCTTACGCCAGTGAGCGGACATTGTGACGCCAGTGCTGATTCACGCCACAAATCATTCGATGATTAATAGTTGCATACGAATCTTATTAAAACTTCTCTTTCAATTGCACTTGAACTTCCTAAGTTCTAGAATACTTCTTCTCTCCAAGATTTGTTAACGCACTACGCACCTATTGTTTACCGGGTTTGCCGAGTTTTTTCCAGAAACTTGCGTGATCTTTATTAGAAAAAGTCAGAAAGAGATCATGAAAGAGATCGCAAAAAGAAACCAGCAAAAATGTCTCTCCAAATTTTTTAATTCGTTAAGGCCATATTGCGAAATAAAGAAATATGTCGTACTAAATTTATAATTATCGCTTTAAAGTAAACATAATACGCAATACAGTCACGCAAATTGTACACGTATTTCAAATTTTTCCAATATTACGAGTATATAAATTGGTTAGGTCGCCTGAGAAATTTGTCACTTCTATTCAACGGCGAGAGAACTCGGTATTCATATCAGCAATTTCGGAAAAAATGGATTTAAGCAATTTTTTAAAAGTGTTTTTAATGTATTTTTTATTACTCCAAAAAAACACACTCGCTTTGGTTCAAATTTTGGATGGTAGAAGTACCACAATTGATAAAGTACCATTTATGGTACAGATTTATGAAAATGGAAAATTCATCTGTGGCGGGTCCTTAATATCAGACAATTTAGTTGCGACTGCTGGCCACTGCGTAGCAAATGTTGCAGTAAATAATTTATTAGTTGTGGGTGGCTCTGCAAAACTTGCTATTAAGGGTTTTATATCAACCATTAAAAAAGTATTTTTCCACAAAGAATTCAATGAAACAAGTCTTTATATGGATGTGGCTGTAATGGAGTTAAAAACAGCTTTTATAAATATTCCAAAACCTATTGATTGCGAAGTGAATACGAAGCCTGATACTAAGATTAAAATTTTTGGCTGGGGTATGGCATCTAAAGGCGATAAGCATATGTCGAAAGACCTACGAAATGATAAGTTTTTTATCATGGATCACGCCAAATGTAAAGGGAAAACAATAACATCAACGTTTTGTACCAAGGCATATCGAAGAGGTATTTATCACGGCGACTCCGGTGGTCCGGTATTATGTGGCAATTGCTTCTGTGGCATTGCATCGTCGTTCCATGAAACTGGAGATGGAAATCATTTTAGTGGGTGTACTAGTTTGGCACATGTAATGCCATTTATAAACGCTATTAAGAAATTAAATACATATTCTTTCACATAATAATTGTAAAGTATTTTGCAATAAACAGATTTTAATAAAATATATAAAATTTTTAATCAAATAATATTAATAATTTTTTACTTTCCTTTAATTGAATTTTGAAATTAGGAATTAATATTTTGTGAATGTATTGCGTTTAAAATATTTAATAAATAGACTTTTTTACATGTCGGATAAGCAAAACAGCGAGAGACAATCGTTTTATTAGGTTAAAGCACCTTGCGACCACGAAGGTTTGTAGACTTATGAAGCTTTCAGATCTAAAGCTTTCAATACAAATAATTTAAAGCATATACCAATTAAAGCCGAAAAGAACAATAATTAGAAAAATTCAATTTGCACAAATGTTCTGAAATGATCAGACAACGATATCTCGTAAGGCACTGAACACTACGGAGGTACGTACTTATGAATGCTTGATGGTTAAATTTTGTATCGTTCAAAGATTACCGAACTATAATTGTCGAAATTAAAATAGGCATTTTCTTACATTTAGAATAATTTTTGGTAATACAGTATAATCTCGACAGTTCGGCCAAATAAAAACCATGTGTTGACCCGAAATATCAAAATTCCCGAATTTTATATGTAAATATATATGTATGTACTGTGTATAGCAAACTTATTTTTATTTACAAGAAATTAATTTTAAAATAAGTTTAATTCATGTATGATTAAAAACAATTAGTTTTTATAAAATTATTATATTAATTGTTGCATAAATTGTTGGATATTTTCATCGGTTGATGTTTGGTATCCTTTTGCTTTTTTTACGAAGCGTCTCCGAGGCTTTTTAGTTTAAGAATTTCCCGAGCAGGAAGTTCCTACTCGTCGCAATATTTTATACAGCGAATGATTCAAGACCATCATCTTCAGTCTTCAGTCTCAAAATCGTTGCTTTAAACTTCGTCATTCAACCAATCATTTACTTCAGTAGAATTACAAATGTCAGGTGCTAAATCAACAAGTAAATCAATTACTTTGACAGAATCGCTGCGTGCCAGTCTTGCTAGAGGAAATTTATAGTCTGTTCCCCATTCGAATTCATAAAGGACTTAAAGCACATTTTAAGAATATTTGGCCCAACTTTATTCCCAGCATTGCAAATAAAGAAGGCCACGTTCTTTAATGTAAAAGTTTTAAGAGCATCTACGAGATTTTCTAAACTTGATAAAATGTCTGAAAAATATTTTTGCGATAAATAAATTTTATTGCAAAAGCGAAACAAATAAGTGCTGTCCGAATTATTGAGGTACAAAAAATGATGGTGTCCGCATTATATACTTAATGGCAAGAAATTGAGCGTCCGGTTCATCATGTGCCCGCATTTGCAGGTATCCGCAATATTGAGATTATACTGTAATATTTCAATTTCGAACTCATTACATTTTAGACACTTTTTATTATTTGGTTTCTGTTAAAATTTAATTTCAAATTTATGTATGTACGAGCATATACATACATACATACAAATACAAATAAGCCCCCTTATGGGCATCCCAGAATAATTCTGTCACTAACTTTTGCATACACGTGTCAACTGCGTAGTAACGACACAGCTTTTTCTAATCATGCCTGTACAAATATATGTCAACAAAAACTTTATATTTAAACAGTTCCTATGCCAGAATATAATAATCATACATATATATCAACACACATATATATATATATATATATATATATATATATATACTTGCATTGATCATCACACATCCATATGTACATGAATGCATAAATGCATACATTCTAAACAAGACATAAAGAAACTCAACCAACCATCCACGCAACGGAGTTCTTAAATTGAAAACCCACAAGACTCAAACCTTCTGGGTTTGATGCACTGCTTAGCTTAAAAAATACAATAATAATTCAATATCAAAATATATTTATGCCCTTATCCACCCACTTCTATTAGTAAAATTTGTATTAGTCCAACAGCAAGTCGGGTTGTCACACAGTTGTTCTCAGTTTGATAACCGTTTGATACAGACGAGCAAAGCTCAATCTACTTGACTTCTCATAAGGATGTAGATTTAAGGATGTACACTTTATGGGGCCGCAAATCAATATTACAGAAATTCTATCAAACGTATTTATTTATTAGAAATACATAAAAAATTAATTCCTAATTTATATCTTACGCCAGTGAGCGGACATTGTGACGCCAGTGCTGATTCACGCCACAAATCATTCGATGATTAATAGTTGCATACGAATCTTATTAAAACTTCTCTTTCAATTGCACTTGAACTTCCTAAGTTCTAGAATACTTCTTCTCTCCAAGATTTGTTAACGCACTACGCACCTATTGTTTACCGGGTTTGCCGAGTTTTTTCCAGAAACTTGCGTGATCTTTATTAGAAAAAGTCAGAAAGAGATCATGAAAGAGATCGCAAAAAGAAACCAGCAAAAATGTCTCTCCAAATTTTTTAATTCGTTAAGGCCATATTGCGAAATAAAGAAATATGTCGTACTAAATTTATAATTATCGCTTTAAAGTAAACATAATACGCAATACAGTCACGCAAATTGTACACGTATTTCAAATTTTTCCAATATTACGAGTATATAAATTGGTTAGGTCGCCTGAGAAATTTGTCACTTCTATTCAACGGCGAGAGAACTCGGTATTCATATCAGCAATTTCGGAAAAAATGGATTTAAGCAATTTTTTAAAAGTGTTTTTAATGTATTTTTTATTACTCCAAAAAAACACACTCGCTTTGGTTCAAATTTTGGATGGTAGAAGTACCACAATTGATAAAGTACCATTTATGGTA
This sequence comes from Ormia ochracea, assembly GCA_963402855.1. Lineage (NCBI taxonomy): Eukaryota > Metazoa > Arthropoda > Insecta > Diptera > Tachinidae > Ormia > Ormia ochracea. The sequence goes on from OY727109.1 coordinate 43,691,250, forward strand.
CAGATTTATGAAAATGGAAAATTCATCTGTGGCGGGTCCTTAATATCAGACAATTTAGTTGCGACTGCTGGCCACTGCGTAGCAAATGTTGCAGTAAATAATTTATTAGTTGTGGGTGGCTCTGCAAAACTTGCTATTAAGGGTTTTATATCAACCATTAAAAAAGTATTTTTCCACAAAGAATTCAATGAAACAAGTCTTTATATGGATGTGGCTGTAATGGAGTTAAAAACAGCTTTTATAAATATTCCAAAACCTATTGATTGCGAAGTGAATACGAAGCCTGATACTAAGATTAAAATTTTTGGCTGGGGTATGGCATCTAAAGGCGATAAGCATATGTCGAAAGACCTACGAAATGATAAGTTTTTTATCATGGATCACGCCAAATGTAAAGGGAAAACAATAACATCAACGTTTTGTACCAAGGCATATCGAAGAGGTATTTATCACGGCGACTCCGGTGGTCCGGTATTATGTGGCAATTGCTTCTGTGGCATTGCATCGTCGTTCCATGAAACTGGAGATGGAAATCATTTTAGTGGGTGTACTAGTTTGGCACATGTAATGCCATTTATAAACGCTATTAAGAAATTAAATACATATTCTTCCACATAATAATTGTAAAGTATTTTGCAATAAACAGATTTTAATAAAATATATAAAATTTTTAATCAAAGAATATTAATAATTTTTTACTTTCCTTTAATTGAATTTTGAAATATGGAATTAATATTTTGTGAATGTATTGCGTTTAAAATATTTAATAAATAGACTTTTTTACATGTCGGATAAGCAAAACAGCGAGAGACAATCGTTTTATTAGCTTAAGGCACCTTGCGAACATGAAGGTTTGTAGGCTTATGAAGTTTTCACATCTAAAGCTTTCAATACAAATATTTTAAAGCATATACCAATTAAAGCCGAAAAGAACAATAATTAGAAAAATTCAATTTGCACAAATGTTCTGAAATGATCAGACAACGATATCTCGTAAGCCACTGAACACTACGGAGGTACGTACTTATGAATGCTTGATCGAATTAATTTTTGTAATCTGTTGGTCTTAAACAAACAATTACTTTAAATATACAAGCGTGTGTACAAAAGAAACACAGTTGGCAAACAGTTATATGGTTTCCTAGTTTTTTCGATACAAGCTTTTCGCCAAGCAACCAAAAGTTTCAACCAGAGTACCGCCCTTCATGTCCCCTTTGCAATCAATTGAATTTGGAATGTTTATTTATTTATATATTTTTCTGAAATTATCGAGTTCGCTCGCCCTTGAATGGAAGTGACAACTTTCTCAGGCGAGCCAACCACTTTATATACTCCAAATATTGGAAAAATTTGAAATACGCGTACAATTTGCTTGACTGTATTGCGTATTGCGTTTACTTTAAAGCGATAATTATAAATCTGGTACGACATATTTATTTATTTGGCAATATGGCCTAATTGAATTAAAAAATTAGAGAAGCATTTTTGCTTGTTTCTTTTTGTGATCTATTTCTGTCTTTTTCTAATAAAAGTAAGGAAAACTTCTAGGAAAAAGGCAAAGTCGGTAAAAAAAATATGTGCGTGGTGCGTCAACAAATCTTTTTAAAAATCTTTACAAATCTTGTAAAAGTATTCTCAGACTTTTGGAAGTTCAAATGCAAAGTGAAAGACCAGTTTAAATAAGATTCATGTGCTTCTATTGAACATCGAATGTTTTGTTGGGTGAACCAACACTGGAATAACAAATTCTGCTCATTGGGGTTTTTAAAAATATAAATTAGCCAAGTATTCAAGTATATATAAATGTAAAACCAAATAACACTTGCGAAAGTTTTGAAAGTATACAAAATGTTAAGTTTCCCAACTTTCGTAATCAAAGTATATAAGGCATTATATACAACTTAAACAGACTCGTCAACTGTTTTACAACTACACCAGTTTCCTCGCAGCCAGAAACGATATTAAATATAAATAATAGAGACAAAGAAAAATCGAATACATTTTCTTTCATTTTTTAAGCCAATGCAAACAATGCGGATCAAACTGGGTGTTGTGGATCTTAATTTAAGAACATTTTTGCGTGTATTGTTGCCATCCCCGATACTCCAAACTTATGGAGCATTTGTTATACTTCTATTTAAATCCTATTAAATTTCTTTAAATTGATCTTAAGATCTTAAGCAAAAAAAAAAAAATAATAATAAAAAATATTTTTTTGGGAATGTTTATTGAATGTTTAAAGCAAATGGCAACACTCAGCAATTGCAAATAAATAAAATTCATATGACTGATTGCAGTTGCTCTGTTTTGTTTAGCTTCTCATGTACCAGCCAAAGTAGAATCTACAACTTTTTATCAAATTAGTTCAGCACAAACTATTCTAGCCACTAGACAAAAATAAAGAAAAAATAAATACACTTAAACAAAATGTCGCGCAAAAGTGTTTTAAGTCTAGTAAATACAATAGTTAATAACTCGTAAGTAAATGTAATTGTTTGTATATGAAACTTGTATAACTAAATAAAAAATTAGGTGCAAATGTCCAGCCCACTCCAGCCAATATGGATCGAGCGCAGCCACTGTTGCTCAAACTGGCAAAATGGAATATGCTTTTGAGGTAATTTCCGAAAAACAAAATAAAACATGTACTTATTTAAAGAGCAACAGGTGAATGCTTAGAAAGAAAAACAAAGGAAAACATTGCGATCGATAAGGGTACAAGGTCCAGCAAGTTAAAACTATTTGATTTATTGCATCTTTTGTATTGTTTATTCTCAAATATGTACCATAAGTTTATATATATATTGTGGCTGCTTTATCATTTATATTGCAAAATTCGCCATTATAGTTAATTTGCTTTAATTATTAATGCAATTACTAGATGTCCTCTTCTACTGTACGCTTTGGGCCCGGTGTTAGTGTTGAACTTGGGGCTGATTTACGCAATATTGGAGCAAAGTCTGTATGTGTGGTGACAGATAAAAATGTGTCCAAATTACAGAGCGTTTTGATGGCATTTGATTCTCTCAAAACGAATGACGTTCAATTTGAGGTATACGACGAAACCAGAGTAGAGCCAACTGATGAAAGTCTGTGGAAAGCTGCCACATTTGCAAGATCAAAACAATTTGATGCTTTTGTTGCCATCGGTGGCGGTTCGGTAATTGATACTTGTAAGGCAGCAAATTTGTTTGCTTGTGATAGAGATGCAGAGTTCTTGGATTATGTTAATAAACCAATAGGAAGGGGTAAAGAGGTCAAAGTAGCACTAAAACCGTTAATTGCCCTGCCAACGACAGCAGGAACCGGTTCGGAAACTACAGGTGTAGCAATATTCGACTACAAAAAGTTGCATTGCAAAACTGGAATATCTAGCAAACATTTAAGGCCAAAATTAGGTGAGATGCTTAAGAACTTCAATCGCCATCAAAATAATACATTAATATCATAGGTTTAATTGATCCTCTGCACACGTTATTACAACCTGAGAGGGTAGCTGCCTATAGTGGTTTTGATGTGTTCTGTCATGCCTTAGAGAGCTTTACCGCTATAGATTACAGAGAACGTGGATTAGCTCCAGCAGATCCCAGCTTGAGACCACCTTATCAAGGACGTAATCCCATTTCAGATGTTTGGGCTCGTTATGCTTTAACTACAATAAAAGATAACTTTTTATCGGCCATCTATCAACCCGACAATTTAAATGCACGTTCCCAAATGCATTTAGCTTCCACTATGGCCGGCGTGGGTTTCGGTAATGCAGGTGTTCATTTGCCCCATGGTTTATCATACCCCATATCAGGAAATGTACGCAAATTTCGCCCTCAAGGTTATGGTGAAGGTCATGCAATCATACCTCACGGACTATCTGTTGTAATAACTGCACCAGCAATTTTTGAATTTTTAGCTCCAGCTTGTCCCGAACGCCACCTTGAAGCAGCCCAACTATTGGGCAGAGACATAAGCAACGCTAAGAAAGCCGATGCGGGCAAAATTTTAGGAGACTGTGTTAGGGATTACATGCAACATGCTGGCATTGAAAATGGTCTCAAAGCCTTAGGCTTCAATACATCCGATATTCCATCTTTGGTAGAAGGAACCTTGCCTCAAGAGCGCATTATAAAATTAGCACCACGTGAACAAAGTCGAGAGCAATTAACCAAATTATTTGAGAATTCAATGGAAATTTATTAACAAAAAAGAAAACAACTTGAGTACTTACTTGCTATTGAATTTTAAAAACATACAAATAAAAACGTTTTGCAAAGCACTTTTTAAAAAATAAAAACATTTTCACTTCCAACAAATAATTTACACTTCGCGAATGTAACGGTACAATTTGATATGACATCATCATATATCAGCGTAGCCACTTAAAAAAGACTTATAATGAAAATAATACCACCCGTTTTTAAAATAGTAGAAAAAAACCGTGGAGACATTAAAGCCGTAGAAAACGATACTACAAAGAAAAATGCGCCGCTAATAAATGAATATTGAAGACAGCAAAATAAATTATCAAAATTGTGTCTGTAGATATGAAAAGCGAAATGTGTGTATATGAGCACGCACGATGACAATCGAGTATATTGTGTACCTCGCTTCGACAAAATTTCAGAATATTTTGTATGTTAAAGTCAGCTGTAATTATATTATTTAAGAACCACTCTGTGTTTAATAAAGTGCTGCCAAGTTTAGGTATCTGATTGACAACTGAGACCTGCTTCTTTATTCTCTTCTATTGAAAAGATTCACACACGTGCATTTGTTTATACAAAATTGTATGGTAGGAAAAAGTGTGTAATTACAGTAACTAATTAAAATGGTATATTTTACGTGTAATATTTGTGGTGAATCTATTAAGAAGCCGTCTGTAGAAAAACACTTCAACACACGTTGCCGCAATAGCCCCAAAAATGTCTCTTGTATGGACTGCCAAAAGGATTTCCATGGCGAGGAATATGTGGCACATACAAAATGCATATCCGAAGCGGAAAAATACTCTGGCAAAAGCTATGCAGCCAAAGAAAATCAAAATAAAGGACAAAAGAAACAGGAAAATTGGATAAATATCGTGCGCTCGATTTTAAAATCCACCGAATATCAACTATCAGTGCAAACCCGAAATATTTTTCAGCGTCTTGAAACTTACGAAAATGTACCACGGAAAAAAGCTAAATTTCAAAATTTTGTTGCGAATTGCTTAAGAATTCCAGCGAACCAAGCAAAACCGGTGTGGGATGTTTTAGAAAAGGAACTAGATAACATGAAGAAAGTTAAGCAATCAGTGGTGGCTGGTGAAGATTTAAATACAAACAAGGAATCTGACAAGCAGCGAAATGAGCTGAAGCGAACACATGAAGATAAAATGGAAGAAGAAAATACAGTTTCCAAAAAGAAGAAGGGAAATGAAACCGAATCGAAAGTGGTTACAAATGGCGAAACGGCGATTGCCGACGAAACGGAGGGATTCCAGTGGATAGATATACTGGGGAAAATTGCAGCAAAACATCCAGACGGTTTATCCTTGGATAAATTAAAAAAGAAATTCCTTAAAAAATATAAAAGCAAACTAAATCTAGAAGAAGACTTAAACGAAAAGCAAAATAAGAAATTTGAAAAAAAATTCTCCAAAATTGTGAAAAAATGTCCGGCTATAAAAGTGGAGGGCGAAACAGCCAAGCCATGTTAAACTAATTATGGAATTAAAAACAATTTTTTTAAATATTAGATATTTATAAATACATTGGCAACAATTTCGTTGCAAAGCAAAAACCGCAAAATGCTCAATTTGTATTATTACGAAAAGTTAGAGACCTACTTAGTCTTCAACAAAGTACTTGGTAAGACCATCTGTAATATTTTGGGGTTTTCTTTTTAATTATTGTTAACAAATTTTTGAAGATTTTGTATAAAAGTTGGACAGCAAATAGTAGTGATCGTCAAACAGTGTCCGGTGTTCTATAAGCAAACTTCTTTCAGCAGCACAACAATGTTTCCAGTGTTTTTTAAATTGTTGGGTATTATTTTTGTAGCAGGAGTTTTTGGTATAGCCAAAGCTGCTCCTGGTCATATACATCATCCACATCATCCTGTGATTGTATCGCATCCAGTAATTGTTCACGAACCGGTTGTGGTTCATAAACCTGTGGTGGTTCATAAGCCGGTTGTTGTCCACAAGGCTGAGGTCGTTCATGTACCGGTGGTTGTTCATAAACCAGTTGTTGTCGATCATCATCCTCATCATCACCACCATCATTTTTAAAAGGTGTACCAACAAACCCAGATGATCCATGCACGGTTTTCTCTCAAATATTTTTTATATCTGCTCTTATGAAGTGGTCCTGACCGTAATAATATTTTAAAGTGAAATATAAGTATGATTTTCTTATAAATAAAGTTGTTACACATATGCTATTTTAAGACGAATGCCATTAGAAATATTATCTCTTCCTAGAATTCGAATATTTATCAGAGTGTTATCAAGCTTCAGTTCATACATTGCCAATATTTAATAAAACTTTCTTAAATTTGGAATACCTAATAGTGTGAATAGGTGGAAACATATATATTCATGTATTTCCACCAGCTAAAATCTATCAATATTAACGTAAAATATCAACGAGGATAATTTGTAAAAATGAGCCAGTGGGGAGAGCAGCTTAATTGGTACCATATCCTTTTTTTTAAAAATCGGGCCAATTTAAATTGGCGGGATTTTTTTAAATACTTAATTTCAAACTGTCGAATATTTTTGTGGTAAGAGTGTTTTTTTGTAAGGACGCCACTTTTTACCTGACGTGGTTGGATATGATTTAATTAGTTCCATTTTTTCCTTCTCCAATTATTCAATTGTAAAATATGCCTCTATTTTACTCGCTCTAAATCTCTTTTTTATTTTAAAACTTTGTAAAATTACCTCAAATACTTTATTATTCCATAGAAAATATTTACGAGCAACAAGCAAATATTTTAATAAATAAATTGGCTTAATAATAAAATAGATAAATTTTATAATAAATAATCATTTACACCGGAAATCATGTAAAACCCTCAATTGGACAGAAATCTTTTTTAAATGTAAGAACTGATGAAAAAAATATAAGAAAAAGCTACATAAATCACTCATAAAAATTAAAATATATTTAAAAATTGGATCTGCAAATGACCGACATAAAAACACAAGCCATACAAATACAGGACTCAGTAAAACATTTCAAAAAGGATCAAAGAATAGTTAGACTAACAAATACAGATTAGATAAAAATAAATGACTAGGACATGTAGATGTAACTGCCAGTTGCTGATCAGAAATAAAATTAAAACGGAGGAAAACAAATTTTTGTACGTGCATAAATTTTTCTTAGTCCGCTTGGTAAATTTGCTTAATTATATGTATGCCCATTTTCAAATTTTTCTATCTAAAAATAATGCTAATTTTAAATTTTTTAGGAGTAATAAAATTAATAAAAAATTTATGAAAATATTATTTTGTTTAAATTCTTCTTATTACTTTTAATTTTCGAAGTGGGTAACATCTTCGGGAATAGTAAAATTGTCAACAAAATTGTTTATATTGCAGAGTATTTAAAAATTTTTATAATTTTTAAATGAAATAATATTTAAAATCCTTAATTTTTTTAACTTTTTCAATTTGAATTCTTCTAATTATTTTTGGCTCAAATTTTTTTTTATAAAAATTTAAATATTTTATATCTTTTTTAATATTTTGCTCATTTTTTTTGTATAGCAGCATAGCGAGGTAAAATATTAATGAATTATTTATTGCTCAAATTAATTTAAGTGTTTTATTAATTTTTTCGGTACTTTTTTTTTATTAACTTTTATTATTGTTTTGCATATTTTTAGGCATTAAAAATTTGTGAGAAGTTAGTTAGTTATTTATTTATTGAGGCTTCTTTTTTCCCATTACATAGAACTTTTTTTTTACATATATATATATTTTCTTGAAAACTTAAAACTATTATGTATTATTTTAATTACATTACTAGTTCTTGCCTATGCAACTTGCTTATCCCATCTAAGAATAATTATAAACTATAATTATAAATACGTTAATTATTGGTATAAGCAGTGCTTCCTCCCCGCACTTATTTATACTAATAGAGTTGGCTCTATTATTTATAAACTTAATACTAAAACTTAAATTCTACACTAAAACTAAACCTTAAAAATAAAACAAATAGCTAATAAATCAAAAGGTAATAATAAAAAAAAAAGTAAAATAGAAAAACTAATCAAAGAAAATAAAGAAACAAAACAAAACAAATAAAACAAAACCAAAAAGTATTCAGCCCCTATGAATACCCCGGGAGTAATACGTGATTAGAATTTAAGATCGGGATAACTATTCAATTGTTCCTGTAAAATTCCGATAATGGATATGTATTGCGTGTTTGACCAATTGATCTCTCTCTCGGTAGATAAGATATCCCTAATCACTTTATCCTCAAAATGAGGCAATTTCTCCACAAACCTTTTTATTAAACTCAACGCATAAAATGAAATTGGATCCAATCCTGCCTTTTCATACACATATCTATTCGAGGACCTTCTATTCAAATGCCTTTAGTTCCTTTCTATGCATTTCCTTAAAATATGCCTCTCCACAATCTCCATCTTTTCCATCAAGTTTTTCAATATGGCAACCATATGGAGTTTATAACAAGTTTTTGTTTTATATAATAATATAGACTTTATCTAACGAAATTTTTTTATCGAAATTTTTAATAAAAATTAAAATGAAATAATTGTTGTTTTTCCCGCCACAATTCTCTTGCTTTTTACAAACTTCTTAAAAAAGTGTTTTTTTTTTATTGAATTTCATATACGGTTTAATTAATTCAAACTTGTGTCAATACTAATTAAGTTTAGTTTACTATAAAATTTTATTTTTTTTTAATATTGCATTTTACTATGAATTTTTGTAACGTACAAATAACGTACTAGTTTGAGATCTTGAGATTTTTTAGAAAAACTTTTACCTAGTGTGATAAATAAAATAAAATTTTTTATAATTAATATTTTTTCTAACGATGCCCAGCAACGCTTAGCAAAACATTAGTAAAAAAATTAAATATTTTTATTTTTATAAAAAAATAATTTGAACTAAAAAATTTTAGAAAAATTCGAATGGAAAAGGTTAAAAATAATTAAATATTTCAAATATAATTTTGATTAAAAATAATAACAATTTTTCACTACTATTCCCATTTCAAAAATTAAGAATTTAAACAAAATTATATTGTAATAAATTTATTATTAATTTCACTACTCCTGCAAAAGTTACTCACTGTGGCAACGAAATATTGAAAATAAAAAATATTTTTTTACAAAAAAATATTATACTTAAACAAAAAAAAAATAGAAATAAAATTAAAATGTCGAAAGAAAATAAAACAAGATTTGAAACAAAATTTATAAAAATAAAAAATAAAAATGATCGACAACGTCATGCCAAAATAATTACAGCGATAAAATACAACTTGACTTGTTGTCTGATTAAAAGCATTTGACACGTTTTTTTTTAGATTTTTCTTCACAAAAAAAAAAAAAAAGAAAATGCCAAACCGACGAACGAAACGACTGGCTAATAAATAAAGAAGAAAACAAAATCAATTGTAATTAATTTTGATTATTTGCATAATAAAACAACACAACGTTGTAGTTTTACAACTCAATTAATATGAAAATTTAAATCGATTTGAAACACATAAATCTTGTCTAAAACAATGGAACTGCACCAGATTCTAAACAGTTAAAAATGTAACTTTTAAAAGCTTTGGACACTTTTTCCGCCAAAGCAATACAAAACACACAGCAATTTCAGGGCAAAAGATTTATGTTAAGCAATTATTGAACAATATAAAAATTTCCACAATAAAAAAATTTGACGACAAAAAACTTGTATAAAAAGTAAATAAAAGCTGGATGGAAGACTAGTAGTCAACATTTTGGAGAAAAAGGCGACAACAACCAACAAAAAAAATATATATATACAAAATGAAATTCTTAAAAGTATTCTTTCTATTCGGTTTAATGGGTGTCCTGGCCACTTTGAGTGGCATAGTGCAGGCTGAACCTCTACCAAGTCCTCGTGGTCGTCCTGCCACCACAAAACGCCCCAAGACAGATGGAGGCAATAATGATATGGGCGATAGGCGCTAGCTGAGTTCGGACAAACAGTCACCCTCAAGAGTCTCTTGTACAGAGCCAACACCATTAAATGGGAGCAAAATTAGAATACATTGTTATAGCGAAAGTAAAATGCAAACTGTCGAAATTTTATTAATATGAATTGAAATAAGTTTTTAATAAAAAATACATACATAGTATGCTACGAGTCTATACATACATGCATACATATATTTTATGGCGGGCCATCTTGACAAATCATCGGTTTGGCATTATATGTGCGAAATTTCTTGCCAGGACTCTCGCCCACATAATTGTTTAATTTTCTGTTGCTTTTGCAAAGCCATTATCGACAAATTCAGCACAGCATGACTCTGCATAATGCGACAAAATATGCATTTTGAGAGAAATGCTTGGGGTTGTCACTTAGCGAGTAACTACTGTAAAAGATAATACGTATTATTTTTCCGCCGCTTGCTTTGAAGAAAATAATTAAACAATAACGAATTATCACTTTCGTCTTGTTTAATTTTAAATATTTTATAGAAATAAATCGTGAGTTTAATTAAATTTTAAAGTCTGTGAAACAATAGAAAAATGGAATTCCCATTTGACATGGAAAATCCAGGCGCACATAGCGATGCACACATCTGTACGTACACATGTATGTATGTAGGGGAATGTAAACTCACATACATATGTACGTACGTCTTTGCCTATGCACATGTGCATACAGTGCACATAAGCATACGCACATACGCGGCTGCTCATCTTTATACATTTTCTAATATGTAAGGGAGTGGAAATGTGAGCAGCTGGTTCACAACGTGAGACACGCTTTTGTTATAAAAACTGCGAACAGCGTCTAAGGAAATAATAGTTTCAATTTTGAAGTGCAATTTGTTAGAACGTCTCGACAATGCAGTTCTCATATTTGATGTTGCTATTTGTGGTGATAATGTCAATTTTTGGCACCAGTCAAATGTTGGCCGAAGGCCGTAAGAAAGGTGGTGGAGGCTATAAGCCATACAACAAATGGAAGCCATACAAGCAATGGAAGCCATATGGCGGAGGCAAAAAATATTATGGTTAATCGAGAATTGGCCCAATGCAGTTGTTTGTGGAGCACTAGCGGGACATGTTAAATACATACATACATATAATATAATATAATATAAATATTCTAATGGGAAACGTGTGTATTGAATATTATTTTCAATTAATTTAGAATAGCACTTACCCACTTTGTGCCAGCAAATGCACAAATTTTAAATAAAATATTTTATGATAATTAGACTTTTCTTTAAATTTCGACTTTTTACTTGCGACGAAATACACAAAATGGTCGACTTGCATATGAAAAATTTTATATGAATTTTTTATTCATTTTTCGCAACAGGGCTCTTCAAATATTTGTTTTTATTTTTTGCTTATCACAACGTAATGCAAGTCACTGTCACGGCGTGTACTAAATGTACTAAAATTCTTTCACATGGATCAAGTTTGGTTCATTCCATAAATATTGCGATACTCGTTCGCTGTTAATATATATTGTTCCGAAATTTTTATAATTGCTGTCAAAGGCCAGCACAGTCGTACGATTCATATGCACGAAAATCTGTTATGATGAATTCAATTTTAAAAACAAATTCCATCAAAGTGACTTTGTAGTTGCCACACTACTATAAAAATATGATTAAATAAATGCAACACACAAAATCTCTAAAAAAATCTCTTACACAAATGCATTTTTTTCACAAATACATAGCCAAATCCTATTTGATCTTATTCAGGACGATCTGCTACTTGCGGGTGCATAATAAATAGTTTCATCCCCCTGAAAAAGGACTCCGCTAGAAAATAGGAGCAAAATTGTATATCGAATTTTAAGTTCAAAATTTCTATTTGCTGTATTTGTATTTTTCTCGGTTTTTTAAAAATTGCATTTTATTATTTATTACCGCAAATCATTTTTATTGTAAAATATTGTTTACAAATAAGATGCATTTATGCGAATAAAAGTTTTTCGAATAGAATCATGAGCACTGAAATCGGTTAATTTAAAATTGATTCACAAAAAAAATTTTACACATTTTATTTTATTTTATTCGAATAAAAGTTATAAAAAACTGTTATGTGAATAAAATCGTGTGGAGAGAAATAAAACCTATAAAAAGTTTATTCACATAAAAGTAAATTTGTTCCATATTTACTGTTATGTTATTCGATTACATTTAAAAAAAAAAGTTATTCGAATAAAATATAGTACTCATTAAAAAAAATTTATGTTTTATTAAAAATAATGCAATTTTATTTGCATATTTAATATCACGTTATTCGAATAAAAATTATTATAATAAAATCATATGGACGGAAATCGGCCAATATAAATTGTTGGTATTAAAAACATTTTTAGTATAAAAGAGAATGCAATTAATTATTCAAATAATTTCAATTTATATGATTATATATAATTAATTATTTTTATATTAAATTATTTGTAGCGAATTACATTATTACATGTTACAATTTAATATTTTTAATAATTATTAATGTCTTACCTTGTCTGGAGCCTTAAAATAAATCGAAATTTATAAGATTTTTCTTCAATTATTTTATTTCTCATTTAATTCCTTCTCGATAGTTTTAAATTGGTCTTCTTTCAATTTCATTTCAGTATTTTGGTTTTTTTTTTCTTTTAGAAAATATAAATAGACATTTAATTCAATTAGTGTTTAATCTCTTATTAGTTTTTAATAATAGTTGCAATAATAATATTTTACATTCAACACACAGATCTCTAATATGAGAATAATTGATAATTAATAAGTAGCACAATATTAGAGATTGTTTTACTTATAAAGGTTGCGCTTAATTCATAATTACTTTCACACTTGGAGACCTAAATAAAGGTAAATACATACATACATACATGCACATTTTTTACTAATAAACATATGTATGTACGTATGTGTATATGCATATTTCTGCCTTATATTTGGTTTTTGGATTTTCATTTTTTAATATTAATATTTTGTGACGTCGTTTAATAAGCCAAAATAAATTCAAAAATTAAATAGTTAAATAGAAGTAAAAAAAAAAAATTATTAGTTAAAAAATCTTTATTGTAAAAATTTAATTTGCAACAAAAAAAAACTGGAATGTTGTAAATATTTAACTAAAGTCATTTCTGGTAACGATATCCATTCATCTGCAGCATGGCGTTATTCGCACTACGACTTGAATATTTTAATAAGTTTTTAGTTGTAAGTAAAAATTTCGCCTTTTGCCAGTACGCAGCCGTAAAATGATCGAAATAACGGTAAAATAAAATAACGTTCTTTAAAAAAAGTGAATGCCTTTGACTGAACTGATAAGAACGCCAACGATAAATGTTAGGGCGTGAGTACGACACAGTCACTCCTAAAATATTTCCCATGAATTTGGCTTGTGTGGCTTACTAACTCTTGTGTTAATTGTTGTTGGTATGAGTCTTACGTTACTTAACGGTAACACGTAAACCCCTAACTTCAGTGAGAGTTAGTTTATACGTATCGCTGTCCTCCTCTAGAAGGATTTCATAGGCGAAGTAAAATTGTCTGTCTGACTCTACTAATTGACCTCACCATTCCATCTGCCTTCTCTGATATTAAAAAAACTATTCTCGTAACTGCAGATCTCTACCCCCTGTCCCTTAAAACACTTTTCTTCTAACAACTAAATGCCATTGGTTGATCTAGTAAGTACGCCAACGACAAATGTCAATGTCGCAAGTTCGATCTCCCTGCAGCCACAGTCGTAACAAATTTCATAAATGTTTGTTTTAAATCAAAATTAAGGAAAAAATATATACGAAGTGTGATCAAAAAATAACCGTTATTTCCAATTTTTTCCAAAAGTATTTATTTGTGCATCAATACCTATTTTGCTCCCTTCAAAGTAATCCCCCTCAGAAATGCTCGAAACCCTTCTGAAACGCTCTTTTTGGTATCGCCATCAGCTTTTATCTCCTCAATCGTAGCCAAAAGCTTTCCTTTCATCGGTGTGTTCAGTTTGCGTAAGATAAAAAATTCAGTGGGGTCCAAGTCCGGTGAGTACAGTGGTTGAGGCATTATTACGGTTTGGTTTTGCTCAAAAACTGACGCACAAACATCGCTGTGTGAGCTGGTGCGTAATCATTAGGCAAAGTCCATGGTTTGTTTTCCCAAAATTCTGTCCGTTTCCGATGAATTGCTTTGTGTAAAGGGTGCATAACTTCCTTATTGACTGTACGACCTTGTTGCAAGAATTCATGATTCAGCACGCCATTGCAATTGAAGAAAACCCAACTTGATGTGTTTTTTCGGTCTTTGCTCTTCTGCCCGCTTCAGTTGGAATGATTAGGGTTCGGTTTCAATGTCAGAGCCTTACACCCATGATTCGTTCAACACCACCTGAGCGATGTGCATGCCACATTGTGTTAGCAGAAAATAGTAAAAAATCAAAGATCACATTAAAACACTGCAAACCTTTTTATCTGTCAAAAACAAACTGACAATACGAAATGGCTCACAGTGCAATTATACATATATACGATAACAGGCAGGTGTACCAACGTAACAGTGGGAAAAAGGCCAAAACTGGAACATACGTAACTCACGAAATTGAAATATAACGGCTAATTTTTGATCACACCACGTATAATAAATTATTCGAATTTAATCATTGCAATTAAATATTATTCGAATAAACTTATTCTAATGGCATTATTTGCAAATGGTATTTGCGGTAAAGGAAAGTTTTTCGTATTGTTATCCTAAGCTTAGTTAAAGAGTCTTCCGACTCTAATGGCGATTACAAAACTTAATTAAATAAAACAAAGTAGCCAGATTTTCATTTAAAAATAAAAAGCTTTCTAATCTTGCCGAGATTTTTTCTTTTTTATAAACTTTTCAATGAAATTAAGCCACAACCATAGTTCGCCACTTCATTTTGTATTGCAGCAACTTCAATAATCGTATTTCCATAGATAATACGAATACAAAGCTTTAGGTAAGAAATTGTGTATGTGCAACTAACTGAGAGGCAATATCGTTTACAATACCTTTGCAATATTAATTTCAAATTAACTTTTCATAAAATAAGACCGCAATTATGTGCCAACTAAGTACACCTGCTGCTGCATGCCACTGATGCTGCTGCCTGAAACTGATGCTGCTGATATCTGCTGATGCTTAAATACTTTTTAATTGTAATTGCACACACAAGTATTTGTATCTAAATTTGTGCAGTTGGGTGCGTATGTATTGTGCTTGTATGTGTGTTTTTTTGTATGTAGTATATCTAAATTTGGCTTTAACCATTTTAAGACCAAACAAATATATTTTACCTTTTGAAATTACAATAACAAAAAAAAAAGGTAATAATAATAATAAATTGATTGTCTATATTGCAGATGTGGGAATATTTGAATGCTTTTCTATAAGAGCATTAGGGCAAATATGTAAAGGTATGCATTCTTAATAAAGGCATTCCCTTTTAAAAAATAATGCATCACAAGTTTATGTTCTTGAAGTGAAAAAAGCATCAGCTAATGTTATCTTATTGACCTAAAATTGTCAAACTTTAATGCCAATAAGACAGATATGTGAGTTTGGGATTTGAACTGAAATCTTTATGCTTTATTGCAGATATTCTGCTTTTCTATTAATTATTATTCCATGGAAATATTTCGAAATTGTGCTAAAGGGGATATTTACTTATAAGTTGCCTGACATGTTGCCTGACAAGTTGGCTGACAAGTTGACTATGAAAACAAATGAAGATTTTGTAATTTTTTAAAAGTTTTGTATATTTTGCAAGCCTGGGATGGGTTCGCCTTGCAGAAAGCTAAAGGCAAAGAGCCAGACAGATATGTAGTGAGAGAACGAGATACAAAAACCTCAAACACAATTACCACGGCAAGCTACAGAACTGCAGACTCAATCGCCGCCATGCAAGCAGTTACTTCAATATTTGAAGTATTTCAATAACCACATTGAATTGTTATATATTTATATATTATATATATTATGAAATATATATATATATATATATTTATAAATATATAAAATTTATAAAAATACTTTTTTGATGCTATTTGCCAACATACGTATATAAAATAATTTTATAGCCGCACATGTCAGCAGCATTTAAGTTCATTGTCGGTTACGAAAATGGAAATTGACTTGTGAAAAGTAGTATCACCTTCCAAAGCGATTTTCTAGCCTTGGAGCTGTGTTGCCGTCAACGTAAATTTTTTAGTTTGCATATATATTGTGGTTGGTAGTCTGCCATGTAGAGTAAGTTGAAGGCATTTGTAAATTGAATTACAGTTCCACTAAAGAGCAAATCCCATTAGCTTATGCAAAGAATACACTCTTTAACATAATTTGTAAACACTCATTTAGTAGCGCTCTTACCCATCATTAGCCATATACATTATTTAATCGTTTTATTGTTGTTTGGAAAATGGTCTTGCTTTCCGCAAGACTGGCTACTCATTTGCATATCATTATATATTTCTCGGTAAACCAATAACAAAAACAACAGCTACGTCGGAACTAATTATTATTTTATATTTTAGATGAATGAAAACAGAATTGAAACGACTAACAATGCGGTAAGTACTTGTGGGCAGACAGAAGTGAAATGCTGCCGAGATATAAAGAGACAGAGCTGACAAATTGCTCGTGTTTGTGAAATAGCATCAGATGGAATACATAATCCATACTCTCAGTGGGGACATAATTGGTCAATAAATAGTGAGCTGGAAACCTCAAGTAATATGTGTCATTAATATTGCATTGCATATTCTAGTCTAGGAATTGCAATTATTTTTAATAAATGTTACTTTATTAAATTCAATTATATAAAAACTAACTACATGTCGTGTTGTATGGATGTTTGTGTGTGTGTGTGTGTGTGTGTGTGAGTAAGTAATACTAATGAATACTTAATTTGGTTTTTGTTTGCTTTCTGTTTTTTATATACTTTAGTAAAAAATAGCTTGAAAAAACCAAAGGGGCAAAATTAATTTAGCCTACTTTTGTAATTTCTTATCAAAGTTTCGAGTTTTTGATAATGTAATATTAAATAAAAAGTTTTTTATATGAAATTAATTTGAATTCACTCATTTTAATTTAGATTTGTGTGCAGTTTATGATCGTTTTAAATGCAAGTCGGTATGAGGACTTACATTATAATTGATTCTCATACAGGAGAGTTGGAAGATGCTGTTGAGGCGTCTTGATTATTTTCATGTATAATAGCACCAGTACCACTTAGGCCGCTGCATGTACTGCCCGAACCGGCCGTACTGCCAAGACCGCCACCTAGACGTTCTCGAGATAAAGCCGAAGTTGATCCGTAAGTTGAAGATGTGGTTCCTATATCATTTATGCTTTTAACTCGTCGATGTTGTTCGTAGAGGAGATTTGGATCTGATATCGCTTCAATGCAGCTGCCAGAGGGCGGTGCACTTACACGATGAGCTGCTGCTTTGGCAGCGGGATTTTGAAATTGTTGATAGAAATGTTGTTGCTGGGGATTTTGTTGGGGAGTTGGTGGTGGCGGTGGTGCTGTTGTCGGTGCTGGGAAATGGTGTATAAAATGATGTGAGCTGCCTAGAGTGGCGTAAATTCCTCCGCCCCCTTCTGAGCTACTAAACGATGGTGTTGGGGAGGTGGAGTTCCCAGCAGAGGCGCGGTCACTAATTGAGCTACCGCTGCGGGATGATTTTGAGTTAAAACGGAGGGCTTTTGAGAGAGAACTCTGAAATAGAAAATATAAATGAAGAATTTTGAATACCCAGATTTTGTGATGTTTTTTCTAAATTGATTTGGTCTGAGGTTTGAAGTTTCGAAAACATCACGGTTTTCATAGAAATGTATTAACTTTCATTCATAGGCATATTATTATTATAATTTTCTTGTTTAAAAAAGAATTTTAAATAAAAATTATTTAAATTTAAATTATTAATAAAATAATTTAAGCAAATGATTTAAAAAATAATTTATCGTATAAAATGCGTAACAAAAAAAATTATTTGCATAAATAATTTTTCCATCAAAAATTAAATTTCCAAGTAAAAAAAAATATTTGAAAACGTATTTCGTAAATATTTTTATCGTAAACCAAATAAATATCATTATAGAAAATTATTAAAGAAACTTTTTATTAATATTATCGTTTAATTTAAAAATTAATTCTGAAACTGAAATTTTTATAAAAATAAAGATTTATGAAAAATCCTTTTTAATATAAATTAGGACTCTAAAATTAAATTAAAGGAATACATTTTTTTCTCCGTCTGATCGGTTGTGTAATGTTTTTGTCTTGTACATCTGAAAAATTTTAAATAAAAATTCTTTCCTACTATTCTTTAAGCGTAAAAGCTATAAAATGTTTTCATGTTACGCAGAATTGTGGGACGGCAT
Source organism: Ormia ochracea (assembly GCA_963402855.1). Taxonomy (NCBI): domain Eukaryota; kingdom Metazoa; phylum Arthropoda; class Insecta; order Diptera; family Tachinidae; genus Ormia; species Ormia ochracea. Next base: position 43,709,861 of record OY727109.1, read on the forward strand.
TGCTTGCAATTTTTTCGTTGCTGCTGCTAAGACATTGCAAATATTGTCTGGTTTTGCAAATAAAAATTGAATTTAAAATCTCGGGACAACAAATCACTTTTTTGTAATTTATTTATTAATTTCTGAAGATTCATCAATTCATTGAGAAAGCATATTACTATTTACATTAACTTTTGTTAAGAGTTAAATGAAATGAAACAGACGATGCCGTCTAATCATTTTTCAAATAATTTTTGTAATTTTCTAATTATCTATATTTAGAGAAAATTAAGCAGCAATTAAATTATTACACAAGCTGAACAGAATGCACTGATCATTATCTAAGTCCGCGACTACATTTGAAACACTTGTGGGGAGGGGTAGCAGCTGCAATATATTAATATTAATTATTAAACGATTTTTATATTTAATTTAATTTTCTGCGACTGAAGCATGGCGACAACACTCTTTGCAACAATAGTTAGATTCAATTTGTTGGCTAAACACGTTAATTCTTTGAACTGTTAGCGGCGGGTTGCTATAAGTTTCGTTGCGAAATCCAATTTTTCAAATTCACATAAATTATTGTGAATCCATAATTATAACACCTAAAATTAATTAGCCAGTTAATGAAATATAATTATTTATGTTAATTAAAAGGGGAATTTTCATTTGTAAGATGAGACTTAAAAAAAGCGGACTGGAATTGAGTCGAAGAGTTCAATCGAAATATATATACATATATATATTTTTAATTTTTTATTAAATATTGGATTTGTTTTATTTCGAAGTGACTTTCTGTTTTCTTTTCAAAAATATTGCTAAAATTCAAATATCTTTAAAAGTCTTCAAATTATTACGAATTACAAGAAATATTATTAATTCATTTATAAATATTTTGCAGAAGAATAATCTCTTACCTGTGATCCTTTCCATGGCGATATCTGTTCATTGGAAAAATATATGAAAATAAGTGTTGTATTTATCGTATTAAAAAAAATTAAACTTTCATTTAAATGATGCTTTCCAAATAAAAAAATAATTTTTTTTTTCAAGTACACGTAGAAAAAATAATTATCAATTTAATTGATATTAATAACATATATAAACACTTCTTGAAGCGTTTTGTAATTATCGGATAGTTGAAAATAATAATTGTATAATTTTGATGTTAAATGTATTGAATCTGTAATTTCATTTTGGTTAATTTACATTTTAATTTACCAATTTCAATAATAATACGTGAAACTTTCATTATATATTTATGTAAATTATGTATGTGCGCTTGTTGTTTCCGTGCATGTGTATGTATGTGTGTGTTGCATTGAGTTATAGTTTTTATAAATAAAATTAATAGTTTCAACTAATTACAACCGGAAATCATATTGCGAAATGAACAAAAGAAAAAAAAAATATGAACAAAAGCAAAAACTTTATTGATAAATTTTAATTGACAACGGAAATAACCGTTTCCTCTTGTTTTAAATGGAAATGTGTATATGTGTACATCCATGTATGCGCATATAGAGGAAATGCGTGTTTTTTTTGTGTGTGTGTGGATCTTGTTAAGTCAATATGTTTTGTTTGAGTGGCCGGTTTCAAAACAATTTACAAATTAATAAACACATTTCAAACATTTATTATAAATTTATTCATGATTTTTTTAAGTATCGTCTTATATAAGTTTATTGTGCTGAATTTCTTAACATTTTTGTTATAAGTAAATTTTTTTTATAATTTAATTTTAAATAACTACTGTATTATTTATGTTATAATAAATTATAAACTATATAGTATATTTATAATTTATACATTTATAATATTTTCTCTTTCACTTTATTAGTAGATTTTATTTTTATTTGACGTCTTAAATATTGAATTAATTGAAGCAAAATTATTACTATTTTTGTTTCTTTGTTTTTTTTTTGTGGTTTAAATACCTTTTGTTATTTCTTATTAAAAAAAAAGAAATTGTATTAATTGTTCATTTTCAAATAATAAAATTTTTTCCAACAGTAATATTTAACTATTTTTTATAATTAAATTCAAAATTTTACACTCATGCAATTTTATTGAAGACATTAATAAAAAATATATTTATTAAATATTTTATCAAGCACACTGATAAAACAAAACATTGCATGATGTTCATATAAGAAAAAGCAATTATGTGAAAATAATTAAAAAAATAAATAAAAAAAAATATATATTTTATAAAACAAATTATATGATGAGGAAAAAGAGTGCATAACATTATTTTATTTCGCCTGAAATAGATACTTATTATTTGATAGTTTCTAAAATACCCAGTTGGAATTTTATGTAAGTCAAAAAAAATTGATAAGACTTAATATAAAATTGGTATTGCTAGCCATTGAAAGCTATTGTTTTTAGATTTAAAAAATAAAGAGTTTGATTAAAACTAACAATTAAAAATTTATCTCTAAACGGCAAAATATATTCCCTTTAAACAGTTATTTTGATTGCTATAGGAATATATGAATTAGAAAAGTTTTCCAGCCGATCTGTGAAATATATTTGTCTACTTTGTCAAATAATCAGTATTTACTGGCTATTTTATCATTTTATATATTTGGCTTTCTTTAATAATTCCTTTGAAAAAACAAATCCGGAAAAAAAATAATAAAAAACAAACTAATAAATTTTTTACTATGTGACCTCTTTTGTCACATAGTGTACCAATAAATGTTGAATTTAATATAATAGTAAGTATGATCTAATAATACTGTGCATTTTAAGTAATTTTAGTATTTTCGAGTATTTCGCTGGTACAATTATTTTATTTTTTTTAATACTAAATTTCCAAGCAGGCATATTCAGTTTGTTAAATATACACACATACATAAATCCATACATAAATATAAATATACAACGAAAGCTTCACGTCTAAATATTGTTTAAATAAAAAAAATACACAGATTGAGTCTCGATTAAAATAACTTTTTTTTTTTTTTGTTTAGAAAACTTAATACATATAAGAGAAGCAAAATATATTTTTATTCTTATTAAATAATTAGTAACTATTAAATTTTAAAGCCATATTAGAAAAAATAATTTGATTTTAAATTGTTTTAAGCATAAATTTTTATGTTTGAAATAAAAATATTATTTAGAAATTAATATTTTGTAATTATATGAAAATTATAAATATTTTTTTTCAGATTTTTTGATGAAATTGGAACTTTGTGAATAAAAGAAATTTCCGGAAAATAGTAGCCAAATATAAATACGAGTAAATACTTAAAAAATAGTGGATTCAAAACGAAATTATCATGGCTTTAAGATTATGTCAGACAGAAACGTACAGCTAACATTAAAATAATTATGTAAATATAATGCAGAAAATAGTACATGAGAAATGAGATCATTGAACTTACCCTCAAACTGCCATTGGAACGTCTATCTGCTGTGCCATAGTGCTGCAAACCGCCTGGCCCAGTTATGGGTACAATACCACAACCGGAACGTATGCCTTGACCCAACGTAGTTCTAAACATTCAACAAACATCAAATACGCAAATCATACGGTTGAAATAAAAAAAAAGAAAAAAAATAGACAGCAGGCAAAATAAAGGCGACCGTTTTTAAGCACGCACGTTGATACATATACGTACGCACATAGCCAGACATACATACAAACATACATATATATATATATACACACATAGAAGTAAACATCCATTTTAACGGTAATATACAATCAAGAGGTGCATTCAATTTAAGCAGCCATTATTTTGTTGTATAAAATATATTTTATTAACATCATTATTATCATCGTCGTGGTTATCGTAATCATCATTAGCAACGCCAGTTGCAATTAGTCCAATTAAAGCATCGATAAAGATTCATATTTATATGTATATATATATATATACGAGCACATCCATACGTTAATATAGTGTTTTATTTAAGAGCAAATATTTCAATATTTTTAAAGAGTATAGCACACACATGAGAAACGTTATTGATATTTAAAAAAGAAACGGACATAAAAGCAAATAAGGAATATAGTTTTTTTGTTATATTCGAACCAACATAAAAATATAAACAACAAAATAGGAGTATGTATGTATAAAGAGATAAAATGAACAAATGCACATTTGTTGTTTTTTTTTTGAAAATGTAATATGAATGTGTATACACATGTTTGTCATAGTAGAGAATTTATTCATGGATACCAATGCAATGAACCAGAGTGCGAGAGAGAGAGGGCATTGTTACAGCCAGCACAATACATATTACACCAGTCCGTTTGCATATTAATGGATGTGTGTGTGCGTATTGTCGAGTATAGAAGATTTTTGCAATTGATTTAATTTGTTTATGCCCAGTGAGGATTACATTTGCAGTGTGTGTGCGACCGTATTTGAGTATGCATGAATAAAGTGAAGATTATTTGTAATTTTGTTAGTGTTGGTTAGTAAATTGTTGGCATATTCAGAGATTTTTGGAAATATTTTTGGGTTTTGAGAAAAATTATTTCAATAGTTTGGTAAACAAGTAATGTTGCATGTGTTTAGTGTGCATGTATGTATGGATATTTTTGAGTGTAAGTATGTGTGTAACATTAAATTTTTATTGAAATCAATCCATTTTTTGGTTGTAAAATGTTAAATTTAAATTTGTTTTATTTTAGGAGTGTGGTTTGTTTGATTTTTTTTATAATCATTGATATACACAAAGCGAAATCAGAAAAATAGAATGAAAATATATGTACATATGTATGTGAGAATGTGTTTATAAAAAGATAGAAAGAAAAGAGAATTGAAAGAATAATATTAAAAGATTGCCATAAAATATTAAAAAATAATAATTTTAAAATTCAGTATTATCTAGTATATTAATTTCAAATATTAAAATTTATTTAATTTTTTTTATACAATAACAGTAAATAAAAATTTATTCTACATAAGAAATTGAAGTAATAAAAAATGACTTCTAAATATTCGTGCCGTTTAAAATAAAATAAGAAAATCTTAATACATTACTTAATAAATATTGTTACTTTTATATCTATAGATTACTTTTGCTTTATTATATTTTTTTGAATGACTAAATAATTAAAACACAAAAAAAATATATATGTACATACACACAAATATTGGTTCTTTCGTTTATGTAATTAACATTATTTGTAAAATTTGTCGAAGGTTTCTAAAAGATGTATGTACTGATTTTCATACAAACTCGGTTTTATAAATCTAAAGTATTCATCATGATATGGTTACATAAAACTTTCTCTTAAAAACATCAACACTTTGGAAAGTTAAAAAGGTTTTATTTTGATTTAAACAATTAAACATTTTAATTATATTTCGTTGTCTAGAAGTTTGAGCAACGAATAAAGTGAACTTTTGACTAAGAATTACTAAAGATAGGAAATACAATTTCTCCAGTGAATTAATTATTCTCTCCATTTTTACCATATTGGTAGTTACGTAGTGATGATGATCTGTAATTTTCATCCCAATTTTATTAATTTATTTTATATTGCTAATATTTTTTTTATTCAGTTATTTTTTATGCATAACTTCAAATGTAAAAATGAATATTCCCATCATTGGTAGTCAAATAAATTCAGATTATTCTGGTTTAAGTAGCGCTTATGAAGGCGATTGGATTTTCAGCCTTGCCAACGCCTTGACAGGCTTAAATTATTGTTTGCAAATTATTATTAGTATTTCGAGCTTTGCAGGAAAAACCCTTCGATCTGTGCCATATGCGCCAACCGAAGCTTCCGTTATCTTCGAATCTTGTGGAGGGCTCTTGTGGAAACACAGAATGATTTGAAATGAGAGTCAGTTTCGTTTAAACATACTGGAAGTTAGTACATCCTTTTGTCAAGTTTTATAAAAAATATATAATCAGTTTGGCATTATATAAAGCTTGTTTTAAAGATGTTATCAACCTATTTTGTTTTCAAAAATTCTTCGTTGCCGAATCTTAAAAATTATTTTAAAATTATTTTTAACTCTTCAAAGTATTGTGTTGTTTAGTTAAGTCATTTAAAAAAAAAGTATTTTTCTTAACTATATAAAAAAGTAAATTTTTGCGTTTTTTTGTAGTTGTTGCTATTTGTATTAGGTGTAAACAATATAATATAATTTTTTTATATTCAATAAAAGTGTCAAATATGTGGCTTATTTGCGAACTTGTTCCTTTTTATCCATTAAATAAAGTAATTGTGCGATATTATCTGGTAAAGTTTTTTATTTTCCCTATTTATTTTTTGTTGTATATATTTTTAAATCTGTGTAACTACTTTTCTATTGGTTTTATAATTGTAAGTCTTCTATGTGGATTAAATTTTTATAATTTTGCATTGGGCTTATTCAATTTCTAAAATGAATAATCTTTAGGATTTTTATACAAAAATGCGAATGGATGATTAAATAAAATTTCAAACATGGTAATTTAACAAAATTTTACTAATTATTTATATGTGTTATTTTTATTACTTATGTATTTATGATTTCGATTGCTCAAAATCACGATTAAACGATTAAATTGAGTTTTGAATAATTTAAAGTAACTTTTTCCTTTTTACTCAATTCAATTTATTTCATATTTGAGAATATTATTTCACAGTTTTTATTAAAAAAAAATGTTTTGTTTTTCTTATAATTAATCAATTAATAATAGTATTATATAAAATAAAAGAGTTTTAATTATTAGCAAATTAACACAGGAAACGTAAAAATAACGGTTATTTTTTGATCACACCTCGTATGCTTCTAAAAGTAAATGCATTTGTATCTGAAAGTGTTCTTAGCCAACATTGTTAGCCAACATTTGATCTTCAATATTTAAGAATGAAAATACTTGTAACCGCTTAAATTAAATTTGAAATTCGAGTTCATCTAAAAGCAACGATAATTGTTGCAGGTCTCTGCTACAAATATTTATAAGAAATTTATATACGAATATGTATAATTTTTATTTTCCAATTGGCTGCTTTTTATTTTTAAATTTTATCTAACAATTTTTACTAATTTTATATATATGTATGTATTTTCCATTTTATATAATAACACATAAAAGTTTTCCAACTTGCATCACATAAGACAGTTTCCAAGCATTTCTAACTTTAAATTCCTACACTTTTTGTTTGTTTTCGAATTCGTTTTTGTTATCTCTTATTTACGTTTCTAAATTTTGAAACTTTTACAATCAGCTCTAGAAAAATTGACACAAACATATATTTTTTTTGCGAGTTTCCACTACCAGCTAATAAAGCAGATGATTTCTTTGTTTTTAAATTTTCTGTTTTTCTTTTCTTTTCTTTTCCTTTTTTTTTTTTTGTAGAAAAAAATTGCATGTATTTTACAAAATGCATGTATCTTACAAATACTTATTTCATTATTGTTTAGATGGATTGTTTAGAGTGCTGCTATTCAGTTGTTCAGTGAAAGCTTGTCTACAGAGTGAAACTTTTCCTTCTGCAAGTTGCTTTTAAAATTAGACTCGTAAGTTATGCTGGAAAAGTTTGATACTGTGGACCGGCTCTAACAGAGTGTTTCTTAGTGGTTTAGTGTTCAGGTTTACTTTCTAAAATTTTTTTTATTATTTTTAATTGTAAATAAATAAAATATTTGATTTTTTAACGTCCTGTAGGTGGTTTCTGATTTAAATTTAATTGTCTTGCACTATTATTATCCACTTGAAATTCATCCATTTGGCAGTAAATCATGTATCTGCAGCATTGAGTTTATTTTGATCAGAAATATTTCGATTTTGTTAAAGTTTTATATTTTTAACGATTTTTTATATGGTTTAATTTTTTTTTTAAATTATATAATTTAGTTTTGTGTTATTTTGTGATTTTTTTTCGTTTGTTATTGTTGTTGTTGTTGTTGTTTAACGGGGAAAAACACAATATATACAGAGACATATAGAAGAAAATAAATTAGGCAATTATCTTTTCTTTTCGGTATCTTTTGTAAATTGTTCTTTAATTTATAAAGAACATTTTCTTAACACAATATCAAAATATGCAAACGAAATAACACGCTAAAATCAAACACTAATGAAAGTTATGAGAGATAAATTGAAACCTACACAGTTGACTGTATTATTATATATATATATATATATATATTTTGTATATATATATTATGTATATATATATATATATATGCATTAGAATTTACAGTCGTGAGCTTATTTGTTGAAATAGACAATTTTGACAACATTTACGATTATTAGAGAATTTCATATATAGACATGATTGACAATCGTTTAAATAAGTTGAGAGCAAATTTGTATAGTTTAGCTTTAGTTTTAGTTGTATTAAAAGAAGTTCAAACATCTATTAAATATTACTTAGGATACATTTCTTAAAAAAGCTATAAAATGAAAGCAGTAAAAGAGTTTGATGCGTTTCTGGATGCATTTTCGTCAAGCGGTCAAAAAAAAAAATTAAATGTGATTAATGAAATGCAATTATTGCAGTTAACTAATGGGATATGATATCGAATGATATATGAAGCGAATGATAAAGCTTATAAATTTATTTTTTAATATAATTCTTTTGCACTCATAACATTTTCTAAAAGTATAACTTTGGATTTGGTGTAATAATAAAAGTGAGCGAAAGTTGGAAGAGCAGCCCATCACCTCACTTTATTTATTTCAGAACCAAAACCAAACAAAAATTTATATTCTATAGGCCTTGCAATATTTATAAATGTAAAGTATATAAAATTTTCCGACTGAAGTAGTTTCTGACAGACTGTTGTAGTTGATTAGTCTGACACAGAAGTATTTATGTTTCGTATTGCTTAAGAATGTGAGAAAAAATCGCTGAGCATTGCGATGCGTAACCAAATGCCATACAACAACCGCATTTTCAGAGCTCTCGTTAATTCCTTGTTCACACTTCGTACACATGATTATCATACCTAACAACAATTAACGTGGGCAATTTTTATTTTGTAATAAAAATAAAATGATTTATTGCATTTGTAAAACACCAATTCCCAGCTAATTTGTTTATTTATTTATTCTGCATGCGATACGAGTGATATTTAATTTATTTGTGATACTAATTGCGTCTAACAAATCTTTTATAAGTATTTAAATTTATTTACTTTCTCACCAGCGACCAACCACAATTTTGAAGCCATTTCAACGATTTATTTTATATCATTTTAACGGAAGAAGGGAAAAGATCTCGACATGTTTACAAGTAAATTAAGCGGCCTGTTAAAATCTGTATGTTTTAATGCTGGATTTTTCTATTTAAAATTTATAAGTTAATTTATTGATGTTAATGCATAATAATAATTTTTTATTATTTTTTGTATATGGGGTAAATAATAATGATATTTTTTTATTAATGATTTTTTTATGATAAAGTTATATGTATGCAAGTTTGTTTGAAATGGTATGAAATATTTGATTATATTATGAAATGAATTTTAACATGATTTTATAATGAGCAGTGGATGTGTTGAGCCAGCAATATGTTTTATTGGTTAAAAGAAAGCATTAAATGGAACTTAGAATCAAATGTTTGCGCCTCATTTGTAGAGTGATTTCATTTTGAATATTTGTAAATTATATAAATATGCAAGAAAAGTTTCATACTGTGGACCAGCTTTAACAGAGGGTTTCTCAGTGGCTGAGTGTAGTTTTACCTTCTATAATTTCTTATTATTTTTATTTGTAAATAATTAATATATTTTACAATTTAAGGGAGCTGGTTTGTACTTTACACTTCATTGCCTTCAAACTCATCTGCAGCATTTCGTTAATTATGATCACTAACATATTTTTTATATGGATTTTAATATCGTGTTCAATTTTTTATAATATATTTTATTTTTTGCTAATATAAAATGAGAAATAGATTTTCAACAAATATTCAGGACTGACTGGAGGGGGCATTAATGTTTATCCTAAATAATGTAAAACAAAATTTTGAAGTAATAAGTCACGTATTAAAAAGTCAAAGAAGATATCCTACTGAGTAAAGTAAGATGAAAATTTTGAAGTATGTAAAAAAAAAAAAATTTTCTTGGTGCTTTCACCTATAATGGCTTAAAGTGATTGAAAATAGAATATTCTCTCCATTTTTACCATATTGGTAGTTACGTAGTGATGATGATCTGTAATTTTCATCCCAATCTTATTAATTTATTTTATATTGCTAATATTTTTTTTATTCAGTTATTTTTTATGCATAACTTCAGATGTAAAAATGAATATCCCCATCATTGGCAGTCAAATAAATTCAGATTAATGTGGTTTAAATAGCGCTTATGAAGGCGATTGGATTTTCAGCCTTGCCAACGCCTTGACAGGCTTAAATTATTGTTTGCAAATTATAATGCTTTAAGAAAAGTAACAATTAAATTTACAATATCAAATTTTTATTTCAAAAATGGTCGAATAATTTAGAAAATTCTAATGCCGATGGTCTCAGTAGCCAGTGCTTCTACCCATATTAGAATTATATTCATATAATTGTAATATTAAGTTAATAAAAGAATAATAAATTTAAAAATTTGTATTTTTTTTTTGTTTCAATTTAATTAAACTGCCCTTTAGCCAATAAAATGTTTTGCTGGGTTATTGAGCGTTAAATTAATTGCACATCTCTACCTCTACTGATGAGCAATTATTTTTTAAATGTTTCTGAATATTGATCACAATAAATGAAGACTAATCAATAATTGAACTAATTGCAAATAAATACAATTAAAATAAACACACATTGGCACATTTATAAAATCAAAATGAAGGAGAAAAAAATTTAATAAAACGCAATAAATTAAAATTAAACAGAATCTTATAATGAACCCAAAACTAAACAAGAATAAACTGTTTAAACTTGGTATATGGCTGATTTATAGTTAATAGGATGTGTGATATAATGAGTATATTTTTTTTAATTACTCATATTTAACTTTCAATGTAAAGAGATGAGTGGTAAATTAAGAATATTAAATTAAATATAATAATTAAGATAATTTGCTATTTTATGCTAGAAGTGTTTATTTACACATTTAAATTATATAATAAAAGAAATAATGCTGCTATATAATTATGTACACACATAAATAAATTTATGGCACTATCAGAAATGAATAATTACTACTCATATGCGTTGTAAAACATTTATGTACAGTTTTCCAAACACACGCACACACACCTCTGCATACGAATAATATCATTCACAGTTAAAGAACCAATTAAATAAAATAATTTTATTTATACAGGCTGAGGACAATTGTCACCAGCACAGCATTTTTAAGTATCTTTCAGCTGATAATTTGCTTTTTATTTACGTTTATGTGTTCCGACGATTCATTGTGCACTGACTTGAAGCCGAGAAATACTTCTGAATGGGCTGAAGTGCAAATTTAGTATTGATGAGGCTCGAAATCACATTTAAAAATTAATATCATAAATTTAGTTATCCTCATCCAATAACTTCCATTTCATTGATATTAAAAATATAAATTTCGGTTTTATTATAATTTAACCTTTTAATTCTAAAAGAAGAGCTTTTACACGTATGACTGCCGTATATGGGTTAATTTAAAAGCAAACTTTATAATTTTTATTTAATTTTGAATTCACCTTATTTTATTTTATTTTATCGGGTTGCAAATACTTTTTTTTACAAGAAAAATTATAATGAGAATAATACTGAGAGATTGAAGAAGATTATTTGTTCTAAATGATTATTTGGAATGCTCTTGAACACTTACGGGCTTTGAAGGGTTGACCCCTTTATTGAGGCGAGTATTAAACCATCTGTGGACCGTTCATGTAAGGTGTTTTGAACACTCAAAGTTTTTTTTATATCTTATAATTTAAAATAATATTAAGTTTTTCTTTAAAAAATTTGATAAGTTTATTCATCAATCAACAAACAACATAAAATTAAATGCATTTTGAAAAGTATTTAATGAATTAAATAATTAATTAATTTCTCTTCCTCTAAATAAAATTTTTTTTGTATTTTTATATTTAACAACGAAATGAAAATGTTTCTATCGGCCATTGGAACGATAGTAAAATTGTTTTATTGAAAACGCACTCGTCGGGCAAAATTATTTGAAAAATTTTACATTAATTATGATAAAAAATTATTGCATTAAAAAAAAGAATATCTGCTTATTTTCTTACATTCTTTTTTTATATATATTTTTAATTTTTTGGATTCAAAATTGTTTTTATAAGAGCATTTTTTTTTATACATTTCAATTTTTATTTTTTATTTTATATAAATTTTATTTGGAGTTAAATGTCATAGAAAAGCTAATTCCGGTTGTGTTTGTAATATTTTAATTTTTTTTAAATTCAATATTTTCTTGAAGAAGTTACCCTTAATGGTAGCGAAGTATTGAAAATAAAAAAAAAAATAAAAAAATATTTTATAATAAGAATCTTAAACCCAAAAAAAAATTAAAAATATATATGTATGTATAAAAATTTTTTTTTTTTTGTATTCCCATATAGATTACATACATATATTAGGTTACTTGCGGCAGGTATTTTATTCACTGCAAATTAGCACTGATTTAACTGTACATGAACACACGCACAAACTTAAACATTTTTATTGGTCTGTTTTGCATACTCATTCTCTCTCTCTCACTCAACTCACACATCGTTATTATTATAAATTCTATGGAATAATAAGACAACAACCATCAAAAAAAACATTTATTAGCAGAAAACGAAAGCGAAATAAAAAACCTGTTAATACCAATCAATCAAAATCAATTATTGTTTACCTGGCGGGAAGTATCAATGCATCAAATTCGGTTGACAAATGTCGTCGTATGATATTCTTGGAGGGTGGTATACCCAAAGCTGTTGCCATTGTGTCGCCCGAAAATGATGGTTCCAGAACAACCAAACCGCCGTGGACACCGCTGTCTGCAACGGAAATATTGTAATAGAAAAATAAAAATAAGAAATTAAAATTTTTTACACAAAATGGCAATGATTTTAAATTGAAAATCGTAGTTTGTATACAAAATATTATATAATTTAATTATGTTGTTGACTGGAAATGAGAAGGGAAAGTTAATTCAATTTATGATTTATGGCACTATGGGGCAATCGCAAATAATTCACAAAATAAAAGAAATTTTTTGGAGATTAAACAAAAACGAGAAGATTCTCTTATTATTAGCAAATATTAAGAATTGACGAATTTAAGACAGGAATAGTAGTTTTTCGAAACAAATATTAATGCACTGTAAGCTTAAAGGCAAAAGGCAGTCCTTGACAAAAAGCATATTTTTAACACTCTTGTACTGCTCATTGTAAATAAGGCAAACCCACTTTTATGCATAACAAACAAAAGTAGTTAAGTCTTCAGTCAGACCAATTCGGCAATATAGGCTCTATAATATCGGATACTCAGTTTAACTTCGATATTAAAAAAAATGGCACGCCTCAAAAACAGCTTCGCTTTCTGCAATGCCACCCATCCTGAACGTCTTTGCATTATCGGAATTGATGAACACTTCTCACTTCTTCTTCAGGAGTCCGATAAAGGTAAAAGATCGTATTATTATTTCTTTTATTTTTTAATTGTATTATTTGAATTTCTTCTTCTATATATCGTTAATATTATAATATTATATCATTGGTTTCCCGGTCAATGTTGGGATATTCAAAAGAAGGGTTAGCTAATGATTATTTTTATTCACTTATTTTAATGCTCTTCACAAGCAGGAAACATGGAAGAAGCAGGGGAAGGAGAAACCAAATATTGGAATGGAGTAGTGCAATAAAATAGCGACTTATTACTAAAGCATTTAAAATATTCTTCAATATAAATAAATGAAAAGAAAGTATTCTAAATACAAGCAACTCCAAACGCATACTCATCTACCATTTCATCCTGCAGTTGAAAGTTATCTTATGGAGGACGAGTATTCATCAACAGGAAAAAGTAATTGTGAAGTTGTTATTGAAACTTTTACTATTTTGATTAGAAAGCTTGAGCGAGACCTTAACTTATTCTTTGCTCGAAATGAAGGCATTTTTTTGGCCTATACTGTCAAAAAAAAATACTACTTCGTGTGATCTCAGATTGTGAAGGATTACTAGAGGGAGAGAACATCATAACAAAAATGTTAATTCTTTTCCGATTCCCTTTAAACTTGGCCACTTGCTTAAAATGAAATTGGTCTAATATTATATAATAGTAGTTCATACCTTTTAAATTTTCTGCATATTCAGCTAAATCAATAGAACGAGCCCAGCGTATAAAACGTTGATTTGTCCAAACAATAGGATCTGTATCGACATTTTCCGATTGCACTCGACGCATAGCCAGGGTTTGGCGATCATATTTGACAATTCGTAAAACATGTATGCCTATAACGATTAAATAATTTTTAAATAAGAGCCAATTTTACTGAATGTATCTCTACGTCCTTACCATGCACAATACTGGCTTGGTGGAATTTTCTTGTGACACCCAAAAATTTTTCCAGCTCCTTTTTTGACAGAGTATCCAACATGCGAGCATCGACGAGCGAATGTAGAAACGATTCAGCATATTGAGGCAAACCAATATCTGGCAGCCATTCGGAAGCCACCCATGTATGGCCCAATTGTGTAATCATGGGATAACGAACCATTTCTGGCCGTCTCTGTTCTTCAATAGCTAAGCGCAGCTTTTTGCGATGCATGGGATGTGCTAGGCCCAGGCCAGCCTCCAATTCAATATCGTTTAATTCCAATAAAACTTTACCACTTTTGACATTTTCCGAACAGCGTGTACTGTACTGCGGCATGCCAAGGGCAACTTCGAGCCAAGCTAAGACTTGCGAGGCACGCCATCTTTCCATAGGAATTTGTGAAGCTTCACGTAATAAGCGTAACTTTTCAGCGTAACCTTCTTCTGAGAGAGGGCTCCAAGAGTAGTCGTTATCTAGGAAGAGAAAGTATAAAAGAGCTTAGCCAGAATAAGAAAACTTTTACAATTTTGTAATTACATTCCGTAGCGCCATCTGCTGATAAAGCTTTGCTTTTATTCCTAGATCGTGCAAATACTCTTGATATACTACCCCAAGTACCGCCACGGCCATTGCGAGCCCCCAAAGCAGCAGTAGTCGTTTTAGGAGCAAATTTCCTGGCTACAGCTCCTGGCCCATCAGAATCGACAGGTGACCCCAACTGTTCTACAGATCTGGAGGTAAAAATTAATTAAAAATATTTTGAAAGTTCTAAATGATATCATTTGTTACAGTTTAAGTTCACAACTAGATTTAAAAACATATCTTTGGCAAAGTTATTTATTTTTAATGTAGAATTAATTGTTTTTACCTGGAATAAGCGGCAGAGTTCAAGGGAGAAAGCGTAGGACTTCTTTCCTTGGGTGTGCCATCTAAATGCCATTAAAAAATGAATTAAAGTTATGGAAAAGTCATTCGTAATCATTTTGCATACACTTACACTGATACATATTTTGACTAGATACCAGAGATATACTATCTGGGTCCACAGTAATACATGGCCCATTGTCGGATATGCCGTCACTGAAATTAACGTCACCGCCGGTACTTTCACGATCACTGCTATTTCTTAGCACAGAATCATTCGAACATGAATTACGATCTCCGGCCGTATTACCCGAACTATTACTAAATGCGGACAGGGAATTGGAATTACCTCGCCCACTATCATCATTGCGATAATTTACTGCTGGACCACTATTTGCTGTGGGTATTTGATTTAACAAAGTCGATGCTGCAGAGGGTGGTGTCAGTGGTGCGAATGACAGCACACTCTCCTGATCTGAGAGACAAGCTGACATTTGCCTTTGCAGCTGCTCTTGCAGTTTTTGTAACTGCAAATCTCTGGCGCTTAATTGTTGGGCCAACGCCAACGATCTTTCCGCCTCGTCTCTGGCCTGTTTTAATAACTGCCATCTTTCTCTCTCCCGATCGCCCGTTAGCTTGGCATTATTACTCTCAGACTCTCTTACCCTATCCTGATAGTTACGTATGAAATCTCTCAACTCTTGCTCTTTCTCCTGTAATGAAGCGCACAATTGCTTCACTTGACTCACTAATTCGCTTTTGTCACTTCTTAGTTTTTTTCTCTCAATACGCAGAGACATTAATTGACTTTTAGCCGAACGTAACTCCTGCTCCAAGCGGTCGATGCGTTGCTGAGTATTTGAGCCACTACCATCGGTTGACTGGCCATCGCCACAACTGTTTGAATCAGACAGATCTATGCCACCTACAGCTCCCTCGGGAGAATTCTCAAGTAATTTTCGCAAGCGATGAACTTCGGCATTAAGGCGCTCATTTTCTTCGCGTAACCTTGTAGGAGAATCTGTAAGTAAAAACAACTTTGAATGTTAGTCGATTTGGAATTAATTATCGTCTATCCCAACTTAAGTACATTTAATTGTTTTTAATATTTTTTAATATTATTTTAATTAAATTAAATTGATGCAACTTTCTATTTGCTGTTGTTACTTGCTATTCAATTAAACAAGCCAATTTGTTAAAATAAAAAAGAAAATTACTAAAGAAATAATATGCCATACAACTACTACTACAGCTGCAATTACGAAAAAGAATAAGATGCAAACTAAGAAGTGAAGCAAATGTGGTGACTGCCTAAAGTAAGGAAATGCACCCTACAGCATGCAATTTTAGTAAGAATGGCCGGTGCTTGTATAAGCCGGCTTGTAATTGCTTTTAGTGAACTTCATTACGGATTATAATTTATCGGCCGTTGCCTAAAGAAAGAACTGAAGATAGAAGAGGAAGAGATGTTCTAGAATAAGCCCCGCGTTAAAGGGAGAAATAAAATATTCAGGCAACAGTTTCGTTAGAACTTTGACTTGGTTATTCATAGTATTCCGATCTCTAAGTTTCCACTCTTTTAATACTTCTGTAGTACGAGGTGACCAGCATACGAGGTGACGTTTGATTGACACATATTCAGATGACCGTCCTTTATCAGAGGTAAGTGAATGCAACTGATGTGAACAATTAAAATTTGTAATAATCGTGAATCACTTACGACGAAATGTAAATCGTTATATTTTTAAATCAAAATAGTGATTTTTTTATGGATCCGGATTTTTTTTTTTATTCAGTGTTCAGACTAGAATGAACACTGAATTTGTCGTATTAAATATTCGCAAAAGCCTCCAGTAATAAATACGAGTATAAAGCCAAGTTTTAAGCTTATGAGATTAAAACTTTTATGATTAAAGCCGCAAACTACAAGAACGGTCTTTCTTTATCACTGAATTTGAATTATTTCTCAACGAAAGAAAGAATTTTCTAATTACAAGTTTTCAGTCAAACTTTCCATCACAGTCTTAAAGTTTTAAGAAACTTTCCTCAATTTTCACCCTGAAAATATTTTATTTAATTTTTTTTTTAAATTTCTGCATAAAATAATTTATGAAACAAATTCTAGATTCGGTTTACAGTATTACAGGTTTTTTAGATAGGCAGAATTTAGAGGAGAGAGTAAAGAGTAATGAATTCACAGTACTGGTTTATAACATGAGAATTTTTGCATTAAAATTTCTGAATTTGTAGGGGAGGTAAATTTATTTTTGCAGTAATTTCTTTAGCCACTTTTTCATATGAAAGTTTTAGTTCTGAATTTTCTCTACATTAGAAATGTAGAGGAATGTAGCAAGAAGAGAATGAAGTTCGTATAAATTTCTTTACGCAACGTATTCACAGTGCCGGTTTACAATATGACTGTTTTGTTTTAGAAATTCCGAAATTTATAGTATAATGGAAATAAGGAAATAAAGTTTGTATAAATTCTAAGTAACGGTTGTAGCACCGGCCCATAGGCTAGAGTAGATTTTGATTTTCGGATGAATAGCAGATAGAAACATTAAGGAGATCACAAGTGAGAGTAACCTATACCGTAAAACAGCTGATCTTCTTGAATGCTTTTTCGTATGCAAGAACATAAAAACGTTCGAAAGCCAACAGATTTCAGAACGAATTAAGAATAATCGGCCTGAAAGTGTTTTTACTGATCTTTATTAAAGGATCGAATTTACAGATTACAAATCAAAGTAAGAGTAAATATTTCAGAAGAAATTAAGAAAAGTACTCCTGGAATGATTACTTATCTGTAATTCTTGTGCCGATATCATCTTTTAAGCCTTCGAAGGCAAATGTTAATGCGAAATTTCCTATACAGTTCGTATGATTGGCAAATTTGGCTAATTAAGAAAGTCTGATCATCCTTCAAGTGCAGTTGCTGTAACTTTATGGAGTAAGACAGCCAACTGAAATTTACAGCCAATTTCTCGCCAATATTTTTAATGGAACGACTGTGCTGGCCCAGTGTAAGAGGGATAGTAAACAATGTAGCCTTTGTACATCCGCCATTTCCTAATATTTTAGTGCGCCTCCTGTTTTGCAAGAATGAAACATAAAATCTTTGCTCCTGTCGAATAATCAATTGTACTCCGTAGCACACTAGAACTTATCCTTTGATGGAATTAAACTCTCCTTTGCAGTCAAGTGTTGCTGGTTGTGCTTATATCGAGTGCAAAATCTCAATATACAAGCTAAATGAAAAAGCAAATAAATAAATATAAACTAAAACACAAGGCTACAATTAAATTGTTTGATGTATACGCAACGTATAGCTTTACAAGAAGGTGGATACAACATGCAAATATATTTTTTAATTAGATAATACCACATGATATAAATATGGATGCATTATGTCGGTAATAAGCAGTAAAGGAAAGCTTCTAGTTGGCAATGGCATTATGAGTTGTACGTGCAGCCATAATCCTGCATGCCAGCGAGCAATATAACTTATTTTCTCCCTGTTGTTATTATTCGTGTCGTAGTTCAAGTTTCGAAAGAAATGTAGATGAGTGGCTACTCCGTAGGAGTAGGTGACATTTTCAAGTAAATTTATTTTAAGTTATGCACATCGAAATAGAATGATCGTCTTTATAGAAGGCCAAACAAAATATCCTTCTCGGCAATATAATATTGCTTTTATTATTTATTTATTCGCAATTAATGCGTGCTGAACTGATTTATCACTGTTAAGTTGGCATTGTGTTTAAATTTAAAACTAGTTTATTATATTATTATATCATTTATATTTAATTATAATTTATTTATACAGCTTTCAGATTACAGAATTCCAATGCGATTCAGAAACTTTTAAAGCTTTTAAAATTGCTAAATTTAGACAGAGCCAAAGCGATTTGCATTAACGCTCAGGTGATTTGTTAACACCTTTATTCAGCGTTTAATTTATTTAAATTGTTTAATTAAACCAGCGGCATAATAGTTTTCTAATGCTGAATTGTAGAGCACCTCTCTTGATACTTCTATTCAGCCTTTATTTATTTCTCAAGCGGCAGTTTTGCCAAAAATTACCAAAAAAAAAAAACGAAAATTGAGATTTTCTTACTTAATAAATTATTAAAAAAAATTTTCTATGACTTTTATTACTTTTAGGCATTAAAATTAAGATATCGTGGTTATGTTTTAGTATTTGTAAATGATTTGTTTGTGGCCAAAACGTTAAGCTTCCGACCATATACATGCAGGTAGACAGACGGACATTCGTTCTTGTGTGGATACAGCTTAAGTATATTTTATAGGGTAGAAAACTAATATCTGTTATACAAATTAAAGTAAATTCTATTTGATTATCACCTGTCTGGCTGATTAATTTTTTTGTTTCTGTAAATTAAAAAAAAAAAACAGCTGATTTAAATATGCCACTGACTAACAGAAACACATAATTTTGAAGTTTTTTTTTATAACACTGGTTGATTCGTACCCTGGCCCCCAAAATACTTTTTACACTGTTTAAGTGACGGCTGACTTAATTATCTGTACACTAAGCTTTTGAAATTAACAGTGTTGTTAACTACAATCCCGTCCAATTTAAAATTTTTTTTTTTTTTGGCAAAATTCTGACAATGGCAAAATGTCAAAAACAGATGATTTTGGGAGAGCATTAATTTTGACGACTAGAAGAAGCAATACTTCAATATATTCTTCTATTTTTATGAGCGACACGGAACAGTAATTATGCTTACAAATTAAATTTTATTTTCTCAAATGTGGAATTTATGAAATTTTTAATGTCAACTCTTAATGCTGCCACGGACGATTTCAAAAGAGTAAAGAAGATGGCTACGAGGCGTATTTTCAGTCGCGTTGTCGTGTGCCATCATCCAGAGTAATAATTTGCTTGTGCATATCTGAGTTTTATATTTATTTGCGTTTCAGAATTTTATTTATTCTACACTTTCATACCCGTTTCCATCAAACCAATTTTGAAATTAAATAACAAGAAAACTTCATTGAGCTTTTTTTGCCTAGCACTTTTCTTGCTTTGTATATTTCAAGACTCATCCGCTCAGATTTTTCTCAAAGTTTCAAATATAAAAATCATTACATCGGCTAATAATTAAAAGGAATATTGTGAAAAAAAAAAATTATTTTTTACATTTATTGGTAAAAATTGAATGTACTTCAATCCAGCATAACTGTTGTGTTGTGTAAATAAGCTTTAGAGTAGGGCATCTCAGATTCGGAATAGCTGAAGTGACACTTTTACTAGTTCTTATATGGTTGGTTGCATTGCGGAACATTTATAAATTCTTTTTGTTTGCTATTTTTCTAGTCACGTTATTTTATTTTATTATTTTTCTTTTTAAATTCTTTTAATTCGACATATCCTTTATCACAAGTAGAAAGGCCCTAACTCGCAATTTTTTTTTTTTTTTTTGCAATAATTTTCTTTTAGTGAGTTCATTTTGTGTTCAGCTTATATCGAGTCTAATCTACATGAGTCCAATCATATATACTCGCATATGTATAAGATTAGGCTTTCAATTCGGAACTCCAAGCCACGGTTTTACTATGTGATATTAAAAACTTTTATATTTTTGAATGTACTTTTGAATTTAAAACTATTTTTAAAATCGACAAAGTTTGGCAATTTTGTAGGGTCATACTTGACTTAATGATTAAGGCAAGAATTTTTAAATAAATTTGTAAAATTCCAAGTAGATACCACGTAATTATTCCCACATTAATTTCTTAACTCCGGTACTTTTATTTAGTACAATTAAAAGACTCACTGTGCAAGTGCTATTTGAGTGGCTGGCACAGGTTTCGCCCCCTTATGCAATGTTGTTTGCATATAGAATTGCAGTTGCTCGTAACGTGCAATGGAAAGGAAATTTTCCAGCAGATACCTCTCCTTATCGATTATTTAATTGCCCTGAAACAAAATTCGATGCATTGGCCGTTTTAATTTAAAACAGATATGGGCTTGGCAAGCAAAGGCCCGAAGCTGATTCTCAATACACCTAATGGTGGTTGTGGATTTTGCATTTGTTATTCCCACGATTTTCGAAACATTACTGTCAAATGTAAAACAAGCAACTGGTTGCATAAGCGAGCAGCAGCAAACTAGTTTTCTCTACGCCGTGTGTTGTTTAATTATTCTATTTATCTTGAATGCATGTGCCTGAGTGTTGGCGCACTCATACTTACAAACTTCATCGCTTGCACCTTTTGTGCAGTTGTTGCTCGTTATTATAACTTTATACAACTAATTAATGAACAAATTAAAACTAAACCGAAATCCATAGCAAAAGGGTAAAATAAAGAAACTCAGCGCTCATGCAAGTGCGTAATAGAAATAAAAGTGGAAAAAAACAGGGAAAAAAAAAATTCTTGTGCCACGTAGAATTCTAGTAAAACTAGTAATCACAAGCAAATAGAATAATTATTAAAACAAGAAATGAAAAAAGTTTTAATTGTTAAAAACCAAAGAGAAAAACACAAACAACCCGCACAACAAATTAAGGCTTCAAATCAAAACAGTGTTTTAAAACGGGGAAAAAATAAAAAAATTTTATAACACTTAAATCACTTTTTATGTCACATGGCAATGAGAATTTTTTAGTTTAAGCAAAATATTTGTAAGAAAATCTAAAACTATATCGAAACAAAGTAAAAGTTTCCAAAAAAAAAAAAAAAAAATGAAAATCAATTAAAAATTTTAATTGAATGTAAAATCGCGTTCAATTAAATTAGAAATTATGGTACATTTAATTAGAAATCATGGAATCATGCAAGATCGCAACCAACAACAAGTTGGTGGTCTTGCAAAAATATTAACAACAATTATTACATTTATTGTAATTTATTAAAGAAAGATTTAGGCGAAACGATTTTTCATAATCCAAGCAATAAATTAATTTAAATTAGAAAATATAATTTTGTAATATTTTAATATTTTTTTTTCAGAGAAAAAATATTTTTTTCTAATTTACGGCATGTAATTGTAAAATTTTTTTTTTTTTGGTTAAATAGTTTTGACCTTTTTTGCCTTATAAAAACTTAACTGAGATTGATTATACTTATATTGCCGTCATTATTGTGGTTGGCATATTTTATATGAGTATTAGTATCAGTAAATAAAACTCAAAGCAAAAATCAGCTGACGATACGGTGTGATAAAACATTTCACCTGATCAGTATGTTATGAGCAAACATGGTCTCTGAAAATATTTTCGGGGATATTTCCATGTATAATTTGCTTGGAGCAGAGTTAGAAACAATTCCTGTTTATTAATATTTTTTACAAATTTAAGCACTTAAAAGTCTAATAAAATTGACAATTCTGGCTAATTCTTTAGCAAGAGAAATACTTTGCATTCGGCCAACAACCTTCCACTACCTGACAGTGCACACTTTATGCATTAAATACAAGTATAATTATAAATAAAAATAATTAAAAAAAAAAATTTTTTTTTTGTCATAAATCATGTTATCAGTCCTTTCAATGTCTGTCTAACTCCTTCATAGTTGCAAGTTCAACAATAACGAAAATATGTTGAACATGAACTTTCAAAGAGAAAACAAAAAAAAAAAAAAAAAAAAAATTAAAAAAAAGAGAGATAAAAGATTTAAATTAAAGTGTTCGCGTGCCAGAAACGAAAAATAGTTTAGCAAAAACAAGTTTAAGTTGAAGCAGCTCAAAGAGAATTAATTAAAAATTTGCAAAAAAAATGTTAAAAAGGATTGCAAAAATAAATGCCTTCAGATTAAGATTTCGCTCCGATTTACAATTTGCTTTACTAAACGTCTCGTTATAATTTCCTTTAATATTTACTTTCAAAAGGACAGCAATTAATTAAGAAGTTTTGAGAATAATTGTTGCAACTTGAATTAAAAGGAAGAAAAAATAGAATAAATTAAAAAAGAATTGAAGAACTAAAACATTTTAACAGCTACGCAAGAAGATTCCTGAACTCCTTAAAAGTGGAACTCCTTCGCCACATCAGAATATCATGGGATATCATTTCGTAGCAATCACTACTTTAAGACTGCCAGCGTTAGTAATCAGTTCCTCCCTGAAAGGCTATACGGGTATATCATATATGTTTTTATAGCTTGTCAGCAGGAGGGCAAGCCGTGGCACTGCTAAAATAATTTCGCTAGAATATCCTACTTCAAGGTTTCCTCGCAACCCTACAAACAGCTTATTGAACAAGAGGTCGCCGTTTCGATTGCTGCCTAGACAAAAGCATGCAAGTTGAGGTGATTTAAAAAAAAAAATTCAAGTACATCTTAGCAAGTATTGCGGGAAAAACTTTCTTGAACTCGAGGAATACTTTTCATTATTTCGTTTCAAGTTTCTCAAAGACTACTACTACTAGTATTTTCTTGCAGAAAGCTTCAAGTGAAGATTGCATCAGCAGAGCTTTTATGTCTAATTAGTCACTCCCACAGCCCCCACATTGCTTGTGCGCCAACAGTTAATAAGCTAACTTTCAGTTTTAGTATTCAGTTTTACTCTATGTTTCCTTAACAACTTTTTAGTTTATTTAGTTTAAAGTGAAGCTTTAGAAAATACCGAGAAAAGTTTGTTTCTATTTAATGAAATTGAATTTAATTTAATGAATATTATTGGTTGACACATTCTTCCAATTTATTTATGTTAACTTATTTTATTCATTTTGTGTTTTAATATTTGTTTCCTACTTTTTAAAAGCTTACTTTTTTTAAAAGTTAAAAACTTCATTACTTTCATTCTGCTCAAGAGCTTTACATACGAGCTTTTGTTTACTTTTACACGTTTTGCTTATTTTTGCTTTCTGTTGCAGGAAAACAGTGGATTTTTTTTATATTAATTTTCTTTAAATTTATGAATTTATTTTTATACTGCAAAGTTCTTTATTAATTATTTATGAAGATTAAATAAAAAATAAATTATGTATATATACATATATATATATATAAATATATATATAAAATATCTTAGTTCTGTTATTTGCTCGCTTTGATTTTATGCTCTGTTAAAGTAAATGAAAACCAAAGAGTAAAAAGTTTATTATATGCTTTTCTTACTTCAGCTAAGCCAAGCGGTGAATAAATTGTGTCTACTGTTGAGTGCAATTTTATATTGTTTATAACTTATCCTGAGCAATTTTTAAGCTTTTAAGCGAGACATGTGTGACAATGGTAATAAGCGAGAAGGATACAAAAAGCTTATGCGAAAGAAAA
The DNA here is from genome assembly GCA_963402855.1 of Ormia ochracea. Lineage (NCBI taxonomy): Eukaryota > Metazoa > Arthropoda > Insecta > Diptera > Tachinidae > Ormia > Ormia ochracea. Next base: position 43,734,403 of record OY727109.1, read on the forward strand.
AATAAAGAAAGGAAGAGAAAAGAAAAGGAGATGAAAAGCAGCGATAGTGATGCAATTAAGTGAACGTGATACAAGTGGCTGGTGGCATGTGTGTGTATGCGTATATGTGTGCGTGTGGTTTTTTCTTTATTTGTAATATTGTTTTTACTTCAATTTTTTACGTTTTGCTTGATTTCTGCGTTATATATGCATGTGTGTGTAAGCCAGCCTTACCTGCACTATTGTATTGGTGTTGCTGCTGATATTGTTGTTGTTGCTGGTATTGGTGTTGTTCATGTTGCAGCAGATATCTCATGTCATTACGATTGCCATCACAGTTATTAAAAGTATTATAATGCATTGATGCGCCATTTGGCTTTGTTTGTCTTGTTGGCGTTGTTCTTGCTGCTGCCGCTGCCACTGCCGCTGCCGCTGCTCTTCTTGATGGTGAATCCATTGCGGCTGCAAGCGTTGTAATACTTGCACATACAATATCATTGGCATTTCTTTTATCAACTGTTTTAAAAAAATTAAGCAGGGAAATTTGTTGTTGCTTTTGTTCTCACGTCATTTTCTTTTGTAAAATTTATTTATTGAATGTGTGCATGTATGTGGGCAAGAGAGTATGTGGCGTGGTATTTATTGTACATGAATAAATGTGTAATTGCAAGTGGTATTTAACATCCCAGCAAACACAAGTCCATGAGTTTCGAGTTTGTGTATGTGTTGCTTCAGTTCAATAGCAATAAAAAGTGCGATGCAATTAAAATTTCTATTTCTTTTAAACTTTCCTTTTTTAAATTCATTTATACGAATTTTGTTTTAAAAAATCGGCTTCTTTTGTATTAGAAAAATTGTAAAATAAAAAAAAAATTGAATAAGAGTTCAACAAGTTAATTAATATGTTGCGTTCGTTCCAAAAGGCGTAAACGGCTTTAAAATAAATGTATAAATGAGGGTAATGAGATGGTCACAACTCTAACAATGAAAACATGGGAAGAGCTGCAACACCTCCGATCATCTTCTCTACTAGAGAAAATGGTTGAAATAAAATATACGAGAAGTTTAATGAGCCGTACTGCCACTAGAGATTGAAAGCACAGAGAAAAAAATATTTTATAAACAAAGGAGCTGGGGATTGAACCCAGGTTCTTTGGCATTAGCAGTAGAAACACTAAATTTTCAAACAATAACTATAACAAATCTACAATTTTGCAATTTAGTTTTAATTTTCCCTTTAAGAAATACATTTATTGCCAACCAGTGAACTACATGGGAAAATATAATAATGCAGATGCATATTGAAAAATGGTTTTTCTTGTGCCGTTCGCCTGTGGCACTTAATAAAGTGAAGGCATATAAAAAACGTCAATCCATCAAACGAACTAAATTTTAGAATTTTTTTAAACTCTAAATTAATGGCAAGACGATACTTGAAATATTGAGCTGCTGATATGCAATACTTTTCCAAGAGCAGCTGCTGGACTATTTTTCATATCTGTGCTTTTTTACAATTTTATTTTTTTTTTTTTTGTTTTTTTAATGTTTTACTAATGACAACTTTGAAAAGTATTAATCAAAGTGTGTCGGAAGGTATCCTAAGCAACAATCAAATGCTTTCATACAATATATTGAACAAGGGAAATCTTCTTACCATTTGATAGCGTGCCCATGTGTTTGCTGGGACAGCGAAATGACATTAATATAAATAATATATGTATGTATTTTCATTGGTCATTCTTTGTAATTTCCTTTATGTTTCTTTTGTTTCATTTTTGTGTATTTTCTGTGAAATTAATATGGTTGCATTCAGATTAACAACTGTTTGTGTCAAAACAATTAAATCGTATTTTTAATGAGAAGAATGATGGAATTTTGATTCAATGAAAATGGCTGAATGTTTGTAAATTAAAAATTATCCCTGAAAGGAAAAACGTTATTGGCACTTCAGAATTAAAATATATTTTTATTGAATGGCAAAACATTCATATTTTGCTCTATACAAGCAAATTTTCCAACGCATTCACAATTATGAATTCAATTTTGACATTTTGAACTATTAAGCTCAAAGTAGGAGCAACTAAAATTCAATCAGTTAAAAAATAAATTCAAATTAGCTGGAAAAAAATCAATTATAAAGAAATCGTGTTATTTTTATTTTTGCTCTGAAAGGCTGTTTTTAGATAATAAATTTACTGAAAGTTATTCGGCAATAAATCATTTCGTAACACTTAATCTGCAGGGCCATTTGATTCCATCGCTTTGGGTTAGAAGTGTTGCTTAACAAAAATTGAAATTGGAAAGAGGGAAGGCAAAACCAAAGCAAATTCCGAGTCATGTTTTAAGTAGCCGATTCATTTTGTAGAGGCGTTACGTCCTCAGAAAAACTGCTTCCTTCACTAAAAATTTCTTTGCCGATCAAATTTTTTGGCAAACAAATTTTTCGTTACATTATTAAGAGCAAAATCTCAATACACCATGCTGAATTGCGATAATAGAAGCCTTTGTTTCTCTTAGTCAGGCGAGAAAATAGTTGAGGGTAATCGAACCTCTTTGGAGCACTGGCACATGTAGCAGATTTCTTGAATGCTATTTAATAAAAAAGTGTAATCAGTTTAAAGCCTGGCAGTTCACAGAATAAATCTGGAATATTCAGAATGACCAGCAATATTAAAAAGAGACACGTTGGTAATAAATGAAAAGAAAAATTATATGAGTCCAATACGATTTATAAAGAATTGAATAAATAAATAAATATTTTACTTTAATTCTCATATATAATTTAGAAAAAGCAATGATTTATCTGCAGTTTATCAAAGAATAGCAGTTTTGTTACAACTTTCCATTTTTTAAAAATTAATTTTGCTTGTTTTTGAATTTTTTTTGTGATATAATAAAAAAAATTTATAAATATTTTAAAAAATTCAGTTAATATATAATAAATAATTATTATTATTTTTAGGGTATAAATGAAATTAGGATTTGAAATTTATATAAAACATATATTTGATTTGATTCCTCCATATTGCGTAAGCTTACAATGACGTCACAATTCAACATTTGACCACTTTTATTTAATTTCGAAATCACAAGAAATACAGTGGAACCTCAATTGTTTAAGTGTGGTCAAGTGAATAGACATTAGTGACATGTGACAAGACATTGTCTGTAATACTTTCAAAAGACGAAATGCATTGGAGACATCAATTGTTTAAGTGTGGTCAGCTGAGTATACATTGATGACATGCGACACAATATTGTCTGTAATACTTTGAAAACAAGAGGGATTAGTTCAAGCCCGTTAGAAGTAAGGAATCTTCAACTTTCTCGGTGTTTCAGCTTTCTTTTAATTATTATTGTCTGATGTTATTTTACTAGATATATAGACATACGTTTGCCCTAATTTTAAGACTTGTGGGTTTTAATTCAGTTAAAACTTTTACTCTTTTAAAGAAAAATGCCAAAAATTTTTGCAACTATCCTTGTTTTCTTAATTATCTTTTGTTAATCAAGCTGTAAAATAATAAAGCTCTATATTTGAATTGCATTTTTATCAACTATTTTGTGGCAGCTGGAAAAATTTACCTCATGTGCTTGACCGCAACTTCTGAAGGACACATTTGTGCATGCAAGCAATCCAGCTTGAATTTATTAAAATAAGTCTGTTTGTGTGAAAACACATACACACACTTACAGATGCTTCCAATATATATTAAGAAATGAATGAATACAAATATTTGTAAGGGAAATTACATTTACCAGTATGCAAAAGTTCAGTCGTATTTGGAACATGTTTTTATTTACACAGCATATTTTTAAAATAATTAAAAGAATTGGAGAAAATACGCTGCAATTGTGTATTGATTTTTGTTTAAATGTAATGCAATTATAAAAACGAATAAAAAATATTCGCTCATTATAAATGGGAAAGGCATATGAATAAAAAATCGAAGCAATTAATTGAGAGCTACGTAAGAAAAAAAGTATTATAAGAAAACTGAATTGAATTATATTGTTAAATTTACTGAAAAATTTAAAAATTATTTCAATAGAAAGAGTTAATATCATTATGTTTCTTAAGAAGAAGACAAGATGAAAGGGGACAGCTGGTAGCTCTCAATAGATGGTATCTTTTATAATTTTGCTAAATAATTGAAAAATATATTTTTTGTGGTTTATTTTTACCTTTTATTTTGAAACAGGTTTACCATTTATATCCTTTTCGTAAACCTTAATGTTTCACAGATTCTTAAAGCACATATAAATTGTGCTAAACTGTTTTTCTGTTTACGATTGGCAAGTCACTGTTTCCACCTTGCAATCTCTGCGGTTAAAAGTCCTTCAGAACACTACTTGACATACTTGAGGACATGCTTTTCTTTGAAATAGTCTGGTTATACGAGTATGGTTAGAAAATTCCGATGGCATTTTTTACATTCATATTTCCGAAATACTGTGCAACAATAAAGTACACCCGTTAATTTGAATATAGTAAAACTTTTATTGCAAAATGCTGGAATTTATTAAACAACTCAATTAATTTAAATTACAAATTTATGCCATACAATATTGATTTGTAATTAGTTAATTTATACTATAAAATATTAATTTGTATAGTATACTCTTAGGAGGATATAAAAAATAGAGTATTCTCTGTTAAAATGAAACATTAAGCAAATTATAGTATATCTATAGTAAATCTAAGCATAAATTTATAATCGCATACATTTACAATAAACTAATTTTCAAATTAAAAAAAAATCATAAAGAAATAAATATATAATAATAATCGCTTTAGGAAATTATTCGACCACGTTCATCGTATAGTTTGTGAATTCGTTGCTTTAGCGAAAGTTGAAATCCCTGTTTTCATTTTGCACACTCTGCTGTTAAAAGTCCTTTAGTGGATGTTTTAATAAATTTTTTTTTTGCTATTTTTCTCAACAAAGAAAATAAAAATGAACTGAAATTGAGTTTTTCGGCATACCAGCCAGCTGCTACGTGCTTCTGTTGCACTCTCATTTATTTACAACAACTGGAGTTTTAAACAACTACGAATTAAAAATAAATGAAAACTTTGGTAATTCTAATTCAAAGTCAAAGTTAGTTTTATTTTTAGTTTGTTTGTTTTTGCAAATTTTTCTCGCTCAATTTGAAATTTTGCAGCTGTGATGAAAAACAATTGGGAAATGCAATTATATAGAAGTATCCTCAATAAAGTATTTTAAAACCGCTGGTTGACTCATTTAGTAATTATTCTATTTTCGGAAATTATCAAAATATATTTTTATTTTATTGTAATTTTATTGCCAAATTCAACTACTGATTACGGTCACTGATTTTCTGCCTTTTAAAAAAAGTTATGCCGAATTTGTAAAAACTGTAATTCCAATTGAATAAAATTTTATTTAGTTAGAAAAACTTTTAATTTCATCTGAAATTCTTTAAAAATAAAGCTTACAAACTGTATCATTATCTAATTAAATTAGGAATCCATAGTCATATAAAATATAATTTGTATCTTTCCTAATATTCTCCAGCGTTATTTGTGATATTTGATTCGTTTGCTGCCCAACCCTTCAAACTTTTTTATAAAACCTTCTCCGCTTTTCCTACAGGGTAGCATATTCAAAAGTTTCGTAAATAAAAATACTGTCAAGGCTATGTATTCCACAATTTCTGCAATTATCTGCTTTTCCATCGCTATTTCAAATAGCAATTATTAACTCAGGTTAAATAAAGCTGAGGTAATCACAATTTTCAACGTAATAGACATTGATAATTATAAACATTTTAACCTGCCATTAAGAAAACTCTACAAATATTTGTCGGCAGTTGTGTCAACAATTTTAAGAAATATGTGTTTGTACATGATCAAAATTCATTTGATATAAGCTGAAGTAGACTTGAATGTTATTTGATATACAGAAAAACACAGTACACATACATTAAAATCCAATACATATGCAGCTATAGAAAGGAAATTCCTTTAATATTTACAATTAATAATGGCAAAGGAATGAGAACAAATTATAAAAAATTAGAGCAAATTAGAAATACTTGAAGGCAATATAATGACAGATAAATACTTTCGTTTGCCAACGAGAACTTTATTAACGATATTTTAATGTCTTCTTGGTGGCTAAATGGAGCATGTGAAGGTATAACAATCAATATTGGATAAATTCTGTACGCAGCATTATAAATAATATAAATGTTTGAGAAAGAAATCAATTTTATTAAGAAATTTTATGAAGGGATAAATAAATAAATAAACGAGATTAATTTAAAGAGGAATATTGAAAGATGTAGGAACGTTTATTTTTATGTACCCTTACCCTGATTCTGCCGCCAATGACCTCAAGAGACAGTGATTCTATTCATATAATAATTATATTCATGTAATTGCAATTTTAAGTAAATAAATAAAAAAAGAAATAAATAAATAAATAAATAAATAAATAAATAAATAAATAAATAAATAAATAAATAAATAAATAAGTAAATAAATAAATAAATAAATAAATAAATAAATAAATTTTTGTTAAAACATTTCAAATTTTTCTGCTTGAGAAGAAAACTTGCTGCCTCCTTAGGCGAATGAATAATGCGCAGCCTACTAAACCGGAGAACGTGGATTCGATTCCTGCCTAGAATCTAGTTGTTTTTCTGCAGAGAACTGGTAAGTTTTGCATGTTGAGTTGGTTAAAAACAAAAATTATAATTTCGAAAATATAGCATTTGCTATTACCCTCATATTTTGCCCATATTTTCAACTTCCTATTTTGCTTTTGAAGATTAAAGCTTTTAAGCATTTGGCTTAAGTTGTTTAGGTTTTTACGAAATGCCGGTTACACTTTTTAAATTTTTAAAAGTTTTCAAAGTTTAAAGCGGAAATTTTTTATTAAAAATATAACTAAATATGTATCAAAGCGAATTTATACGTAAGAGAGCAGCTGACTTTATCAAGGCGAATTCATAATAACAATTTATTATTTGCTTAAATATATATATATAAAAAAAAACTAATTGTGAAAAAAGGGCTGGTGGGTCCATATAACTTAAAAAAATTTAAGAAATAGAAATTTCCCACGCCATCGTGCGAATTAAAATTACAACATATTTAATTTAGCCAGTGGAAATACGTGTACGTTTTCAGGCCAATGTTTGCTTTTAATAATTTTTTGTTTTCATATTTCATTTCTTATTTCAATTTGCCAGCACATTTTGCTCTAGCCAAAAAATTAAAGGCCATGACGATATTATGAAATACAAATACAGTAACAAATCATTGAATGTGAATTCGCTGGCGTTTACATTGCAAGATCTCGACTGGTGGTGTATGAGTGTTATTTGATTTCACATTTCAAATCGCTCATACGCCACCCGGCACTATTTTAAATGAAATTATTTACTTGAAGATTTTTTTAATGAAAGTTTGTAGCTAATTAGGATATTCTGTTGTAGGTGCTGGTTCCAAATTTGACGGCGTCAAATTTATATGGACTAATAAAAGAGTGAATGTTATATTTCATAAAGTTCTTCCTCTCTTTAAATTCATTCGATTTTAATATTTTAATTATTTAATATTTTAATATTTTTATGGAATATTTAAACTTCTAGTAACTGCCCTCTGAAGCAGATGATGCTTTAAATTTCCCAAAAAAAAAATAAATCTCTTTTCTGTGCCTTTTTTATGACTTTTCCCCCCACCAAATTTATACAACTCCTCAATCCTTTTACATAAAATGAAACTTTTTGTAACACTAAAACAATTTCGTTGTACTGAGTTCATACGAACAATTGTTTTAAATTGTTACTTATAATATTTGCAATACCAGCTCACTGTTCAACTTAATCTAGTGCAGACAATTAACAAACTAAATAAATAGTTTTTAAGGACAACATTTATGCAAAATATGCTTGCACAAGTCAAGTCATTTAAACTTAAATTAAAAACAATAACAATTTTATATACAACAAACAATTTAAACTTCTATACTCCATTCATTACGTACATGTGGAAACGTAAATGTGCACATATGAAGATAATAGAGGATTGGAATGTTAAAGACTTAAACAAATTGATTTAGATACATTTACAAAAGCCATAAATAAGATATTCTCTTTAAAATATTTATATAATAATTGGAATTGTAATTGAAACCACAGAAATTCCTTTATTTGAGTAAATTTCATATACAGAGGAAATAATAGTTTTGGGAATGTTTTGCAGGAAAAAACCAAAAAAAAAAAAAAAAAAATAGAAGAAAAATACTAAATATTTAGGACACACACACATATTGACACATATACAGAGGCAAATAGAGAAATGCCAGGAAAATTGTAGAAGATTATTGTACTTACCCAGAGATGTTTGCAAGCTGTTGCTTGCTGCCAGCGTTGTTGTTTGTGTTGCAATTAAGTTATTGATATTAAAGGCATTCGAACCGCTTAGGCTGTTGCTGCGATTGCTATTGTTGCTAGAGGAACCGCCACTGCCAGTACTGCTGCCGCTTGTTATTGTTGCTGTTGTTGCCGAAGTGTTACCACCATTAATCAAATGGTGGTTATTCAGTTGTTGCAATTGTAGATTGTGCTGCTGCTGCTCGCTTAGTAAGCCACCAACGCCACTACCACGTTGGCCACCGCCATTATGCTGTTGCGTCATGTGCGCTCCTACTAATGTCGTCTCAAGGCCACCAATACAACCTGATTTGATGGCAGTTGCTGTTGTAGTTGTTGATGCAGCTGCTGTTTGATAATTTGTCCGATATATTTGTTGTTGCTGTTCAATTGTCATTGGTGAAGTAATCGTGTGATTGCTACCATTCGAACTTAAGGGTGATATACTCTCACAGCCACCACTACCACCATTGCCAGTTGAGTCATCTTGTATTTGAAGTTTTTGTTGTTGTTGTTGTTGTTGGTATTGCTGTTGTTTGTAATGTTGTTGCTTATTAAAGCACAGAGTCCCTGCTATTGCAGATGTTGGCCCAGATGGCGATTGCAAATTGTTTGTTATAACTTTTCCACTCGCTGTATTGCCGCCAGCAACAGTTGATGTTGTTGTGGCAGCTGTTGTTGTATCGAGTGATAAAAGCGCTTTTAAAGGTTTATTGTTGTTTACGGTTTTTTCATTTAATACTGATGAATCCAATGATTTAATATTTTTCTACAGAAAAAGAGAAGAGCAAATTTCGTTAAGCCATTTACTTGAGAATTAAAATAAAAATATTAACATTTTTATTTAAATTTAAATATAAATGTAAATAAAAAATGAAATGAAAGAACTTGGCAAAAATATGTACAAAATATTTATAACACAACGACAAAAAATTAATTAAATTTTTTTCAAATCCAAACTGTAAAAAAGGAGAAGATTAAAAGACTTTTCCAGATTTTCCAATTAAATATTCAAGGCCAGTTATGGTGAAAAATTTCCTGGAAACTTTTTCACAGTTCCCTGTCTCCTTATCCTCAATAAAATCGCCTTTAAACTCTTTTTTAATACTTTTCAAAGCTGCTGTTAAATGAAATTAAAAGGCATTTATCGCTGCTAAATGTTTTTTTTTAGTTTTAATTAAAAAAATACAAAAAAATTTCACGTTTTTTAAGTAATTTTTGTATAAAAAATAATATATTTTTTTTAATTGTTTTGTGGAGCTGAATTAAGGTCTCTCTGGCTTGAGGCTAAGGACCAATGAGTATACATGTAGAAAAACTTTTACATAAACTTGTAAATTACTAACATAAAATAGATTAATTCTTAATCAATTTTGACCTGCATTTCATGGGCCCACTCAGAGGCTGCGAGAAATTGTTTAAACAAGTTTTAAGGGCGATTGTTATTCGGTTTTGTAGGTTCAATTGTTGTAGTGCTTTTGAATTTTTAGACAACTTAAAAATTGCAGAAGTTAAATAAGGAATCAGTGGAACAAATGTTGTACATATCGAAGTAATACTGTGTCGAAGTAATACTGTGTATTTGTATTTTATATGTGTAAATAATACAAGCAAGGTTTTCAAACGTTTAGACGATTGTATGAGAAGTTTTCAGTAGAAAACCGGCTATACAAGTCTTATACAGGCATTGGAAAATTTTTCCTTTAGAAGGAGTTCTTTTATTAAAAAATTGTTTTACAGCTTTTGATATTGAAAGCAGTCCAATAACGTATTATTACGATGAAAGGGGCGATTCTCAATAAATTTATGGCTATGAAGGGAATACTGTTAATGGAGGAGGAATATAATATTCGGGTAAATTATTGATTTAATTCAATTAGAAAATAAAAGTCGTATGAAATATTGTATAAACACTAGTAAAACATAAACTTCACTCGATTAATCGAATAAGATTAATAAGCGAAAAATGTCTATCAAACGAAAACAAACGAAAGAAAAATTCTTCTTTAACATGTCCTTATGTCTTTATGCTAATGTTATTTTATTATTTTTGTGCGATTAATCGTTAAGACTTTTGGATTCTCTAATATAAATAAACTAAATTAATGGCAGATTGTTTATTAGGCCATTTGGGAAATTCTTTAAAAAGATTTTATATCATTTATTCAGGCTCACTTTATGGTGCAATTGGGCAATTCTCTCTTTAATATATTATAATAAAAGCTGCTGCTTAGATATTGATGCTTTATTCCGCATATAATTTAAACGTGGCACACTAGTGCTTCTGATATATTGAAAATACAGTGGAACCACGATAATAAGTATATTTTCAAATATGAATACTCAACAATGTGAAAATTTAGGCTTTACCCGTATCCATTCTAATATATTTATTGAATACAAAGGTTGTATAATATCCTTGAGAGACATGAACAGGATTTTCCAGTATGTAATATATTTATGATATTCACTTGTTATTTGTATTCATAATATATTTTTGATTTTTTCAAATGCCAGACTAAGAATGATTTTCCGAAATGTGTCCATAACTCCCTTATGCGGCCTGAAAGGTGGAAAACTATTCGAAACAATTAGAAGCATGAGAAATAAACAAAAATCATTGCATTGATGATTAATTCATATTAGAGACCAAAAGTTTGGAAGAAAGTATTAACCTAATTTTATTTCAAAATTATAAAAAAAAATGTTTCCTTTAAAAAAAAAGTTTAATTAAAGGTATTTCACCAGCTGATAATGCAGTTCATAAGAAAGCTTAACAAAAAGATTTTTTCTTCGAACAAGTGGAAGTTTAAGCAACTTTTAATCCAAAATAAACGAGAAGTTTTGCTTAAATGTAAGTTGCCACAAGAAATGCAAATAAATAATTCAAATGTACTAATTTTCTGATCCATTTCTTTATTGGCTGATACTTTGCTAAGTAAAATTTAATAATAAATTTAAAACAGTGTTGCCAATCAAATAAATTATAATTTATTATTAAATAAAGAATATTATTAAATATGTATTATTACTCAATAAATAATGATTTATTTATTTTAATGAGCAATTTAAATTAATATTAATTCAAACCACAACAGCTACATATAAATTTAAAGTGGCATTGCCAATCATATAAAGTCATATTTATTATTGGTTTAAAACATAATTTATTTATTTACTTTGGAATTGTTGTGCGGCTTAAATTTCAAATAGCGATAATTTTTTTCTATTAACCCCCTAAAGAAATATTGCGAAAAAAATTCATTCCATAATTTTATGCTAACAGGAATAGGCTGAATTTAATTAGTTCATATTAACGCGACTTCACTGTGCAAGGCTGCTCTTTTTATTAACTAAAATTTTTATTCTCTAAAGTATTCCTTTTCCCAATGAAAACAAAACATGCAACAATATTTTTTGTATTTTATTACGACAGAAAAGAAAAATTTTTAAAAAAAATGTGAAAGAAAGCAAAAAGAAAGAAATGAATTATTTTAAAGGTGAAAGACTGGAGGAAAAGTGGAACATAAACATTAAATTCAAATGTGGCCAAGTGAAAAACAACAGGTGTTTAAATGGACTAAAATTCAACAAAATGTACGATTTACGATTTGTGTAAATGAAAGCTGGAAAGAGAAACACATACAACATGCAGAAAGACATTAAAAGTGTTGGAAATGACTTTGTTTCAGGCAGGACGCTTAGTGCGAGCGGAAGCACGGCAGCAGCCAGAAGAAGTGTTAAACGGAAGGGAAAGTAAAATTCATAACTGAAAGAAATGTAAATGTGTTACTGAATGAATGAACTACGAGTATGAAGTATAAAAAAAGGGGTCGCATTCATTCAAACTAGAGGAGAGAACAAAAGTAATTGAAATCGTTAGGAATTGAGAAGGGGAAAGAGGCTGCAACATTTATTTAAATTTTTGCAGCATATAAAAACCAACAGTACTTACAGATTCAGATAGTTTGTGTAAGGTGGCATTTATGCGTTCCGGATTACGCGGTGGTGGTTCTGGCGGCTCTGATGCAGCCATTGTTGGACCAGTATTTGTAATATTTATTTGCATAATACAAGTAATAAATTGTTATTCTTCTGTTGTAGAGCCTTTTGCTTCTCCTGTTATCCTACTTAGGATTTTTAAGTCTTGGCAAAATATTTTCTAAGTTTAAATGCAACTTTCGTATAATTATCTCTTTGTTTATTTGTTTAATATCTATTCTTTTCTTTTTTCTTTTGCCTTTTTTTTCTACTCTAAGAAATGTAAAATATTGTTAAGAGTTTGCTAAATGTTAAAAGGATTTGCACATTAACGCTCATGTTGCTCCTTTATTTTGGCTTATTATATAAACTAGGATATGATTTGGACATTTTGTAGAATTTTATTTCTGTCTTTATAGTTAAGAAGTATTGTCGGTGGCTTAAAGGAAACTTAAATAAATTATTCTTACTGGTTATAATATTCAAGCTCGTTTTTCTTTACTAGCACAGAATTTATTAACAATCTGCAAGAAAGGAAACATAGAAAAGAGGAAAAATTATTCATTTAGAAAATGGCATATAAATTTAAAAAGAACACACGCACACAAGAAGTTTAATTAAAAACCTCCATATGAATTATGCACAGTAAAAAGAATTTTTATAAATAAATATACTATATACCATATACTATATACTCAAGTATCCTTTGCCATTTGAATATACAAGAACAAATAAAAATATTAAAAATTCCAAAAAATTCTAGACATCTTCAGAAGATAAGAAAATTTAGAAAATCAAGCAATGGTTTAAGGAAAGCGCAAGTACATCTTTGCCAAATTGAAGGATTGTACAATTAAAATCTCAAATGATTATAAAAAGCCAATCGTGAATACAAAATAATTAAAAATCTCATTAAGCCTAAAAAGAATTAAGTTACCAAATTCATTTTTAATGGAAAACCAATGAAAATGAAAAAGGAAATAAAATTATTATTTAAAAAATTTCGTTACAAACATTGCTTAAAGTTAAACGAATAAATAAAATTATTCGAATAATATCCTTATATATCCAGTTTTTTATATAATTCGCATTTTTGCAAAAAAATTATAAACTAAATATTATACAGTCATAAATACAAACCAATTAACTTTTTGAATTAAAAAAAATCGAATAAATTTATTTTATTCGAATTAAGTTATTCTACTTATGAAGGTTTTGGATCAGCATAGTAACTCTAATGAAGCAAATTTGTTTTGCGAAACCAAAAAAAAAGCTTTATTCAAGGAAGAAAAAATATTCCACTTAATCAATTGGAATAAAGTTATTCGGAGCGGATAATAGAAGTAACTGGATAACCACATATTTATTATAAAAAATCCAAAGAAGAAACATTCGGAAGAGATATTAATAACCAATAAAAACAATATATAAATAAAGTAATTGAAATAGCATTTACGAATTTTATATTATTCGAAAAAAAATTTTACAAAAAAAATTTTGTTAAATCAAGAAAGTAATCACAATTTTAATTGATTGCCAAAGGAAATGTCATAAAATGTTTATTAATTATTAAATAGTTAAAGACAAGACAAGACAACAAAACTCTGTATAATAATAATAACATTAGCAACTATAAACTTTTTATCTATTTGTAATAACAAAAGCAATAATACGATTGCTTTTTAATTATTATTCGAATAAATAATGCACGAATAATAATTGTATGATTAAATATTACTCGATAACAATTATATATAAATTAAAATTATGTCTATATTACTGAAATCACATGTAAAATAGTTTAATAAATTATATATAAATAAATTATAATAAATTTATTCGAATACAACCTATTCGAAAAAAAGTTATAAAAGTTTTTTATGCTCTAATTCTTACGAAAGAAAGGAATATACTTAAAAAAAATTAAAAAAAAAAAACAAAATTATTATAAAAAGAGAAAATTAAAGATATTTTTTATGGGTTAAGCTGGTAACGAATAATACAAGTTGCTCAAAAAGTAACTATAAGTAATCAGTAAAAGAACCAATAGAAAAATATATTAAAAACCAATAAAAAAAAATAAATAATAATAAATAATTGAAATACGGGTACGTGGATTGTATTTGGTGCTTTAAGAAAAAATCATCAGTAGACATTTTGAAAAACTAAAACGGATACCCTAATTCTTTAAATGCCCAGATATTGAAAAATCAATTGAGACTTGCAAAGATACAATTGCGGCTGATGTTTAATTTCTGTTATACGAAACAAGGCAAAACAAAAAAAAAAAAAAGAAAATTGCGTAAAAAAAGTAAATGTCTTAAGTAATTGATTCGATTAAGTAATTGTAGGACTAGTTTGTCTAGAAGAGAACAACTTGCATAATCATGAGCCATCCAAATGTGTGCTTGCTAGTCGGTTATATTAATCCTTTAAGCACAAAAGAAGAAGATTAAAAGCAAATCAGTAGATGGCCAAAGTCTTTTGGGTGTCATTTTCCTTTTTGAAATTTTTAAAAGGACGATCTTATGTATTTACACGTGATGGTACGAGTATTACATTTTGGCAAATAAAAATCCCCAATGTAAGACCGGAACTCCTTTTTTCTTCATAAAATTATTTCATAATACAATAAAGGCATTTACATGTAACGTGGAGGACGAAAAGGACTTTTTAGCAGAATCAGTTATATATGTTGAATACGAGAAGCTCAAGTGTAGTGGAAAACTAGTTTTGCTCAACTAATAATTTAATCAATTTAGTGTTTGGTTTTGGCGAGTAAAAATTAATAAATAATTATTTAAAAGGATACATATCTAAATGTGAATATTTCCTTTAACAATTACAAATTTAATAAAAACCTAAAATAAACTGCTTTGAAAAGTATCCAAAAAGTATAAAAATTTTTCAGTTATTTGCATTTATTTTTATTTTATACCCTGCTGAGTTTTTTCATTGCAAACTATTTTCAAATCAAAATAAAATGGCTGCCAAACTAGTGAACCAAAATAATAACTCTAAACATTCTACTTATTTTTCTTAAAATTTCTATTTCTTACTGTGGCCATTGTTATTCGAATATAAAAATATTTATTTTACTTTCTTTCGCGTTGTTTTCCTTCTCTTGTTCGTGTTTCTTTTTTGTTTTGTTTCTGGAATAACGAAATTGTCGTACTTCAGATTTCCATTTGGACACATTTGTTAGTACAACTCAATAGACATGCATTTTATACACGATTTGGGTCATTTATAGTATACCAACATTTATTACGATGCGCTCTTAAAATAAAATATCAAGTACAAGTGTTAGAAATAACAATAAAAATCGCTATTATTTGAATAACAATATCTTATGAAAGCCAAGTGCAATGCAATAGAATTTTCTTAAATGATGCAAATAAAAGTGGAATGGCTGGCATGTATGGAACTCGCTAGAAGTTTCAACAAAGCAAATAGAAGATAAAACAACTGAAATGAAATTAAATTGCTTTTTTCAAAACATGTTTACTCAGCTTTATAGAACATTTTCTTTTTCGTCCTTAAATAGGAATTGATTTCTATACGACTAGAGAATTCTAAAACAGCTACTGCACCTACTAATGTATCAGTGGTCTAGATCAATAGTTTCGGAAATAAATAATTTTAGAGGAAAGATTTTTGTTTTAAACTCAATATGCATTTACAGCATAAAGCATTTGGTCTTTCATCATTCGTGTTCGGAAATAGCATATGAGAATTATATGGATCGTATGTATGAAAGTTGTGTTAAATTTCTTGATAGCACATTCTTCTTAAAAGGTTAAAGGTTAAAGTCCTTTTACCTTAAATTTATCATTTTTGATATATTTTCTCCGAGAACAGCAATTAAGAGCTTAAAATGCATTCTGGAGGAATTACGAATATGTGATAATATGAGTTACCTTGTTTATATAGACTTTTACATTTGACAGATCTCCGAAATATGATATGCCTGCGCAAATGTAGAGTCTCATAGATTTTAATGGTTTTCTGATTTCTTAGAACAATTAATAGAAAAGATAGTAAAACATTTTGAGAATTTTTTATTTTATGGCAGTGGCAGGTACATATCGAAACGATAACTTGTAGTTACCTGGGGAACCTATTATTTAAGCCAATGACACTGTAGCGTCAAGACTGTTTTTTAGCTAACTTAACCTGCATAGTTTTCAGCTTGACCGTAGGAAAACAGTCAGGATCTAGGCAGGAATCGAACACATCACGTTTTGCGAACTCGCATAGCAAATTCCAGTTCTCGATTGATAAGGAAGACAACAATGTTGTCGCTCGTGATTTTGGATTGAATTAGTGTTTTCTAGTAGGTTGCTCACATACTGGACACATGCCACCATTTTCACTATATTAACCTCTTAAGCAGTTGTGCTGTGAAACAACCGCTCCCGATCTACTTGATTTGGTTTCTTCTCGTAGATTGTGTTTACCTGATAGGCTTAAGATGAAGAAGAATAAAACTTCAATTTATTTTTTATGCCTCTAAGCCCTCTTCATTTATCTTTAATGGCACGTTGCCTTGATCTCTATCGTTCTGTTGATTTGCTTTATAAAGGTGGGAAGTGTGCACAGGAAGTAATTGTATAGCCCGAAATAATCAATTTCAAAGTACTTTTAATATTATTTTATGAATAATTTTAATATTTTTGAGAATTTATTGCATTATAAAGAATAAAAAATTATTATTAGCTGGCAACTTGCATCACGAAATGAAACATTTCCATCAATTATTGTTCCCCACAACAGAAATGCTTCCCAACCGATACCTCGCATGAAACCATTTCAAATGTTTTTTTTTTTTTTTTTAAATAAAATATGTATGCTTTGCTGAGTATTTGTTTTGGCCAATTTAGTGTTTTTGTTAAAAAAAAAAATTTGTTAATTCCTTTTGGCCAATTTAGTGCTTTTTAAAAAAAAAATTTGGTTAATTCCTTTAAAAAATTAAATTAAAAAAAAAAATTAAGTTTGTTTGCATTATTCGCTTATGCAGATCCCCATGACGTTGCAAAATTAAACTTTTTTTAACGGTCTGGAACTTTAACAAGTAGGACTGCTTATGCTAAAAATTTCATGACACACCCATATACACTCACACATACAAAGGCATAGATAGATCTCTATATATATGTGCATGTGTAAATTGAAAATATAATTATTTTAAAATGTGTTCGCATGTTGACAACTTATTTCATTTTAATCTTCAATTTCGTTTCCTAATTTGTTGAAACAAGAATTTAAAATGGAATGCATGTAATTATATTGCCACTGCAGTCAAGTGATGAATTAAAAACTACTTCGTTATACACACGCTCGCAAATGTACACACATGCACACACTCCTAATCACAAACATACACATGCACCGGAAAGCCATTTTTACATGGCTGAGATCTGTTGTTGGTTCCTTGACAAGAGTGTATGTGTATTTCGGTAGAAGACTTGAACGTGCTTAAGCATGACGCATCCACATCTGTACGCATTATATGGATTTGTATATGTATGAGTATGTATCCATACGAGGTGAGATCAAAAAATAACAGTTATTTTTAAAATTTTGTAAGTTACGTATGCATTTTTGCATTTTTTTTCTGCTATGATATTCAGGCAATTGTCAGTTTGTTTTTTAACAGATAAATGGGTTAGCCGTGTTTTGATGAACTCTTCAATTTTTTGCTATTTTTTACTAAATTTTGAGCAAAACCAACGTAGCATGCACATCGTTCAGGATCTGTTGAACATCATGAACGGTGATCCAGATTTACTCAAAAAGGTGGCGCAGCTAAACTGGTGGCGAATCATGCCTGTATGACTATGATATTCAGATCCAAGCGTCCAGAAGAGCCAAGACCGAAAAAAGCACATCAAGTTCGGTAAAATGTAAAGCTTTGCCTCAGTGTTTTCTTCGATTGCGATAGCGAGGTGCGTCATTTGTTCTTGCAACAAGGTCGTACGTTCAATAAGGATTATTACCTTGAAGTTACGCGCCTCTTCCCAAAGCTGAAGACACTTATGAAAGAAAATCTTTTTGCTACGATTGAGTAGATAAAAGAAAAACGGCACAACAGCTGTTGGCGACATGAAAAAACGTGTTTCGGAACTGTTTCGAGGATCGGAAAAAACGCTGGTTTAAATATATTATATCTGAGGGGCATTACTTTGAAGGGTACAAGATAGTTGTTGATGAACAAATAAACACTTTGGAAAAATTAAAATTAATGCTAATTTTTTGATCACACCTCGTATAAATAAACATCTACATATTTCCATATATTCTACTTTGCCTGCTAAGCAAAACAAATCGCATTGATTTTGTTTTCCAAATTACGTCTGCCATTTTATTTTTTGTTTTGCTGTAAATACAAATAAAATATGTAAAACAGAATGGAAAATAATTTTGTTGATTTAATTTGCAGGGGTGCGAGAAGAGAGGGATTATTCAGAGGCCAGATAATCATTTGGGAGTTGTCGAAACAATTAATTTGAATTTTGGAAATGTCCGATGGAGTCTAACAAATACTATTAAAGAGTTGAATGACGAGTTTAATGAAAATTTATTTATTACTAAGTTTGTCAAACACCAGCATTCACACGATAGACAATCCGGGTGGAGAAGATCGATCGATAGTCTTGGAGAGACTCATGTGTTAAAAATGGCATGGGGAGCTAATTTTAGTAGGAATTTTTATTGGCCGGGAGAATTACTGTAACCGAAGAGGGACGAGTGATTTATCATATCTAAATGAATATTAAGTAGGAATGGAAGGGTATTAATAGGTCCGATATAGGGGATGGCATTTATATAATACTGATTTGTCACCTAATGAAATATGTATACATATATATATTGTGGATCCATATAAGAATTGGAGTTGATTGAGCTTTGCCGTTCTATCTATCTGTCTTTGTATTATTTTTGGCGGAGCAAATCGAACGTAAATTTTATCTAAAATCAAATATTTTTTAGAAGAAGAAGAAGTATAGCCAAAAATTTATTTCATACATCTATATATATCGTATTTCATAGAAAAGCTTGCTATTTATATTCAGTAATCGAAGTAGATCAATAAGCACATCCATATATTTTCCTACTTTTACCGCTTTTGGAACTTTAAGATTAAATTATTATTATATTTTTGAAGCCGACTCAAGCAAAGCGGATCAAACCAGGAAATATTGTGTCTTGTGGGTTTTCAATTTAAGAACACAAAATGTCGTAGTGATTTGGTTTGAGTTTTTGTTTGTATTTATTTAGCAATTAGTAAAACGAACTTATGAATTCAGGTATGTTTGTATATGTGAACAATAATTAGCTTATTTTTATAGTATAATATAAGATATTGTCCAGGGTTCGTTAAACCGTTATCTTCAATACCACTTTAAATTCAATGAAATCGATGGCTTGCAGACTTGGTGGCAATGTGTACGCATGAGAATGAGTGCATCCTGTCCAGGGTTCGTTAAACCGTTATCTTCAATACCAATAAATTCAATTAAAAATTTAAGTGCATTCCTTTGCTGCCTCTCTTTGGCAGAACATATTCATAGAGAAGTTCCTTATAATCGAAATTCTTTTTTTTTTAAATTTTTACTATAATTTACTTATTTTATATTTGCCGACCTATGACTCATAAAATATGAATTTAAATTTAAAATCATTTAATTGCACTTCATTTTTATCTCATTTCTAAGCACACACCGCAAATATGAATCCAGTCTGATTAGAATTTGAATAGAATTATTGTGACAAATTTTCATAACCAAGTCAGAAGAAACCATATTGGAAGTTTTTATCTTTTTATATAATTGAAAAGGCCGATTTACATAAAAATTAATTTATTTAAAATTGAATTTTATTTAAAAAGATTTTATTAGAACACTCGTACACTAATTTCCTGTGTTGTCAATTTTTACAAATAAATTATTTTTTTCAAAGTTTTATTGAGGTAAAATAATGTTTTGATTATTTTTTTTTTAGCCACTTTTTTATCTACTTAACTTCCTATTGAACTTGGAAGGTAATTACTATTTTATTCTTTGAAAAGAATTTCTAATATTTTTTTTACTGGCAGCATTTGAACTTTTACGACTTCTTTATAAAACGTGCTTGAAATTTCTATGTAAAATTTCTTGTATGTTAAATAAATTTACAGGCTGTTACAATTTTACAAAACTTTTGCTGTGCTTTGAAGTAGAATTAATATCATATACAGTACAGCCAGCAACAAGGTTGCGCGCAGCGAGCATGCTGTACTCGCATTTGTTTTTATTGGAGACGGGACATGCATGTTAAGGAGCCATGATGTCAGCTTTTGTTGCCGGTGGCCATATTCACATTTAAATAAGCTACACAACTTCCTGTTGATGTACTTAAAGTAGGCTATAATTATGTTGTTTGCTTTATAGTTTCCTTCCGCGTCCAGTGAAGGAGGCCCACGTATTGGTGGGCCTTAATTTGCAGAAACCAATTTTGATATAATAATAAAATTTAACTACAAGAACGATTTATATAATTTCATTCACTCGCTTGCTTTAATATTTCGGAAGTGTCGTTGGCTGAAGTAGAAAAGTGCGCCTATTGCAAATGGCTTAGATCATCATAAAACAAATCCTTTGAATTTTCTTTCGTTTCTATTGTATCGGAATTTGCAAGGCTGAAAATATTTATCTAAGCTCAAAAATTCTCCTTCGACACTACACTTTAGCAGTATTTTATTCACGAAGTCTTGACACTATCGTACCTTTCTGCAAATTCCGGCTCATTGTATGGCATGAGTAGGGGATTCCCCGAGTGCCGGTCTCACAAAAATATAAATATATTGTTTTATTATTCGCCTACATTTTGGAATCGCATTCATTTTTAGATAATTGTGTACCATTCCTTACAGATTGAGCTTTCATTTTGATCCATATCCATCATTTGAAAGCTCAATAAGTATTGCCTTGATCCAGATTTTGCGTACAATTTTTTGAAAAATATTTTAAATTTTGCTCTGCGCAGCTTTTCTTAGCAAACAACGCAGCAAAATGTTTTAATAATAAAACTTTAAGTTCTACAATCAATTATTACATACAAGTGAGTCACTAATAAAAGTGAGTCACTAATAAAAGTGAGTGACTAATAAAAGTGAGTGACTAGACGAATTAAAAGAACGCATGGCTTTTTGATTGTTGGTTTGGCACGGCTCAGCGTCAAACTTGTGTACTTGTGTAAATTTCGTTAACGAAATATTGAATACATAATGAATGAAAATTATATTTTGCATATAGAAGATGTGAGTTTGTAAAAATATATTATTATTATGTAAATTTATTTGATACATTTTTTATAAAAATTATTTAAATTACAAAAGTAACACACATTAAAACTTTGCCAATACTGTGTGTTGATTTCATTAAATAAAATAAACACGTTATTTGTGTTTAATAAAAGTTGTTGCTAATAACAAAATATTCTATAGATCTGTTTTAAATGATGTTGTTTCAAACCACAATTTGTAATGGATTCATTTTAAAATATCGAGTATTTATTTTAAATTGCAGACCGCAAACATGCTTAACTTTAAAAACGCATCCGCTGTTGCAATAATATTTAAATTATATTAATAATTTAGGAAATTAAGTGACAACTTGTTTTAAAAATATATCGAAAAAATATTAAGTAAAGCAAAATGTTTAAAACTAAACATATAAATCAAATTATAGCAAATTTAATTTAAAAAATTTATAAAAAGTAGAATTGCAAAAGCTTTAAATGTTCTCTTAGAAAGGAATACTGAAGGAGGAGGAGCTCATAAAACCATAATTTTAATAGACAATTTCTTTTATTTTACATATGAAAAGCACTCAACTTATAATTCCACTTTTGCATTTGGCAAACAAGTTAACAAACAGCACGTACTACTGACAGAGATGGGAACTTTGCATTGGCAAATGAAAAATTTTCAGAAAGCCACCAAAATGGAACAGGCTATAAATAAAAATTTGTAGCCTCTATAGACAAAGAAATTTTAAACGATGTGTATGAATTTGGGAATGAAAACTTAGTTTAAAAGTAGAATATGGTCGCCAAAGGGAAGTGCTCCAATAAAACAATATCTCATGGTGTTTGTATTGTAACTTAAAATATCGTGTTACTTTATTGTAGAGTGTTTAAGTGATAAAGGCAATATTTAACAATAAATAGAAGGGCCTCAAAAAATCGCTTCACAAAGATTACTTTAACACCAGAAGTGTTGCATTACTAAACACTTTCATAACCTGGTCCGCCTTTTTTTCTCCCATTACTCTTCACATTTCACTCCGGCATAATTATTCTTATAGAAAGTATTCTAATTATTGGTAAATTAGCAAAAAAAATATCTGCCCAAATTAATTATTTTTCAATACGAGGTTTGATCAAAAGTAATCCCTTTCAGATATAATAGACTTATGCCAGCGCTTTTTTAAATCACCGAAACAGTTCTGAAATGCCCTTTTTGGTATCGCCAACAGCTGCGGTGCAATTTTTCCTTTATATCCTCAATCGTAGCCAACGCTTTCCTTTCATCGGTGTCTTCAGTTTTGGGAAGATCAAAAAGTCTGCAGGAGCCAAGTCCGCCGAATAGGCTGGTTTAGGCATGATCACGGTTTGGTTTTTGGTCGAAAACTGACGCACAAGCATCGATGGGTCAGCTGCTCCGTTATCATGGTGTAAAATCCATGATTAGTTATTCCATAAATCTGTGCGTTTCTGACTAATTGTTTTACGAAAACGGCGCATAAGTTCAAGGTAATATTCCTTGAAGGAAACATTTAGCAAAACCTTCACATTTTACCGAACTTGGCGTGCATTTTTCGGTCTTGGCTCTTCTGGACGCTTCCATTGGGATGATTGAGCTTGGATCTGAATATCATAGTCATACAGGCTACCTTTTTGAGTAAATCTGGATCACCGTTCATGATGTTCAACAGATCCTGCGCGATGTGCATGCCACGTTGTTTTTGCTCAAAATTTAGTAAAAAATAGCAAAAAATCGACCCGAAACCCGGCTGACCTTTTTATATTCTAAAAACAAACTGATAATCCAAATTGGCTGATATTGCCAACATATATATAACAGCCATGTGTATCAACAAACAGAAAAAAAAATGCATACGTAACTCACAAAACTTGATCACGCCTCGTGTGTTTTAAGCTTTGAGCTTTAATGTTAAAGCAAAGCATGAGCGTGAGACACGAATATGATTAGCAAAAATTACTGACAGGATCATAAATCGGTTTTACATCATTTTCGTAATATAGTATAAATTAAAAAAAAAAAAAAATTAAGGAATATATCTTTAACCACTAACTTACCAAAAAGTACTTTTTCTTACATAAAACTTGTTCTTAATAGTACCTTCGGCAAATCATTTTTTCCAATTTTACATGTAAACGTAAAATAATAAGTAGTTTATCCATACAACAAAAAAAAAAAAATAAAAATAATTATATATATATATAAACATTACTTTTTTTTGAAAAGGTACAAACTTTCCATTTCAATTAGTACATTTTAGAGACTATTTCTTTCTAATAATAAATTCTAGAAGGAGTGTTGACACTCCTAAGAGATTCTTTCTGTAAAAATTCGTAATGGAAAAAAATACTTTTTTTTTTTTAAAAAAAAGTACTTTCTAATTTATTCGATTCGATAATATTTAGAAAAAAATTTCTAAAATGCTTTGCAAGAGAACTAGAAGAATAGAAAATGTTAAAAAATATTTATTGAGTTTTTAAAGTGAACTTTTCGATTCCAATTTGGCCAAAACGTTGTTTTAAAGGCATTTATTCAGCAATAAAAGATAAATTGTTTAGGGAGCTAAATTCAAAATATCGCATTGATTCGAAATAGCATTAGTTAGCTTGAAGATGTTAAATAAATTAGCACACGTTTTTAATTAACATTCATTAATTTATTGAAATTATGAACGGAGCTCGTATAACAAATGCCTGCGTTAGCGCTTAATTAAATATAAATTATAAGGACATACGACCTCCTGTGCAATTTCCTGATATTTTATTTTATTTATTTCTTTTTAATTTTATTATCGCATTTAGTTTTAGCATTAAAAGCTGAAGGTTATCCTTTTGATGTTTCTAAATGCTGACGATACCATACGCACAGTGTTCATAAATTATTACCGTATTTGAAAGGCGTTAGCAGCTCTCATTTCATAACAGGTGAGACTGTACAGGATGCCCTCACTAGCGAGTTTCACGGGTACGAACAAAAATAACACAAGACAACAACAAGTGAATTATTAATAAAGATGGAGTTTTATAATGTAATTTTGCTGAATATTTTATATTTTTTTTATTCCTTTACATGCGGAAAACATTTTTATATGCTTGCTAAAACTTTTTCAAACATTGTCCTTCCGAACTTACTTGGTTACAATCACAGACAGCTGCGAAATGTGTTCACTCGTCCTGGGCATCATCACACCCATCTAGTCCTGCCCAAACAGAACAAGAGTATTAACCTTTATGAGTGCCACGAGGAAAAATTTCCTTTTACCAAACACGGTAGAAGGATTAGAGAAGGCAGAGTAGGTTTTTGTATCGCGGCTGGTGTTCCAAAGCTCCAGTAGCCATTAAGTTTTCTAGAACAGCGCCACAACGTACAAATAATTTGGTAACACATGCACATGAGTAAGCCATATGCCATTAAACAAGCCAAAGCTTACTTCATTGCAGCCAACGTTTTACCTTTAACATAAAATAGTTATAGAGCATCTATATCACTGATATAGAACAAAATAACTCACTGATCCAAACATGTAGCAGAAAAAACATAAATTTAACTATCTTGTTGAAGAAAAAAAGTACTGCGAAGATGCTTTTCTTCAGACTGTAATTAAGAAAACACGAAAATTACACAGTTTTTCTTCATTTTCATGTCAAGAACTTTTGCAACAAAGCTACTGTAGCAAAATGTCTCCTATACAGCAAACCACTCACCTCTTGAACCCGCTTACACATACGAGTACAGTGCAACTGCTCAAATGAACATTTGCAATTTTGCACATAAAATTGATTAATTTGACTAATTTTTCTATAAACTCCTTCTGAAGGTCTTTTCAAGGAGCAGAACACTACTCTACTCGGCCACACTGAACTGTGCATGTCTTGAATTGTAAGAATATTAATTGCTTTCACAACTTGAGTGTGTTAATTGGCTAAAAGTTAAATTTTGAGTGCCATGGGCGTCTCAAATAAGTGAATACAATTGAAATTTATATCTCAGTAAAGTAAAAACGCACTGCAATGCACTGCACATCATATGATTGTGCATCACAGAGCAGAATTTTCGCATTTGGGCAAATGAGAATCCTTGAGTGATCGTTGAGAAGCTGACGCCTCTATAAAGATAGACTTTTCACTGCAATTTATAGGCTGACTGTATTTCTTTGAAAATGCGATAGGCACATGATGCACTATAAGTAGATCCCACATGATGGTGCCACATGCTGCGCAGCCAGCAAAAACATGGCTCTGTCATAAGTTAACAATGTCTTCACGATGTTAAATGCCCGCTGGAAAAACTACACGATGAGATACTTCGTCTTATTAACCGCATTGAATTTCTATTATATCTCAGAGTTATGGAAAATATGAGCCAGCAAAGTCGTGGCTACCATTTTCTTGGTATTGGCTTTCATAAATAATTCTCCTTTATCCTTCTATCATAATAAAAAAATTAAAATCATTTCCCGGAAACTTGAGCTGCGATTTACTATTAACATCCACCAGCCTTTAGTTAAATAGTAAATAGCAAAAATGATTTTAAAATTTATATTATATTTTTTTATATTTTTTATAAATTGTTAAATTTTTTTGGAATTACAAATTTATAAAGTTTTCGGAGGTGGAAAAATATTGCTAATATGAAAATCATAGCCCTGTGTGTATGATTAAGGGTTAATAATAATATTAAAAGGGCAACCTAAAATCATAAGCAAAACAAACGAAGAGCAAGCAGGTTTGTCCCGATGGCAATCAGCAGCAGATGACGTCATAATGAAGTACGAGTAAACTATATTTGAAGAACTGCTTTTGTTCCTGTTTTGTTTTGCCTTCTAAGGAAAATATTAGTTAAACCAAAATACAAGCCAAACAAGGGCGAGAGTACAAATATAATACAAGGTAAAGAAAGTGTAATTACTTATCATGTTATATGAAATGAGAGCAAAGAGAAACACAAAAAGCTTTAGTGCTGTTTGGGGAGAGAAACTAAACATGTGTATACAGCATTGCCATGGGATAATTGAATAAAAGGCCACACAAGAAGGTTCCTTTTTTCCACACAACCATGCAACTGCTTTAACAGCAATTTTATTTGTTATACGTTACAATAATCTGGTCAATAAGTAAATGCAATAAAATATTCAAAAGTTCAAAATTAAGAGAAAATTGTTAAAAAAAATCCTGCAACATACAGAGCCAATTTTAAATACGCTTACAATAAGGCTATTAAATTTTGTTCCAACTTGTTTTCATGTTAAATGTTGTATACCATTCAAAGTACTTTTAAAATAAGTATTTATTATAGTTTTCTAATTTCGTTTTCTTTTCGGCAAGGCAGTTAGAAAAAGCGATAGAATTTTTAGTTAAGCCAAGTCGTATGATTGTTATTTAAATAAGCATAGAAAAACTATCGCGTATACGCAACAGTGAACAAAACTTAAATAAATAGCAGCCAAAAAGTATGCTTCATAATCATTGTTACTAATGCAAGTGTATAAAAAATGATGACACTACAGCATGAAGCTTTTCATGCATCTCAATACATTTTACTACACATTCTTAGTACAATTTACTGTCAAGTAAATTCTCAAGCGATGTGGTAGCCGATATTTCGTGTATGGGGTTTCAAAAAGTAAACTTTGGCAAGTAAAAGGAAAAGAATCAAAGCAGTTATAAAGTGAGTACCGTGTTCTTAGTTATGCAAAGTCAATGTTCTGTGCTCGTGTAAGAAAGCTTAGTTATTATTATTTTTCCTTTTCTTCACAAAAGCCAATAAATCTTTAATCTTTCACAGTTTATAAATTTATTCAGCAGACTGCAGCTGTGCTTAAATAAAAAATTAGATCGATAGTTTTAATTTCCAAATTCTTTTCATATTTTTGACCTCATGCTTTTGCACCGGGAACGTGCAATGTGTTTATTTAATTGCACCATAACCATAACAATTATAATAAGTGGGTTGGAATATAACTGAGAATAACCAATGAGTGGACAGAATTTTACTGCTTCACCAAACATTCATTAACTATTTTCATGTCTTTTTTATATTAAAATGACCATAATTTATTTTATTAATACTTAAATAAACAAGTTATTAAGTAGGCGTATTCCTCGCATAGTGACAACTATTGTGCTGATAATGTGTTGAACAACACGCTGACAATAAGACTGCTGGAGCAAAGGGCAGGGAAATTAGACGTGCACAAACACACCTTTTTCATGTCATTTTCAAGACATAAAAGAGAGTGTGCGGTAGTAGTTTTAGTAATTTACTTGATTTGGTTTTTAAGCTTTTAACCCATTAACGATTTATTGTTGGACTCTACTCTAATAGGCGTGGGATGTCTATACGGACGGAGTTCAAATTATAATTAGTATTATTTTCTCATATATATTTTGGCATATAAAATTAGAATATAAAGTTGTGTAATTGCGCTAAAGCTTGTGTAGTTATAATTACAATGGTTAGGACACCTTATTGTTCTGGGGGAATAACATTTTTATTTATCGAGAACATATTTATTTGTTTACGTAAAGTGAATAAAAGTTTTGCATCTTGTTGATATGCTGCAAGAACAATTTGAAGAAAAGTCCTTTTGAATTGCGCAAGCCAGATAATGTAACAATAACCACTGTAGTTCACTCCAGTTGCGGCAGTAATAAGGGGGTACCATTGTACGAATATAATCTAGCTGATAATGAATTCAATACAAATGGTTTTATAGCACCAGAAGATAAACATGGAGAGTATCTGATTTGTAGTTGAAAGATCTCTGTGTGAAGAAGCACTGATTAGTTTTTTTGATAAAATACCAAAAAGTTTATTCTGATTGAATAAAGTCATTCATGCGGTCTCCAGACTGTGAGAGTTACACTTTTGCTCCATCAAAGCTTCACTTAAGGCAAGGCAAAAGTCTCATTAGTACTAAAGTAGCATCAACAATACCCGATTTGCGAGTAGGCCTGTAAATGCTGTCATCGTAAATAAATTTTTTTTATTAAAAAAATTATTTTAAAGCAGCTGTTTATTGGATACAAATTCTTAAATCGACGTAATAAAGTCTCCTTAATCTTTCAGAGTACAAGTAAGCAAACACATATTTAGTTTTTTTTTTCTTTTTGCAAAATAAGGATGCTGTGCCCACTTAAAAACAAATTTAATCGGTTGCACTCAAAACTTTTTATAGCTGAAAAAAAACGAAATAAAAAAAAAATATTTCTCTGCAAAGGTTTTTTTCTGCAGGCATCAGTGTCTTTAATATAAAATGGTTTTCTTTCATTTTGCTACACTTCAGCTTGACTTGCATACTTTTAGGAGGCATTATTTTTTCTGTACAAATTGGTAGTTTTACTTATTTTACTCTTCTATCTTTCCCTACTCTTCTTAGATTTTAATTGATTTTTATAGTGCTCATGGCAAGCTGCGGAGTTTTAGGTCAAAAAAAAAAAAGTTTGGAAGCGAATTCAGAAAAAAAACCCCAACTCGTCATCAACTTTTTTTTATTAATTAAGTCTATTAATTTTAAGTCTCTCTGCAGAGCTAAAAGTTCAATTTTGAAAGTGCTCACAATGCAATCTACTGAAGCACATTAGAGACTCAATATCTTTCTTGAAAAGAATTCACTGGCTTTTATCAACATGTTGTGTTGCACTTTTAATTTCCACACAAAATTGTATATGAAAAGGACATGCTTTATGGGCACATAAATGCTATACGGTGTCTTTACTGCATATCATGCTGCGTTTACTGCATATCATGCGACTAATTCAAAGCACGAAAGTTGTAACAACTGATTTCTTGCAGCAAACCATAAAAAAAAATTGATATTTCAAAACTTAAATTTTTTTATTCAACATTTTTATGAATTTTAAAAAATTTTTATGATTTTAATATATATGTATGTATATAAATTTTTTTTTTTATGGGTAAGATATTTTTCCAAAAAAGTTAGTGCAGCTCATCTCGTATGTACGAGTATGGCTTTACTTGCTTTATTTATTTGTGTGTGTATGTTTTTTGAAAGATTTCTAATACTTTTGTGGAGTATTTCTGTAAAAAAAAAGCTTTAGAAAAAGCTCAGAAATTTAGAAAATTTCAAAACAGATGACGGCTATTGAATCGGAAAGGTTTTTTTTTTGTGTAGTTTTAGAAGATTACTGTGAGTCACGTCAAATATCAAAGACATTTGAATTGAAGTTTGCTAAATTAATTTTTTCAAATCCAAATAATAACGAGCTAAAGAAAACTGTTAATTGGAAAAAATTTTATAAAAATTTATAATAAACTTTTTAATTGTAGGAAACTAATTTTAAATATTTAATATCGAGTATCGACTTAAAATTAACACTCCAATAAAATATCATGATTAAATAGTTAGAAAAACTTTGCCTTTTGTTATTGTCCTTACAGCAAAAAATTGGCTCGCGTTATTAAAGGATTTAATTTTTTTATGTATTTGCTATGAATTACAAAAAAAAAAAACTTTTTAAGTAAAAAAATGTCGAGAGAAAAGTGTTTTATCGTGTGCATATGAAAGCAAGATAAAATTAAGCTAATAAATTAGCTTATGAAGAGTTATAGGAAAAGTTTATTTTTCTAAAAGATACGAAAACAAAAAAAAAAAACAAAATAAAGTAGAATAAAGGCGAAGCAGTGCCACAACTAGAAAGGAAAACTCATTAATTTGGTTCAATTTTTGCTGCAAAACATAGACTTTGCTCGCCCACAGGTGCGTGAGGATTGTACTGACATTTTAATCGATGACATGCCACTATTGGGAACAAGTGCGATTGTGATACTAAATGCCATTTCACTGCGAGTTCACACTAATATGCTCAAAAATTTCTATGAAAATAATGTCTCTAGGATCACCACTCAGGATATAGGCGCGGTTCAGGAAGTGCATTGTGGCGAATAGTTGGGAGAATATTGCAGCCAAGTATAAGCCATAAAGCTGTTTTGGAACCTTCTTATTCACGATTTTACTTCGCCAATGGAACAATGCTAAAGTGAACCCGTACAGAGGGGATGCAAGTTAATTATTATGGACTTTACTTCTTTGCTAGTAAATTTTAAGTCTATCATAATTATCATACAAGGGATTAAAAAAATTGGGTAAAAACCCTAGAACATTGTATTATTTTGTAACTGCCTTAGTTGCGAATCGAACCCATATTCTTAGTCATTTATAGTTGAAAAAGTTACTAATTGATTAAGTTAGCGAAAGATTGAAAAAGCTATTACGCCACTCAAACTGCTGTAAGAAAAAAATTTTCTCTTTGTACTTCTCAAGATCTCCATCCTTTCTATTGTATTACTTTGCCTTGATATGAAAAACAGGATTATTAGTATTATTATTATGATTGCTTTTATATGTACAAAATGCCTATTTCACTTCTTTCCTTATTTATGTATTCAAATTAATATTTATTCAATTATTAATATGTTTTATAACGAGAATGATGTTCAAACTGTATTCCAATAAGTTTTCTTTAATTAAAATATTTTTTTTTTGTTCGTTTGTAAATATTTTAGGGATTTTACCTTTTAAAGGATAATAGCAAGGAATTTTATATATTTACATGTGTATATACAAAAACATATAAATATATTTACCATTAAAAAAAATATATATATATATTTATTTCCTTTAAACTGAAAAAACCAGAAGATAAAATCAGGAACACGATTTTCATTTAGTAGAAATGTTTGTACAAGCATGTGGGGAAGTATGCCTGGCAACGTAGAAATTTATATGGCGGGGCAGCGAAAAAAATTTCCAAATACACATAGGCCGATGAGCTTTAAGACAGCAAGATATGATTTATTAATTTCAAATTATTTCCTATTTGCAACCGGTGGATAGAAATTCGCTTGCCAAGCCAACGGCCCCAAATCTGAGTTGCAGTCATGAGCTGAGTTGAAACGATAGCTGATAGGATACCTTCTTCTATACATTTCTTTGTTTGCTGGCTGAAAATATTTTATTTATGCTTAAACTTTAGCAAACAAGTTATAACGAATATGTGCTTCCACCGCCCACCCAGGCAAACACATGCACAAGTCTCAGATGCATGTAACATACAGTTACATGATAAAAAATGTTATTTATGGATTATATTGGAATTTATGAACTTACTCGCAGGAGACTACAGTCCATGCTCCTGCAAAACCCCTGTCTAGATGAACAAAAATCATACAAAAAATATGTTACAAAATAAGCAGGCAAATACCAAAAAAAAAAAAAAAAAAAAAAAAAAAAAAAAATTATTGAATGAATTTATGAACATGTAATTTATAAACTTTATGCGTAACAAATGCAGTCTTTTATAATATTTTTTATTATTTTTATTTGAAGCAATTTCAGGCTTTTAGTTAGGGAAGCAGCTACACATAAATTTGATTGAATCCGATTTATCTGCGTTGCACTCTCATTTGATTTTTATGGAAATTCATATAAAGCTCGTGTACTTAAGCAAATTGTTGCTTTTTAATTTATTTTAAAACAAATTAAAATATTTAAGGCACTCCTCTTCACTACAGTTATGAGAGTTACCAGAGTTGTAAGAAAACATTTCCAACATTAATAGTTCAATGCTGCACAATTGCCGGCACGGAAAGTTTCTTTGGCTTACTGATTAAGGAAGCTTTGAAAGTTCGTGGTGATTTTAATTTGCTGGCACAGTCAAACCGCTTAAAATGATTAATTTGATAGGGGGGCAGGAATAGAGGCTTAAAATTAAAATGAATAAAAATAATTATAATAATAATCCTGTTTTTCATATCAAGGCAGGGAAAAATAAAAAAATGAAAATATTTTCTTAGAGTAGTTTGAGTAGCGGAATATATTTTTGATTTCATATGACGATGTATAAAAATTTATAATTTGCGCCAGGCACTGTGTTTACCAACAGTGAATAACTAAGAACTTGGGTTCGATTCCTAGCTCAGCAAACAAGGCATTGTTTCCATGATATTTATTTATCAGCTCAGCAAGTTAAATTCGTATAGCTGAGCATCAATAATTACCTATAAGGCTTTTTTGAAAACCTTTTTCCCCTGATCTGCCCTCAATAAATTATGTTTTTTTTTTTACAGCTGATTCAAATGAATAATACATTTTGTTCAGCGTTCATTGTGGAAAGCTTAGCTAAGCGAAGTGCTCTAACAGTGGACACTTGCAGTTTCTTACGCAATTCAATTTTATACATGTTATCTGTTAAAACTGATACAAAAATAAGTTAAAGCAAATGAATTTAAAGAAATAATCAAAACTTTTATTCATTTTACACTCACAAAAAAATATTAGACAAAAAAAAATCACTTAAATGACTCTGAGTAAATGTTTACTAAAAATAAGGAAATTTCTAATAATTTTAAGAAGTGTTCAGCACAGGTGTAAGTATGTTTCATTTCCTTTAAAGCAATGTGGCGTTGGGGAATGGAGCACACCTGCTTACTTCGTAATTTAGAATTTGATTTTTCTGTAATTAAGGAGAAAATAATACAATTCGTTGTGAGTTTGGAATGTTGATGGTCCTAATGTCAAGTAATATTGCATGAAATCTAATTTTAAGAATGAATTAATAATAGAGATTAATAAGGACACAAATGGATAACAAGGTAGGAAAATTTAAATCCTTTCACAGCTCTTTGAAAGGAAGAAAATCACTCTACTCACTATTGCATAATATTTTGCTAAAATTTGTTCATGTTTTGAAAAACAGTGAGATAATTCTTTTTTCATATTTTTCTTATAAAAGTTAACTTTAATACCACATGATAACTATTATGCACTAATTTTTATTTTTAAGTGTAAGAATGGGCGGAATATTTTTTTAGCTGGAAAAAAATAGTGAGTTTTTTTTCACATCTATCTTGTATGGCTGCTGCAGTGTATTTTGATTCTCCACTCATAATAATAATTATAGGATACCAAATGTTATATCATTTCGATATAATGGGTATAAATCTGATTTAGTTGCCGGTAACTCAAATCGTTTTAAAAGAGCACGTTATCTTTAGTACGCCAAAAAAAGGAACATTTTATTCCAAATGTCAAAGTACTCTTGGACTGGTCATTGGCCACTATTATTTCTCGGCTTTAATAATGGCTTGATAATTAAGCATAGATTGACCATACAAGTATGCGCTGGCCATTGGGAACAGAGATTTTACCATTTATGCGGAACTTTGATAGCCACGAATATCTTGTTTCATTGGACTCCAGGCTTTTCATTTAGACACATTTTAGCTAGAAATTTGTTTATTTTTTTTAGTTTATTTATGCGTTTTATATTGTTGTAAAATATTCAAAGTTAATCTGCACCAAAACTAAATTCGTTCAACCATACTGGTCTTTAATTCTTCTCCTATTATGTTAATACAGTATGAACTCGGTAACGGCAATTAATAGAAATCTAGGTAATCGCACTTATTGAGGATGTTGCAACCAGCGAGGTAAAATATATAACTAGAAAAATGATATATCAAAATCATTTGATAAAACAAAAAGTATATTCGTTTTTTAAAAAATTTTTTTGCTTCTTATTAAGGTTTATTATAATAGCCCTCTCACGAAGCTCTTTCAGAACTAGGATATCTTTTATTGGAATATCGTTTTCCTCAGCAAACTAAATACAGTGTTGTTAAAAGCTTGAATTGCAACTGATCCTTTTATTTTAGAAGGTGGAATATCATGCGCTTCGCTGTCATCTAAACATTGTGTTTGTTGGGGTTATTTGCAAAAACAGCATTCATATACACATCGTTAAACTTACTGAACGAATGTAAAGTTGCAGTTATTGAGGTCAAATTTTTTGACTAGTATCACTTGTTAAGGTTACAATGCTATATTTCACAGGGTCATATTTAGTCAACTGCATGTCAAGCAACTAAGCAAATGTAAAGTTGCAGTTATTGAGGTCAACTTTTTTGACTAGTATCACTTGTTAAGGCTACAATGTTATATTTCACAGGGTTGCAAAAATCGAAGAATTGCTTGTATCGAGGGTTGCGATTATCGAGTTCGTACTGTATTTAATTTTAGTCAACTGCATGTTTAAGCAACTAAGCAAACAGAATGTGCTTAGAATTTATAAAATCTGTCAATAGTTCTGAGTAAATCTTTGCCCCACATCCAACATATTTTTTAAGAAATTTTATTTTTGTATATTTTTATGCTGCACGGAAGCTCTCTGGTTAATATTTGAATGACATGAGCGAAATGTTATTTATATTATTTCTTTTGAACGAGAAAATACAGTTCAAAACAATTCGTGTTTTTTTTTATTTAATTTAAAAATGTATTTTTTTTTTGAATGAAAAAGTCTTCATGCTTATTTAGAAGAAATAACTTGAGCTGATGTATTTCAATTTAAAGCAAATTATTCAATCTCATAAAAATAATATTTAAAAACATGTCTTTATTATAAAATGCTCAATAATTTTTTGTAATAAATGTATTTGGCCATAAAAATGCGTATGGAATTTTCACTCAATATAATTAAAGCAAGAAAACAGCACGTGGTTCCGAAGATAAAAAATTCAGATACAATCATGACTGCAGCAGCATGTCGAAAATAATTCTTTATGGTCATAAACAGTTGAATTAATAATAGACAATAAAAATGTGTCTGGTAATTGGAAAATGCAATATAAAATTATTTACTCAGTCTTTATTTTGAGGATTGAGAAGATGTTGTTAACTTGTATGATGGAGTCAGGTAGGCTGTATATGACATGGTTTGGCGAGCAATTGAATTTATTTGGAGCTTTTTTAAGGCCTGTGTATGGGGGTTTCTTATTTACTGCTTGTTACATTAAGTTACATTAAAATTCAACTTAGAGAACTAGTGAGGGTAGTTTTGTGTTTAGGGGGCTGAGGGGGAAACCCTAAGGATCTACAATCTTCGGTTCTTAATACATCTTTCTACCTTTGGAAATCCTACACTAGCCCTTAACTATTTTCACAATTTTTTCGTGGTTATCCTTTTTTGGTTGACTCCTTAGAAAAACCCAAATAAACAGGACACCAATTAAAAATCTAAACTGTTTTGAAATTAGTTGGTAGAAATTCATTTAATCAAATACAGCAAAAACAATAATTATTGTTAAATTATTAATTCCACAAAATCTTACAACTGCAGAACGTACTTAATAAACCATAACTTGACAATAAATATAGTGTTCATTGCCTTACTTTACAAAAGTTATTACTTTAAATAATTTTTTCAGCTTTAAAAGTCCTTGAAAGCTTTAATAAGTTGAAAATAAATATAAGTCAACAGTCAACATATTTGCTCGGTGGCTTTCACCTCAATGCTCTATCGGCATTTAATCGGAGTGATTGTGTTGACATTAGCCTGTTATCGATAGCGAAAAGAGATATTTTGTGTATAATTGCTTACAAAGCTTTTTATAAACTTGATCAGAAAATATACTTTTCGTTGGTTTCATTTAGATATTCTGGCTATGAAGAAAGCACAGAAGGGTGGCGTGGCAAAAGCCGTCGTTATAAGTTTAACAAAATTAATTTAAGGATATGTAACAAGAAGTGTAAAGCTGCGTTTAATTGCATCTTTAGAGACTGTTTACGCTTAAACAAAGTTTAATTATGGTTTATTTATGGATTTGATATAAATAATGCAGCTTTTAAAGTACTTTTCAAACTTTGTTTAAAATAAAATTATCTTTAAACAATAGTTTAAACAAACAAATTAAGAACATGTATGTGGTATATACAAATTGTATTCCACTACTGGACCATGCAAGTACATTGTATTTATGAAACAATTTCATTGCTTGAATGACCGATATGCCTTTCTTTCACTACACCAGCCTGCCTAAGGTAAATAAAGGACGATTATGTATGTATATGAAAGCAGGACTCCTGTTATGAATCTTTTTGTGCTGCACACAATTACAAACATCAGCTACATGCATATATTGCATGCATACAGAAATCCTAAATACTGTTTATTTAACCTCAAATTTATAAAACCAGTAATGATGCCATAAAGTAAAAAAGCGATTTAATAAAAGAGAAAAAGGATACCTGAATAACCAGAACGTATCTTGCAAGATGAACTCAATTTCATTACAAGTTGCACCAGATTTGTGTTTGTATAGAATTTTGAAATCTTTTGAGTGTGCTGGTATAGTTTTGAGAGCAAACTGTTCTGTATATTGAACAGGCTTAAGCACAGTGCTGGCGAAAGGAAACATACCTTCACATCTCCCCTGAAATTGCATGCAACGTATGTCGGCAATATTTTGTGTTTCGATTATGCATTCAATACAAATTGCAAAATTTTTAAATGAAAAACCAATCAATTTGATAAGCATCAAGTAAAACAATTTAACGAACGAATTTCCAAGAAGACCTCTTGCAGAATTAACTTATTCCCTGTAATTGCTGGCCAAGGGCTATTAATTTCAATTGTTGAAAAAATATATATAATAAAATTAATTGAGATTAGATAAAACCTCAAGTAGTTCTTGCTTAAAGATGCTTTTAAAAGTGGTTCACTGTCATTCCCCCCTTTCCATAAAACTAATACGAGTAGGGTAGTTAAAGTTGGTCCAACTGATTTTAAGCAATTTCAAATAATTCGGTTTGTTAATTGGAGAAAATTGAGCACATCAAAAAATTATTAATTTATTTAGTATCTTTTTCAATTTAACACAATTGCAAAATGAAAATCATCTTTCTTTTATTAGTATTCAATAGTCATGAGTTCTTTCTAGCATTGCAGTTAAACAAAACTTATTAGAGTTAATTGAAACAATTTTAAATAAATTATAAAACTAGAGAAGTATTGCAACCTATTCAGTTGTAAATTTAAATAAATGCACTTATCGAATCCGCTTCTAAGTTGCACAATTCAAAGTTCTTCGTAATTTCAACATAAACTCTGGCTGAATTGGGATACATAAAAATAAAGTTAATACAAAACTAATTTATTAAATATTAATTATTAAAATGATTTGAACTAGTTTGATAAATTAAGTAAACAAGCAAACATTCCGAAAGCTTTTTAGTGAGAAAATAAATTTATAATTGATTTCTGCGACATAAACCAATACACTGATAAAAATCATCAAAAGCTTTCTACTTCTACACATTTTTATTTAAAAAATGTCGCATTATATGTTGAGTACAAAAAACATTTTTTTTTTTGTTGAAAATATCAACTTAAAAAAGAAAAAACTTTTATTTAAATGGGTTTGTTGTTGTCGCGGTCGAAATTTCATTAAAGTGAGTGGCAGACGAGTACTGTCATCACTTGTTTTTATTTCGTGTTTAAATCGCCACAAATTCCCAAAACTAAAGTTGTTTCAGTTGGCGAAATTAAAAATTAAAATAAAATTGTTTTATTAAAAATTTATTTCTTTTGATATTAACTGGAGGAACCGGAAATTATATTAAATATTTTTATTATTATTTTATTTACTTTTAATTTTTTTTATCCTCATATATGAGTGTTAAAGTTTAAAGCGTTTAAAAATATTTTTTTACAAAAAGTATTTTAGCAGAACAAGATAATTTTTGCTAACAAAATCGTTTCTTTTTTTTCAAATTAAATAAATTATAATATAATTAAATAAAATAAAATTAAATAAAATAGAATTAAATAAAATAAAAAAAAATTAATAAAATGAAATTAAATAAAATGAAATTAAATAAAACAAAATTAAATAAAATGAAATTAAATAAACAAAAATAAATAAAATTAAATAAAATAGAATTAAATAAAATAAAATAAAATAAAATTAAATAAAATGAAATTAAATAAAATAAAATAAGATAAAATAAAATGAAATTAAATAAATAAACAAAAATAAATAAAATTAAATAAAATGGAATTAAATAAAATAAAATTAAATAAAATGAAATTAAATAAAATAAAATTAAATAAAATGAAATTAAATAAAATAAAATTAAATAAAATAAAATTAAATAAAATAAAATTAAATAAAATAAAATTAAATAAAATGAAATTAAATAAAATGAAATTAAATAAAATAAAATAAGATAAAATAAAATGAAATTAAATAAAATAAAATTAAAAAAAAATAAAATTAAATAAAATAAAATAAAATAAAATAAAATAAAATTAAAAAAATAAAATTAAATAAAATAAAATTAAATAAAATTAGATAAAATAAAATGAAATAAAATTAAATAAAATTAAATTAAATAAAATAAATTAAAATAAAATTAAATAAAACAGAATTAAATAAAATGAAATTAAATAAAATAAAATAAAATAAAATAAAATAAAATAAAATAAAATAAGATAAAATAAAATGAAATTAAATAAAATAAAATTAAAAAAAATTAAATAAAATAAAATTAAATAAAATGAAATTAAATAAACAAAAATAAATAAAATAAAATTAAATAAAATAAAATTAAATAAAATAAAATTAAATAAAATAAAATAAAATTAAATAAAATAGAATTAAATAAAATAAAATAAAATGAAATTAGTTAAAATAAAATAAAACAAAATTAAATAAAAAAAAACTAAATAAAATAAAAATAAATGAAATAAAATTAAATGAAATAAAATTAAATAAAGTAAATTGATAAACCTGCAAATAGCTTTTAATTCAATACAAGCTTAATGCTGAGCAGAATTTTTCGTTTCAAATATGTTTCGTCTGAAAACTTTTTCATTTTCATTTTTTACCGTTTTGTTATTTTATTTTTTTTGTATTATTTTTTTGTGTAGCATAAAAAAAGGAAAAATTTGATTTCCTGAGTTCTGATTTTAAATAAAAACATGAAAATGAAAAAAAAATATGCAGGAAAGTTGTTCAAGTAAAGCAGCCGGAAACAAACTTGTATTTCCTGTTGTGCACAATCAACATAAAAGCTATAAATTCTAGTTAAAATAATGTTCCCTTTTACGATTTTTAATAAAAGTTACCTAGAAAAAAGTTCGTTTTACTAAACCTTTTAAAGTAATCACAGCCAACAACTTAGTTGCTACTTAAGATGTCTATCAAAGCTGCTGCATAGGGTAGTTAAAAAGGCCAGCAGATTTTAAATAAACAAATTGTGTTATTGGCATCTTTTATGTGCAGGTTTTTCTATTTCAATCACTTTGCTCAATTCTTTTGGTTGTGCTGCTAAAGAAACAACTAACTGACCACCCACAAGACTGACTCAATGCATATGAATGTAAGTTATATAGAAACTGCCATGCCATTAAATTGGGACTAAGAAAATAGTCATAAAATATGGACAAATTTTCTCTCCACTTTTATGATGATTTATAGTTTGAAGAGAGTTAAAAGAACATCTGCCTACTGCCATACACTGCTCGTTATAGTCCTTAAAAAATATCAAAAAAAAAAAAAAAGGAAAAATAATAAAGCAAGAAATAATAATCCCTAAGCAATATTAATGGTGCAGGTGACTACATCTATTCTAGTATTTGCTTATGACTTTATCTTGCATTTTTCATTTCATAACAGCAAACCAACCACACTTTTGTACAACAGCCAGCCTCTGTTTCCTTTTCACAATTTTTCAGAGGATGTAAAGCATGTTCAAGGAAAAGTTTTTGTGTGTTTTTTTTTTGATGGAGCTGCTTGTTATGAGTCAGTTGATATTCTCAGCAGAAACATTTTAATTTTGTTATCAGTGTGATGGGCTTCAAAGTAGAGAGAATTTAGCACAATTTTTATATTTCATAAATAAGTGATACAAGGAAATGTCCTTACAGGCAAACAACTTCAGTTGGTGTTGGCAAACCATAAAAGGGTGATACATGGTAATGGCCTCGCAATCCCCTTGGCGATGGAATGCAATGCAACAGTCGGTAATAGAAAGATGGAAATATCGCTTGCAAATAATTTTGAAAGAAAAATGACCCACAAAATATACTGCTTGTTATTGACGCCAAATTACCAGCCGTTGAAAAAATATCTCTAAAAATTTCCAAAGTCTTATTCTTTTCGATTGAACTATTGCAGCTTAATAGGATTTCCTTTGCTTCGCATTTGAATACAAACACGCTATATCAATCACACAAAAGTTATGCGGCAGAACAAAGTAAATCTAATTTCTAATATTGAAAATTTGTATATTTTATAAAAAATATTGCACAATAAAACGTCTTCGACTTAAAGGAATTTATAAAAAAACTATAGTTTTTTAGATGTGAGAAAAACTTTAAAAAATTTTTGGATAAGAGTGGCAGGTAGTTGTTAGTAGACTTTTAGCAGTCCGGCTCAGTAACTTTTAACAGTTTCGAAAAGTGTTTAATAAACATCAGTGTGACTAAAAGTATCAGGCAGACTAGTTGCTAGTGGAGCTTTGGCAAACCCGCTCAGTAACTTTTAACAGTTTCGAAAAGTGTTTAATTAATAACAATATGACTAAAAGTATCAGGCGGACTGGTTGCTAGTGGAGCTTTGGCAAACCCGCTCAGTAACTTTTAACAGTTTCGAAAAGTGTTTAATAAACATCAGTGTGACTAAAAGTAACAGGCGGACTGGTTGCTAGTGGAGCTTTAGCAGTCCGCCTCAGTAACTTTTAACAGTTTCGAAAAGTGTTTAAATTATGAATTAATTAATACAGATTTATTTTTAGGATTCATTGTTAAGGATTCATGGCTGATTTAAAAATGCCACTGAAGAGCGTTAAAAATAAAGCACAGCACTCTGGCATCATCATATTTTTATAAAATAGTGTGGCGTCCGTGTGTGAAGAAGTTGGCGAAAGGTTTTGCAAAACGTCTCTGTTAGCGCATTTTTGCATCCTTTAAAGCCAAGCAACGTCTTAGCCACTCACTGGCATCCCGATTTCAAGTGTATTCTCCAAGTACAGATACTTGGATACTTTTTCTTGTACAGATACAAGAAAAATATTTGCTGAAACAAATTGTGCAAAACTTTTCTCCTCCGCCAACGTATTAGATATAAACCTCTGGGGCACTTCTTTGCCATCACAATTTATATACATTTTAACTGCAACTGAATTTACATTTGTGGATTTATTGATGGTTGTACTTAAAATACTGACTACTGGGAAAACGTACCAACTTTTTCTCGCATTTTTATGCAGGAAGCAAAAAAAAGGAGGGAAAATGTGTTTTATGCTTCTAAGAAAAAATAGGCCATGGCAACATAATGCACATTTACTTAATGTCCTGTTTAAATACAAGTGTTATATCGCAATTTAGTAAAAGTATTTGAAATTAAAATAATATATTTGTTGTTGTTTTAATTTTTGTTTTTTAAATTTTATGCTCAACTTACCAAATTCAAATTAATAAAGTCCTTTTAGTAATAGAGGAAGGAAAAGAGCCGCAGCGAAAGTCTGTAATAAATGAGAACAAGTTATTAAAAAATATAAGTAAAAAATAATTTAGAAAATATGAGACCAGCAAATGGAAAAACAATAAAGAATTGTTTTAGTGGAAACAACAAGGAAACAAAAAAGGGACCTGTTTGTTGTGGCTTAAAGGAGAATGATTTTTTTTTTGCCTTTTTCTAAATAAGTGTTTGAGACGGCGAATGGTGCAATACTAGTCCCCATCAACTATTTTTTGAAACCGGCAGAAGCCAGTGACACATGTCGCGTACAATGCCCTTTTCCTACTTACCGAAAGTATTATTTGACAAATGATGAGGCGAGTTAAAAGCAGGTGTCCAATATGAGGTAGCAGTCAGCGACACGTTCGATTTAAATTATAAATAAATATTTTTTGCCACATGAAAGGATAATGAGTAAAAAATGATATGAAAATAATTTACAAAAGAAACATTGACACATCAATGTCGTAAGCTGAACTAGTAAAAGAGAAAACTGGAAACAACCAAGACCGTAAGTTCGATTCCTACATAGTGTAATCATACAATAAAACATTTTTATACATTTAACAAAAGATCTTTAATACATTTGATGCAAATTCATTGTTGCCAGTGTTTATACGACTGCGGGCCAGTTAATATAAGCCAGCAAACATTTAGTTTCAATGTGGCTATTTTGTAGCCCCCTTTTATCGGCAACGCAATAAATAAAATGGCTAACAAATAACAACTTAACCACGCCTACTCTTTCCATATCCAATTTTCTCTTAATACCATTACAATGTATTGGTGTCATCCGTTCAGCGCTGGTCTTAGGAAAAGCAAGTGAACCAAAATATTTTCCATATTCATAACAGATGTATGCTAATCCCAGCATACGTTCAAATGTTCCCAAAAAAAAAACCTAAAGCCAGAGAGGGTCCAATGCTGTGTAAATTTTCCTGCTCTGATCTCTGTTGTGAATACTCCAACGTTTGATAACATGTGTCAGTTACATGTTGCTAAACATGATTCGTAGCATGTTGCTGAACATATTCTAGTTACATGTTGCAAAACATGTTCCAGTTACATATTTAAGTGTTTCTTGAAAACTTGTTTAAAAAATGCAGTTGGTTTTCAGGTTTTCAGGGCAAATTATGCCCACTAATTACCGTTATGATATACGTTCCACCGCAGTTCAATAGAAGATTCGCAGCACAACATTTTACCGGATACCGGCTATTGGTTAATAATGCAATTTCTACTTACACTTTTGGCTCCCGTTTTTATTTAATCAACTGTATTTACTTAGCCGACCATAAAGCAGAGTCCCACATTTAATTTCATTTTAAAATTACTTTTTAATTGCTTGTATTTTTTCTGTAGAAGTTGCAATGATGGCTACGGTTTACTATAAATCGTGCCTCACTGCAGTTGCCATTTGCAAAATAGAAATTCTTGTGAAATGAAATGTTTAATCGTTTTTCTTGCGACACTATTTAAGTAGCGAATTTTGTGCATTTGCCCACAAAATTGTCTAAATTAATGAGGGGAAAAAAGAAAGAAGAAGACAAACTAGTTGAAATGTAAAAAAAAATTGACAAATGCGATGAAAAGCAAGTTAGAAGAATTAAATCTGTGAAGGGCAGGAAAAAATAAACGGTGACTTACTTTGGCAAAAAGAAAAACCAACAAAAGAGTTCAGTTAGTGAGTAACCTTTTGCTCACGCCAAAGACTAGAAATCATGAAGGGAATAGTTTGTGTACCAAATACAGTCAGGATATAAACAGTAATCGTTTCTGCAATCTCTTGCTATCTGCAAAGAATTCGTCTTCTATAAGATTTAATTTAATTTTCGGAAAGCAGTTATTTTGTAAAGTTAATACGTGATATTCATAAATTTCTTCACAAGTTTCAGTCTCACGTGACTGAATGATGATCACGACGTAAACCACTTGACGATTTCCCATCTCTGACTCTTTAGTTAAAGACCATTAAATATAGAAAAGAACATCAATAACATCCATTTTAGTTACGCTTCAAGCAATCAAAAGAGACAAAATAAAATATCACACAAAATTGCACTAAAAAATTAAGTGAAAATATAAATTGACAAATAGAGTTTAAAAATAAAAGACTTGGATAAGAAACTGACAGGAAAAGTAAGT
The DNA here is from genome assembly GCA_963402855.1 of Ormia ochracea. NCBI lineage: Eukaryota > Metazoa > Arthropoda > Insecta > Diptera > Tachinidae > Ormia > Ormia ochracea. The sequence continues at coordinate 43,778,543 of OY727109.1, forward strand.
TTAGGAGGGGGTAAATATAGATGTCAGCTGAAATGAAATTCTACATTAAAATCTTTGCTTTTAAAGGCTATAACAATTTTTTTTTCAATTTTAATTCGCTTTTATTGCAGACAAAAATACATATAAAAAATATGAATTTTTTCAGGTTCATGTAATACACATCAAGAAGAAGAATAAAGGGATGTTTGAAAGCTTTAATTTTGTTGTAATAATTCTCGTTTATTTTAGTGGACGATTACATCTGCCTGGATATAAATTGAACTAGAGTATTGTTTGTAAGCAAAGGGCTCTTTGCGTTTCTGAAATAATTTTACACAAATTAGTTAATTGATTTAAATAACTATTGTAATGAAATAAAATTCATATGTATTCATATAAGATCCTTAAAAGGTGAGTTATTACGAGCTTCTTGCGTATTCGTGATGACAACGACAATGAACTCATCAATGAACTCTTAATTAGAAATTTTTTAAAGTTTAAAAAATATTAGAGAAGTATAGACTCATATGGGTAACTGTTATGAGTATTTAATACTTTTCTTATATGTGGGGATTTTGAGGAAAAATCAAGCCAAAAACGGCGGGAATTCTGTGACCAATAGCAAGTATTTGTCGAGTTTTATAATTGAATGGTGTTGATAGTATTCGAATCATGCTCGACACAAAATTACTTTTATGCTGCCATTTCTATAGCCTCAGATCTTTTTTTTATCACAAATAGAGCCCTTTCCAATGCTTAATATAGAAAGAGAGTGGCCGACGTGGTGAATTTTACAGTAACCAAAGGGTTTAATTCCGATTTTTTCATAAAGGGAAAATAAAGTCATAGAGGAAATATGTGGTAAAGAAGTAGACAGACAAAGCCATAGGGCTAAAGTGGACTGCATTAAGCTGTCTATGGCAGCCATTTTATTCATTTTATTAATATTTTGCCAATATATGTATATTTGCCAATAATACTTTAACATTATATGCGATCAGCTGTGTATTTTCAGTCGATGTAAATTGTTTGTTGGTGAATGATATGAGACCAGTGACTCTAACTTTGTGACATAAAGATTCCATCATAAGTTAACAAATGCTATGCTGTAAAGTTCTTGATAAAAACATCTATTATAAAGCTTTATTTTATGACCATGGATTTCACTATATTGAAATAGTTTGTTTGGATTGTTTATTGAATAAAGTTAAAAACACTTTTTAATACTAAAACCATAAACAGCTGATTTTGCTTTCAATAAGTCAACATAACTGACCAACAGATGTTTGCCTTTATTTGACAAGTAAAGACATTTAGGAGCTATTCCATATCTTGTTAATATTGAATTTGTTGTGTAAAGTGAGAAAATACTTGGAAATAAAACTCTTCTAGGCGTCATGGTATGCGACGTGTAAATCTAGATGTTCAAAACATTTTTTCGGCTTCCATAGTAATTCAGTAATTCATGAATTTTTTTTAACTGAACATTATGAAACATCAATCATGAAAAGGCAATCCACTTTAAAAGGTGCCTTGTCATGGTTCACTATTATCACCTGCCATCTCCAAGAAACTTTCATCAGTATTTATTCGCATAAAGTAAAATGTGTTATAACATTCTCGTTACTATTGCAGATGATAGCGAAAAGTAAACAAAATGCATGAATGGGGAATGCATTCATTCATGCAGTTGTTGCTTTAATAAATTCATGCTCACTCGTATGAAAGTCAATATGTCAATATCAAATGTTTTCATTAGATACACGTATCACCAGCAACTGCATATAGAAACCCATGTCAACACATCGGATTGGGCTCGAATTTATATTTACACTTGGATGAGTTTGTGCATAAATAAATAAGGAATAGAGTGAAAGTTAAGAGTGGAAAAAGCACGGTATTGATGTTGTTGTTATGAAAGCAAAAATAAAATAATTCAATTGAAAAGTCGTAACCAACCGCTGTAGGATAACAACTGCATTTTACCTGATATACAAGAACACGTTGCTATTCTCTCGTTTTATTATTATTATTATTGTTACTATTATTATTATTGTTATTAAACAAAGAGGTGAACATGTCCGCGATACTAATATTTGCAATGACACCGAAATGACATAGTGCTAACCTGAAAAAATTGCATCAAGGATGGGGGGAGAAAACATTTATAGGTGAACTCAGCAACGTTAGAGAAATGAGGAAAATTAAATTAAATGAAATATGCAATATAAAAGAAATTAAAAGCAAATGATCCGAATAGAATCACCAAATAATAGTTAAATATAAATTGCTACGGAAAATCGAGTAAGAAAAATCGATTGAACAAAACCGTAAAAAAAATATAGAAATAAAATATAGAAATAAAATATAAAAATGAAATATAAAAATAAAATGTAAAAAAGTTTAGTACGAGTAGTAGTTGTGTTGGTTCACTTCTGTAAATACATAAACTGCACGCATACTTTCGCAAATTCTTTTTGCATTAACATTTTCTTACTGCAGTTTGCGCTTCAGCGTTTCATATTCGTCGTTCATTACAAATTAGTTGCGATAAACTTTTTATATTTTTCCTACTTCTCTTTATGGCATATAAGGGATTTAATTTTATATTCATTAAGTAAAAACCATAAAAAATTACATCAATAATTAAATTAAGATACAGCATACCCTCTACTTTTCTACTTTTGTTGTTTTGGTTGTTTCTGTTTTGTATTTGAGGAAATAAATGTCATTAAATTGCTGCCCGGAAGAAATGAAGGACGCTGTATATATAATGCATCACAGTACGTATCATAACTACAGGATCATGCTAACTGGAGAAGATATATTAGAGGTTATATTTTTAATAAATATTTTTCCAAATTAATAAGTATGACAAAAAAAATTTTGCCAAATATAAATAAATATAAATATTATTATATATATTTGTATATAAAAAATATTTTATAGTCAATAAATAAAAAAAGTTTAATTAAAAAAAAAGAAAATAAGAAGAAAATATTTATATATTATTATATATATATATCATTTATTTATTTTGGTAGTCAAAATATTTATTTAAATTTATTGCATAGTTCTCAATATAGCCAAATTTTTCATAATGATAATTTGAAAATTTATTTATTGAGTTTTGGATTTTAAATTTTAATTATTTTTATATGTGTAATTTGTTTATATTTAAATAGCTTAATAGTAGAGTATAACATTGAAGATGTTAGGGTGATTATATAATCTTTAAATAATATATATATATATATATATATATATATATATATATATATAAATAAAAGAAAATCTAAAGTTCTAGTCCAATTATGTAAAAAGAGAATTTTAATAAAGACATTTAAAAATTAAAATAAAAAAAAAATCAAATTTTATTTAAATATAAAATTGCAAATGAATTTTATATATGTATATATAATTCATATAACTCATATAATGCATATAATTAATCAAATAAATAAAATAAAATATAAAAAAAAATAAAAGTAAAACAAAATATAATGACACTAATAATAGAATTACATACTAAATAAATTAATATAACAATAAAAATTAATTAATAACACAAAATAATTAAAACAAGAAAAAATTACATACAATAAAAAATGCAGTTAATAATTAAAATAAAAACGGTAATAAAAAATAAATACATAATTCTAAGTTTCTTCTTTTTTTTGCAATTTTGTAAGTATTTACAAAATGATTTAAAATATTAATAAATAAGAAGAGAAAATAAATGTCATTAAAGTGATTGAAGATTTCAAAATAAAAAAATATTTTTAAAAAACATTTAAAAATATAAACAAATACGATATATTTATTAATTCTATATAAAAATATAACAGTTTTATCCATTAATATTGTATAAACAAATAGGAGATTTTTATTAATTCTATATAAATATATAACAGTTTTATCCATTCTGAAGGTCACATTAATGTCTGAAATAGAATGTCTAATTATTACTAATTGTAACACGTTCAAGAATGCGATCAAGCGGAATGAAATTCATTGAAGTTTTAAATAATTTTTTTTTTCTATCACAAGTCAGACTGTATGGATTTTTCAATGACCCCACAAGACCGCTGTGTACACGCCACTGCGCACAAAAGTAGACGGCCAGCCTTCCGATTAAATTGGAATTAATTGGCAACGCAAAAATTTCATATGTGTCTCTATTTTCTCGTATGTAGTGGTTTTGTGCCAAAAGACGAAATATGAATTTTACTGCATGCCGCAGTAGTGGTACTCAGGGTTCGTAGTATCTTTGAAACTCTTTTGCCAGGGAGAATGCTTTTTTAATATCACTTTGCAATCGATTTGTCCGATGCAATGAAATTTAAAGAAATGCCAGTAAAAAGTGCGAGGGATTAAAAGCATTATTTTTTATGTGAGAATTATAAAGTTATTGTTTACAATTGTCAGCTGTTCTGATGTCAGAGTTGCAACTGTTTTTTAGTGTTGCAAAAATGTTATTTCATTAGGAAAGCAAATTTATAATTTAATAAAAAAACCCAAACACATTCTGTATTCGCACTTGCGCAACACAAAAGCTAGCCTTTCTTTTGCCCAAAACTCATGACCTGCTCCTCGTATCAAGCATCTACATCTCAAGTTATTTAATATGAAAAATCAAACTTACAACAGAGTTCAACTTGAAATCATTATATTAGATTTGACTTTCCAAACGACTTGGTTAAACTATTTTCACTCCTCAACTCTTTATTCTATTACTAAATGACACAATAGGAATCCTTTTATCTTGAACTATTCCATCTGGCATGGTCATGCTTGGAGGGGATGTAAACAAAACTACAAAAAAAAGGTTTTCTTTCATTCTACAACATCTGTGCTACAGACAAGTGGCTTAATTGCCAAATATCTACCCGTACCCATACAACATATTTGGTTAGCTTTTATGCAGATCCTTGTGAGTTTGCAATGGTATTACTGTGTCTAATCACTGTTGGGTATTTCTATGAGTCGGCTGCTGAATAATACATGAAGCAGAATAAAATTGTAAGTAAAACTATTTCCATTTAATATCAAAAGTTGTCATATACAATAATAAATTCTTTTATTTTTTTATTGTATCATACAAAGTCAAACCGATAAATTACATCGGGTCATTGCAAGGGAAATATTTTATTTCAATTATTTTCTTTTGCATTTCTTACAATTTCCAAGTATTGCAATTTCCAACATTTTTTGGATTTTAATAAAAGAGTACTAAAATTTAATCCAATTCTTCTTCATGTTTTTTTTTTGTTAAATTTGGTTAAAATAAAATAAAAAAAAAATAAAATAAATTAAATAAATTTAAAAAAATCATGTTGTGTGTAATTAAATTGTATGTAGGAATTTGAAATGAAAAAAGCTTTAAAATAAAATATATATTTAGCAAAAATATCTCTATTACAGAATATCCCAAACGTTCTGCTTTTGTATAAATAAATTTTTTTTTTTTATTTTCTAAAGGAAAAAATTTTATTTAAAAAAATTTAAAGAAGAAATAATAATTTTTTTTTTAAACTAACTTAACTTGGAAAACTTTCGGCTTGAAAGCAGGAAAACAACTAGGGTCTAAGCAGGAATCGAACTCGCTACCAGCGTCTTAGTAGGCTGCGTATTAGTCATTCGCCCAGCAACAATAATAACAATAATTATAATAATCAGCAAATGTTCACTAAAAAATTAATAAAAAATAGCAATAAAAGTTTCCAAAAAAATGGGATAAAAATCAGTCATTCGGGCAATGAAATGTTGTGCATTGTATTTATGAATTTTTTTATAATACGAGTAATAAGAAAGATCTTTATAAAATCAAAATTGCACTTAATCGTTATATTTTTTAACAAATTATAATAATTTCTTCTAATTTGTTTCAGCTAAAGATTGTTTTCTGATCTACATATATATGATCCATTTTTCAATAAGTCGCTACTACTTTGCATAATTCTTGCATAATATAAAAGGGAGTAATTTGAATATTTTATAAAAAATGAATTTCTTCCAGCTTAAAGTTTTTTGTAATATTATTTTATTTAGGAAAAATTTCGATATGCTGACGATACTAGTCGATGATTAGCAATATATTAAAAAGATAAGATAAAGAACAAAGAACTTTATAAAATAAAAATATAAAATTTTTAACATGTTGAAATAATTAAAATTAAAATTATTTCTTTCGATTTTATGTTTTTATATAAAAACGTCACAACACTTTCTATTTTATTGAGGCTTTTAGGCGCGTCCTGTAAAGTTGCATAATATTAAAGGCAAACAAGAATTTATATTGCCAAATGCAACAGCAATTGTGCAGCAGCAATTGCTGAAAACTGGAGAAGTGCGATACAGTATTGTCAAAACAAGCCAAAAACGTGCAATACAGTGTAGCATGAAAACTAAAGCATACTTTTTGGCTGTTAATTTTAAATAATTGCTTTTAGCCGAGAGCGTATGTGTGACATCGACACACTCGTAAATAAAAATGACTATTCCACGTACTAGCTAACACAGGACAGGTAATTTAACTTGTTTTGTTGGTGAAAAGTAAATTTTCCCATTTAGCATAATGCGTTGTTTGCTGTTGTCATGCGGCAGCAGACAACATCAAAGGAAATCAGCGTGTAATTTGTTTTCGTATCAACAAAGCAGCGGCTGATTAGCGAGTTTACAAACTTTCAACGCAATCAGCTCAACACATTCATCGTAATTTTGTAGAATGTTGTGTTTTAAAACAAACAAACAACCAAACAAACAAACTAACAAAAAATATATAAATTTAAGCTGTTCAAAAAATTATGAAGGCGAGGAAACATCTCATAATAGGAGAAACTCTTCATTGTGTGCTAATTTTGGGTGAAGGAAATCTTTTGCATAAACTCAAAGGAAAATTGTGAAAGTCTTACAATTGAGTTAGCAAGTTTGCCAATTATGCAATTTCTAAGATTCTGGGTTCGATACCTAATTGTGACAAAGACCTTTAGCATCTCCAGTGTAATTGTCGTTGGAAAATTCGAGTAACAAAATCATGGCTCCTAAAGGACTTGCACTATTAATATTATTCTTCAGAGCGATGTATTCTCTATCGTTACCGATTTCTTCTAATTCCACAGCAATGAATGAATTTGGCAGCATGCCTTGTTTATTGGACTCAAAAAAAATACTATCCGTTACTGGAAGAAATTTGTATTTATTTCATAACTTCCACGACTCATTTTTATATTTATTTTTTGCTTACTTTCATTTTGTATTCCAACTATGCAACATTTTTGTTACAAAATTATTGAGACTAATTTTTCCATTTTCTTTCCCACTATTAATGGTATCCTTGACCATTTAGATATATAAAATACTTTGTGGTTGTCTCAGGGCCACTTTGTTTCATTTAAAGTAAACGATGGGATGCAATAAAAATAAAAGGACTTTTTGCGAGTCCTGCTGTATTACAGTTATTTTGAAATACTTTTGAAAAATTTTTTTACTAGCCTGTTTGATTGAATTATTGTGAGTTAAGAAATGAAAATCAATAAATAAAAGAAAATCTAGATTTTCCTGCGTATTTAATGAAAAGTCCTTAGAGCGTTTAAATAACTAGAAAATCAAACTAATTATGACACTTCTTTATAGAGGATTTAATAAAGAATCTACTGATTAATAATAAAGAAACTTTGCAGCCGCCGAGTTTATAAAAAGAAAAAAAATAAATTTTGATTTAAGATGTTCGAAGGAATTCTGAATTCCTTTTGCTGAGCTGTGCCTAAAAGAGGCATAATTAAATATATTTGCAAAAGCTTAATGAATTAATACATTTATAAGCGAATGAATGTAGAGAGGAGTATTTTTTTGAAAGGGGGAAAATGCATCATGCTGGAAACTAAAGAAAAGAATGTTAACATCACTCATATATTCAAGCAGCTAAGCCGAGGCTGAACTAGTATTCCTTAAACGCACTTTTGTGAATGTATAACTTCAGGAAATATATTTTCAAATAATATAACAGCAAGACACAACACAAAATAGCACATTTTATTTATTTAATTTTATTTTGTTTTGATTTTATTAGCTCTTGAAATAGCAGATTTACAAGATCCTTTTGATTTCATAAAAATAAATATTTATTTTTGTTTTTAAAAGGCTCCACAAAAGCTATATTTTTGCAGTTTTTCTAAAAAGTCATTAAAACGAGTATAAGAGAAAAATATATTTTCCAGCAATTCCTGTTTTAATATGCAAATTGAAACTGAAACTTTTAAAAAAAATTGTTGAAAGTTACTAAAAAAGAAACGGAAAATCTTTTTATTTTTTTTAAAGAAACGTGGTGGCTTTGGTTTGGCACGAGAAACCCTTAAGGTTTGTAGGTGTATGTATGAGTGTGTGTGTATGTATCCTTAGTGGAGTTTATGGCGAAAGACTAAAAACTCGTTACATCCACAAAAGTCGTTAACACGCAATCAATTTAGCAGACAATTTCATTTGGATTTTGTATACTCGTGTAGGACTGCTTGTGATGTGCTTGGGAGTCAGTTTTGCGTGAGTATACTCGTATTACCCAGTTAATGTACTCATAGTGTCTAGTAAAGCATGGAGCATTAACATTAAGCTTTAAGCTCAGGCTTAGAGATATTTCGTTTGATATGACACACGTGCAAGGAATTACAAGCAGTTGCCGTGGGCTTGACATGTTCCACGTACCCTCCTTGCTATACATTCTGCATTGCAACTATTCGTTGGGTTTAACGTGTCATGTGTTTACACAAATATATTTTCCATTTTTCTTCAACAATGTTGTTAAGAATAAATACATGATGCATTTGCACTACATGGCTGTGTATGTGTGGATGACTATCTGTGGGTACGTAATTCGCTGAAAGCGGGAGAGAAAAACCTAAACATTTTCCAACTTTACGAACATGACGTTTTTTGTTTTTTTTTTGTTTTCTTTTTTTTTTCTTTTTGAAGAATTAAATTTGTTTAGTACTGCTTTTTTCTGTTGCTTCTCATTTTTCCTGGCAATATGAATATTTATTTTGGGCTTCAAAATTGCAACTTCAACTAGAAGTGAAGTCAAGAAATACTCGTGCAAGAACGCATAAATCATTTCAGAAAAAAGTTTCACAAAATAGTCAACTCATTGCTGTCTCATACACTTTTCGTCAGTGGCAGTGTCATCATATGTACGGAAAGTTTCCAAGATAAAATGAATTACAGCACACATGGAGTCTTGCTTACATGCAGAAATGAAACCAGCTCGTTGCAAGTTCATAACTTAAATGAATTACAATAAATAAAAAAATAAAAAATCAGCTAAAATTAAGTTTGCATAAATTGTTGGCGATTTGATATATTGACTTTGTGAAAGATGTGCCAGTGAAAAGCAATTAATGTCTGTTTGAACTTAATTGAATGCCTCGAGCTCGACTCCTGACTAAAAGACTTTTACATAATATTTATTTTTATAATTTATAAAATGAAAAATTAAAGAAAAAAATAGTAGCGGATATTTACAAGAAAATTAGCCGGTGTTGTGGTATAGAAATACCGGTATAGGTGTAATTGTTGTTTAAGAGAAACTGGCATTTTTAAAGGACTCTCACATATTGACAAGCAGTAAAATACTTATTTCACTGCTATGAGACTGATTCAGAAGTGATCAACACGTTTGCTATTTACAATATAAGTTTCTGGTTTTGTATATTTATTTATGGTGTACGAAAATAGTGCACGTGATATTTATATGATAAAAAAAGGATATGCTAAAAGGTGATGGAAAGTGAGCTTGGCAGTCAAGTAATTTTATACTAGTAATATGCTGCAGAACTTTAAATAAAGCCAGAGGAATCAATTCATCTTCAAGTGCTTTCGCCAGGGTGTACAGTGATTTATAGGCATAAGGAAATCGACGTTTCGAAACCCTAAGACTAAATAAACCTAAAGAAGTTTTCTGAAGAAAATTAATCTAAAGACAAGCACTATTACTGGGTCTATCATTAGCATCTATATACATATCTATCATCCAGTTTGGAGACTGGAATTTATACAAAAGTAGTCATTTGAAAGTTAAGAGAAAAAAGGCAAGGTGAAGGCAACAACTGGAGCAGGAAACATCCTTTTGGAACAAGTGACGGCAACTTTACACTCTCTCAATTCATATTTCAAATACTAATAATTAAACTGGATTTGGCAAAAGTCCTTTTATTTTTGTACAGGATAATTTAATCCTTTTTTAAATTTTTAGCCCTTAACTTACTGTTTTGCTTGCCATAAAAATTTAATTGTCTTACTAAATACTGTTGAATTTCAATTAAACCAGTATTAAAGTAAACCCTCGTATAAACCCTCGTATATGTATGAAAAAACAATTACTTTAATACTTCCCAAAATAAAGAAAGCACACACACAGAGAAAGAAAAAACAAGTTGATTTTTATGAACTTTGAATAAATTCCCTTGACCATCAATCCTTGCTTAGGAACATGCACAGGCAGTGTTTTATTTGCCTGCCATGCTTAATGGCAGTTAATAAACAGGGGGGAAAAGAAAATAAAATAAAAACACTAAATTAAAGACACTGCTTGTCGCTTTAAGCCCGGAGATAATTTAAATTAAATCGAAAAGTGTACTCGTTTATGCGATTATCAAAAACACACACATTCACTTCAGCACAATCACTTCAAACACACACTTCATAAAACAAATAACAACTGCAACTATGGCAACAATACGAAAGGGGGAAGTTTAAAAAAACTGCTAAAGTAATACGAAGGCAACAACAAAAAAAAGAGAAAATCGTCCTGGAACAAACATTTAACCCTTAATAACGACACTAAATTTACTTTATACTCGCATACTCCACTCTTCATACTCTCTCCCCTTTGCTTTGAGGGTCTAAACAAATGTCAAACACCCTGCTACCACTTTTCTGCATGAGTGGCAATAGAAGTTGCCGCCACTTGTTCACAAACGTTTGTGTGCGTTAGTTTTTTGTTTATATTTTTTTTTTAGTTTATTGTCGTGTTTTTATTTAAAAAGTAAATGGCAAAATGTTCGTCTAATACAGAGTACGATAGTGAACGGAAAGGGAAGCAAGCAAAGGCAAGTAAAGGAAAAAATGTGTATAAAAAAAGTAGAAAGGAAAAAAGTTGAGATCTCTCTGGCGATTACGTCCACATGCATCAACGACATAAAGAATTTATTTCTAAAATGGAGCAAAATATGATAATAGAAAACATATTTACAACTGGGCACAGTGGTGTAACTGAAGGAAAAATATAACGAAGTAAGAGGGATTTAAGGACGCCTTGTTGTCTGTAAAAGTAGTTGCAACACTTTCCTTCCAATACAAAAACAATTAAACGAACATCTGCTCGTTTGCTGCGTGACCAGTGGCGGTTGTGCTTCTGTGTTGCTCTGAGATTTTCAATTTAGCAAAAATTATGTTTTTTTGGAACGGCTTTTTACTCGTTCTTTTTTTTTTTTTTTTAACTTGCCTACGGCTGAGCCAACACAAAATAAAACAGTGCATGATGATTTTTAAAACGTTACAAAATGATTTCTTAACTGTCACTGTCTAACTTTTTCAAATTCCATAATGACTTCCCATACTGTCACAGATGCGATTGACTCTGCCCTACAGAGTGAATAAATAAGAATTCATCAACCTACTTGTATACGAAAAATTTTATATAGAACTGTATTGCATAGATTCTGAACATTAAATGCAACTCTGATGGAAATTCTAAAAAAAATTTTATCTCCATTAAAAACCAGATATATTTTCGTTTCACTAATAAGTTTTGCTGCATCGAAACAACGAAAAGGGTGCAACTTTCGCTGGCATATCAAAAAAAAAAAAACCATTTTTAAACGCATTTCATATGAAAATTTGACTGCTTTATGAATAATTTTATAAAAAATTTGTCTGTGAAAAATCGAAATATTCAAATTTGTGTGATACAAACACTGAAATTGTATAAAAAAAGTACGTGCCACTTGTAAAGCAGGGAGTAAAGATTGCGCCAGAGACATATACTGCTATGTGCATCAAGTTTTTAAATCCTTAAGACAACTTAACTTTTTGAAATAAAATACAAACGAAGTTAAATAAAATTATTATTTTTTTGTATTTTCAAATGCAAATGTTATATAATTTTACGTAAAAAAATTATTACTTTTTTTATTTTATTTTATTTTTTTTTTATAACAAATTTCGTGTTAATTTATAAAAGAGTAAATAAAAATTATTGTGGCATGTTATAGAACTGATGTTAGTGGCTCACCAGGATTTCCATCATTTTAAGTTAACATACGATTTACTTTTATAGTGACCAATTATAAAACCAACCCATATCTTTAATTTGAACACTTTTTATCTCTGAAGATTAAAAGAAAACTCAAGATTTAATAATCGCAACGATAATTAATTAAATAATTAATTCATATTTTTAAAGCAGAAAAATATCTACCAGTAATCTACAATCATTTTCTATTCTGAAAGGAAATGGAGAGGTTTTTAATACAAGGAATGATATTATAGGTTTTAATTACACAAAACTAAACAAGAATCTTGTCAGAGAAAGAACAAATTAAATAATAAATAATCCTTTCCTTTAATTTTTTTTTTGATTAATATATTTCAATTTTGTGCATTATTTTTGTGTTCTTGTTTCAAGCAGAATTTTTACGTTTATTTTGATAGTTAGTTTTGTGTTCGAGCAATATATGGCCTAAGAAATCACAGCCAGTAATGGGTTAATATATGTACAAAGTCCAGCCAATCATTTAGAGCGAGACGCACAAATTCCTTATAATTTAACTCGCTCACCAGAAAAAAATTCTGCACAACTCAGAGCTGACAGGCACTTTCTTTAATATCCGAGAGAAATTTCGAAAAAATAGTGCATATTTTTAGGATGAGAAATAAAAATGCACTTCATTAGATTTTGAGTCGGAAGTGAAGTTTCTTGCTGGAATTGTAAACATTTTTAAAACCAATATTTTCGGATCTGTCAGATCCAAGGTTCAGAGTATAGTTGAATAAAGCTCCAGTTACGCCTTATAAACATAAATTATAATAAAAGAACTTAAGTTATATAAATAATTTATTTATAAAAGAATGCCAAAAAGTACTTGGCATTGCGTTCAAAAGTCACTTTTAAAAAAGCATTACACATATAGAATTTAAAGACGATTCCATACTCTTTTTTTGCAAATTCAAACTGCGCCATCTAAAAGATGTTTTTGCTAAAAATCCAGATTAACTGAAACTTAATTCAAACTAAATTCTTTTGGAATGTTTTTACTATGGAACTAAAATTGAATTGAAAGAAATTTCTACCGCCTGGGCCAAATGAATAGTCTAGAAATGTCTCCTCTGTGGAGACATGCTTTTAAAGCTATACAGACTACTCATTATTGGCTCCATTGCGTTTCACAGAAATCAATAGAAATCATTGTTATACAAATTATAAATACTAATAGGCTAATATTCGCAATATATACTTTTTTTTATTAATCTAAAAAAGATATTTGGCGTATTAAAAATAATAACTTAAAAATGATTTCGTTAATACATTATCGCTAACCGTGGGAGGAATGATTATATTGATGGTATTGGAATTGATGAGCATGCCAAGGAATTTCTAAGGCCATATTAAGAAGCAAGGCAATTTGCTAAGAACTGAAATACTTCTAATTCCGGAAATATGAAATAAAGAATAAAATGGAAACATTAATTATAATTGTATAATGATTCTCTAATCCTCTGCTAATTGAACTTTAAAATCAACAAGATTTCAATTCAACAACATGGCGATATTCCCAGTTGTTCTTAAGCAACTATAAATATTTATCGTCATCTTATGGCACTTCTACTTCTAGTGAACTTTAAATGCACCCTTAAATGGTTTGAAGTCACTTCTTTTCCCAATTGCGAAGGACTCTTTCTCAGTGGTCTACGACGGTAGCTAAACTCATCGCAATAGTTTACCTTTTCCAATCATTTTCACAGGATTATAAAAATCCCAATATTTTTGGTACTAGTTTCAGTAGTCGTATTGCATTTCTTTATGTTGCTCCATATTTAATTACATAAAAATCTTTACTTCAGCTCATATGTAATCCTCACAATAATTATGCCGCCTGAAAGTATATTTTGAAGTTTTTCGATGGCATGCAGTAAAAAAGCTCATGCGTGATTCAGTATGAATTGAAAGAGGGAAGTTTGGTCGCGGTGTATGGTGTATTTTATTGTTACTATATTTGAATGTGTTTAAAGGAAATCAGGCAACTTGTTGCTGCAGAGCGGTCTTTTCTGTGAACGACAAGGAGCCTCTATTTGTTTACGGTTGATACGTCCATGCAACACATTACTCGCTACAGAGAGAATTCAGAATCTGCCTACGAGCGTCTTTTCTAGCACATTTAATGTTGAAAAATACAAAAGACAACGTATCCTAATTTTCCACTTTAGTGTTTTCGGACCAATGGATCGCTTGAGCAAAAGCCATCCCTACTGGTAGTACTTCAGTAGTTATAGATTAGCTCATGGATGGCTATCGCGAACGAAGAATATTATGAGAATATCATTTTCTTATAAAGTACATTTTTCTCTAGAATTTAAATAAATATTTGGCGTATTAAATTTAATGATTTGGGAAGGACATGTTTTCCAGTAGAAGCCCGTCGTTATTTGTGTATTATCGGAGCGCCATTCCATAAGAAGCAATAATTTCTACTCAAAGCAAATTGATTATTAGCAGTGTAAAAATAAATGGCTCCTTGAAAATGAAAAGATTAAAAAGGATACACATGGCCATGTGACCATTAAAATCAGTTCTGAATTTTTAAGGAACAACTCTAATACGATTTTATAAAAAGACAACTTGTATCGCTAAACATTTTGCACAAATAATCATGAACGGTAATTTTTATTAGGCTCAAGTTCGTATAGTATTCAGTTGGGAAAATACAATAATTTTTAATTTATTTTAAAAGCTCGTAAAACGTATTCCTTGAAGTCCTGGTATGACGCAACACTCATCTTGAATTTTGTCTATTTATCAAAGTTTAGCATAATAAAAGGCAAAGCGCACAAAAAATATTATAAAAATATTTAACGCGTCACTGTGTCTTGGAGCTTTTATCCTTTTGTCTTTACAGTATGGAAATTTGTTTTCTAGATTTTTAGATTTGCATAAATTTTCTAGTTGACAAAAGGAAAATGTAGTCAAACTCAAATTATGCACTTGTGACTTAATGTGTATGGATGTGCACATGTTTATGCAAATGCAAATGCAAATGCAAATGCAAATGTGTGGTTGTGTTTCGGTTGTGTTTGTATGTAAAATAAAATAAATTTAGCTTGCAATAAAGCTAGACAAGGAAAATGTTCCATTTACACGAGTCCTTGCTAAAACATTGCAATGTGAAAATGTTGAGGATATTTTGAAATATTACAAGTCATTGGATCAGGGGTTCCGAAACTATTATTTTATAAATTATTAATAATTATTTACATATTTTAAATTATTTAATGGCTTAGCAATACGGTGCCAATCGCAGTGGATTTTGCATAGAAACTAACCATTATGGCATGTGAAAAGGAGTTTAAAAAGGACTTTCAAAGTTTTTTTGGGTTCATAAATATATTCGATATTTTGAAAAACTTATTTTTTAAATTTCCTCTTTACTTTTCAGAAAAAAATTTATAACATTTTTTAAAGTTTCTGCAAACGAAAAATCACACAGATTGTATTTTTTTATGTACTCATATATTCGTATAAATAAAAAAATGTTTGCCATCGTTTTTAGATAAGTCCTTTATCACTTGATGAAACAAATAGTCAGTCAGTTAGTTGGCTGAACTTGTACCCTTTATTTATACACCTGAACAGGTAGCGATACTTGCGGCAAAGACAACAATATATTCCATGTTTTTTTGGTTTCTACTTGCCTTTTCTTCAATACTTTTTCTTCAATACGTCAGTTTTGTATTCTAAAAGCTTAACTTGAACTTCTTTATGCATTACAAAATTTGTCAGGTATGAAAAATGCATTGAATAACGATGGCTGCATGTAAATAAAGTCACACAAAGCGAATGTCTATTTTGAATTTATTGTTTTGCTGACTGAAGAACCATTATTTTCATAGTTTTCAGTTTAACAAAGAGATTGTATTAGGAGCGTCTACATTAATAATAAAATTATTTTGAAAACTGCATGCATGCGAAGCAGTAGCAGGTGAGAAGCTGTTGCATACAATAATCTTTTCCTCGATGGATTTTTTGTGAGTCACCGTCAAACACAATAAAGTAATAGATTTTCTTAAAGCTGCTCTCTTAAAATACCATTTATCCTGTGAAAGGTGTTGTAGAGGATTTTTTTTTTATCAAATAAAAGTATGTTTTTTCTTACCTTTGAAGCACAAATTGACACGATTTTATATTTCACGAAGAATAACTCTGCAAAAGTATAAAAAAAAGAATAGCAAATAAATAAATATTGGCGCATTTATTTCTATATTTATTATTTTCAAAAGAAATCTGGCAAGAATGCAAAATCGAGGCAAAATTGAATACAAAATTCGTCAATTCATAAATGTAAGGAATTACTTGAAATTTATTATAAAAAAGGAGAAAAGAAAAATGGGGAAGTGGATTTGGAACTGGAAATATGCAAATTTCAGATACAATTTAATGATCCATTCGGCAATTACAAGTAATTAAGGTAATATAGAAAAATAAGTTATGAAATTTTCTCAAATAGCTTAACAGCTGATGTGTTTATCGTAATAATTCTCTTTACGTGTTAGCTCTTGCTTTTCATCAGTTACGAAAATCGAGCGTTCACTGCAGAATGTCAGAGTATTCGAAGTATTAATATGAATATTTGATTAGATTAAATTCTTTCAATCGGTAATTTCAGTCGATGTAGCACCGCGAATCAGTGAATCAAACCATTGTTATTACAAATAATATCAGTAAATGTTTTGCTTGTTTCAAACAATTACTTTGTTTAGAACTTGAGACAAACAGAGTTTGAAGACAAATAATTGAAATTATTAAAGCAATTTTTGTTTGCATAAAACCAACTTCTCTGTACACAGTCAAACAGTTAAGTCAAACAATTTACTATGGAGGAAAAAAATTTATTTATTTGTAAAACTCAGTCAGATTTATTAATTTATTTATTAAAAGTTTACTTATAATATTTAAATAAATAAATTTATAAATGAGAATTATTTTTTTTATTTCATTTCATTTGCGTCATTTATCAAATCATTCATCAAATCACTTCAATATCGCCAAAAATGTTCCCTTATGAAATTGATCACTTAGAAAAGTAATTAAAAGCAATTAAATCATAAAAAGTGTTTCAAGTTGGCCAAATGAAAAATTAAGCTCAAAAGTTTATTGCTTGTTCAAACTAATTCTAATTTTGTTATCTAAAAAGGAAACAAGCGAAGAACATTATTTATGACACAAATATGGCCAGTGAAATAATTATTGGTGGCTAAAAGCCATTTAAGCAAAAGATAAAATTATATTTTTCACATTACTCATTTAATGTTTAATTTGGTTCGGCTTGCAAACAAATTAAAACATTAAAAGGATACTAAAAAAACCATTTATTTTCTGAAGCGGAAATGAGCTCTGATAACCAACGGTTCATTAGAATTGACAAGTATACCCACTAATACGAGGGAGGTAGTAAACAGTCATATCACTGCCATCTTACATTCCTATTCTTTTCTATTAAATATTATATTGAGAGTCTAGCAAGGAAAGAAAATAGTGACAGGAAGTGAAAGAAAAATTAAAATTCTATGCCAATCGACTGCCATTCCTACATCAAATGTAAGTGATAGAACAAGCTAAACGAATGGCAGGATGCAAGGGGGAACTTTATAGCCACATTTAAAATTAGAAGAGCTTAATGTTTAGTACACAATTCAACTACAGCCAAAGCTTTTGCTAGTGACACGGCCACAAACTTATTTGGATACACAGAGTTTACGTGCATATGTATGGATTACGGCTTGCTATGTGTGCGTGTGTGTGGGTGTTCGTGGGTTGTAAAAATTACACTCAGCCAAAAAATAAACAATAAAACACATTGAAAATATAGTGCGCCAAAGTTTTGTTTACTCACGCCTGTAAAGAAATAAAAACTACCAAAAACCACTAGACTAAAGTTAGCAAATATCAATGTATATAAAATGAGTATAACACTCGTATTATGAACTTTGTTAATCAGTCCAATTTGGCCAAATTTTGAATTATATCTGGCCAATTTTAATTTTCTTTTTTATTGAGTTAATTTTATTTACACAATCAACTTAGTTGTTACTCTATTGGCAATAAGAAATCAAGGTACTTTTGGAGCAACAGCTTTACTGGGTAAATCGCCTTCTCCAATTTGGCAAATGCTCTTCAAAGACTAGCCTTTCACCAGGGCCATTTATTAATGCATTTTACCTCTCCTCGATTCCACATCTGTTAACTGTATTCAGTTTGGTTTTCATTTTAGTTTTACATCGGATAGGCTGATTAGCTGATGGAAGGATAGACTGACTATTGTAAAAGGAAAGGAAGAATATTTTTTATTCCTTTTAGAAAAAGAAATTCAGAAATTCCTTAATTTCCCTTTGCTAAGCAGTATAAACACACTGATATGGCGACGGTGAGATGATGAATAGTTTTTTTGTCAATTTGTATAAAGATGTGATGCTAATGAATTTGATAAGAAAAACATTAAAATAACATATTTCAAGTCTTTTGAAGTAAAAAGTTATTTTCCTAACGCAATCACTTCACAAAGTAGTAAAGCGAGTAAAAAAAATTTATTTTATCGGACTCCATCACAAAGAATAAAAAGTTTGATATTCAAACTTCACTAAGAAAATGCTTTTAAAAATTACATTATGGGAACTTGAGCGAAGAATGCAAATGTAAGCGGATGAAACGTTTCCGTAAGTGAATGTGAAGGAAATTTGATGAAGGAAAATTTGACATTTTTGAAATTTGTTTCGTCGACAAGATTTGATTAATTCCTTCTTGTTACCTTCCTCATAAAAGGTATGATGATCTCTACTGTCAAGTACGCGCTGTTGAGCCTGTTTTTCTTGTCATTATTTTGCAATCTTTTGCTTCAGAGACATTAAGGAAATTAATCACTTTTAGAATGTTTTTTCATAAATTTCGTATATACGAGAAAAGATAATTTGACGCGAGAAGTAAAAAAAAAATTTTAATTTTAAAATGAAAAAGCATTGAACAATTTTGATGAAAATATTTTTAAAAACCACTAAAAAAAATCAAATAAATTTAATTAATTAATTAAAGAAACCATAATTATTTCAAATAAGAAAAAGGATTAGAATTCAAATCTTTGAAAAGACTCCATAATGCTGAACAAAATTTATTCATAAATGTTAGGAAATGTTTCTTAAAAAAAGGAATATTTCTAATAAGTTTCGGAAGGGTCCATTACAAGTGCTGGGATAACTAAATTTTATTTTGCCAAAACTTTAAGTCAATTTTCCCTCCATTGAACATATAAATTCCAATTCTCATTTAGTTCCAATTCCAATTCTTCATTTAGTTAAGGAAAAGTTAAATAATTTGAGTGGAACTCGTGGAATAAAGAACTTAAAAAGCGGAAACTCAAAAATAGTTTTCAAAAAGTTTTATTAAAATTTTGACAAAATTTTTTATATAATTATTTTAATTTTAAAATGTTTAAATTTAATACTTTTGAAAATAATCATAAAATCATTTGCTAATTGTGGGATGGTGCCTTTGGGGCCATCCCACAATTTTTATGTACTTATATAAAAAACAAAAAAAATTGTAATATTTCGAGTGGAGGTATTTTATTCATTTTAAAGGATTTCAATTAATGATGTATTTTGAAATTATGTTTCATGATGACTGAATACGTGCAATGAATTTCTTGGGATCCTTTTTAATAGTTTCCAAGATATTTAATAATAATAAAATAAAATAGGCGTGGTAACGCCTACGAATTGTTGGCCACTAGAAGTTTAGAATATTTTACTTGAATTTCCGTGGATGAATAAAAAGTATTTTATTTCCGACCCAAAATTTCATTAAATTTAATCGTTGCCTAGATTCGAGGTCATTAAGGCCCACTGTGCAAAACTTTTCAGTATCCACGTCAGTACTGAAATGTTGGCCGTATTAATTTAAAAAGAAAAGATTTGCAGAAGTCTCGTGTATGTGCCCATTTTGTTATCTCTGTATGCAAACGCAAATATGCATGCAACATGTAGCTTTGTGTCTTTTGGTTGACATATGTAAATATCTAGACTGATGCATATGTAATTGTAGGTTTCGAGCTAAACCGCATATGTCTATTTTCGATAACTTTCAGTTATTGATGAATAATTAAATTGTAATCGAAATGGCTAATTTAATTTGAAAATATATAAAGACTAACAAGCAACTCAAGGCTGGAAAAGGTAACTGGATATAGTGACGGAGAAGGAAAGAGAGAAAAGTAATAACGGCGTAGAGAGACGGCCTAAACCAAGAAAGAGAACTAAAGAAAAAATCAAATGAAACTAATTATTAAGTTTTTAATTTCGTTCAATACTTAGAATGTACATATAATTTTTAATTTTAAAGAGAAAACAAGCGCATCTCCCTTTCTCTCTTTATACTGATATGTTGTTTCATATTACTTTATGATGCTTTGTGGGCCTCATTACCAATTCTCATTCATTTTATCAAATAATAAATATATTTTTAAAAGCATAATAATTTTTTTAATTTTTCAATTTGATGTCTGAATATTATCGTCAATATAGAGAAAAAGGAGGATTGTTCCTAGTAAAATTTTTTGTCTATAAAATGTCTTCTTTATGTCCTTTAGGTTATTTATTCTTAAACTAAATGAGTTGATATTCAAAATATTTAAAGTGTTAATATTCGTTTCTACACTTAAGGTTTTGATCTTTTTTGAGTACTATTTATCCCATTTTTTAATATCTTATTTACAAAATGGAACCACACATTTTCATAATTTTTTTTAAATTTCAACATTTCCTATATATATAGGAAATTTATAATTATATATAATTATATATAATTTTAATTATAATTTTTTTACCACTTTTACATCTATTTTTTTCCACTTACACTTTTAATAAATTTGAAAACATGATGTAGCGAGACATTAGAAGCATATGACCGGTTAAGAAAATATTCGGTCATTAAAGATAAAAATATTGCGCCGATATGTAACAAAATGCTTTAAACAAAAGCAATTTAAGTTTTGAAATATTTTCGAAATATATTTAGGAAATGGCGAAATGTAAAAGCTGAACTCCTTAGTATGAACTTCTGCGTATTACTTGATTATAAAATTTGTAATAATTTCAATTTCATCTAGTTTTTATAAAATTTTATTAAATATTAGGAACAGAATTAAATTGCTGGCACACGAAGAGTAATAAAATTTGATAATTTTCCAAAATTTTGAAGAAAATTCTAATTTTAAATAATTGCTAAAAAAAAACAATAATTATTTTGAAGCATTTTTACTTTGTTGGTAGAGACTGTATTCAGAGTTACCAGGAACTAATTTTTTTTCTAATTTCTAAGCAAATTAGAATTGAAAATTGACACAAAATATTCGCTGTCTTAGCGATCGTCTATAATTTCTATTGTGTTCCATTTTTTGCTGATATTTTAGTTTGCCATGGCAACATGTGCTGGAGCATGATCAGAGCCATTTCTTTAATTGCTCTGTTACTCTCTGAATATATTGGCTTTACTCTACAGACCATCACCGTTATCTTCATCCGTTATCAATTAAATCGATGGCTTGAATGAGGGCATCGTGTCAGGGTTCGTTAAGCCCTGATCGTTACAGATATTATGAATTCTAACATATTTTAAGACTTAAGTGGTTATTCATCAAAGCCAAAGTTATATGTGTCATCACATAATTAAATTAATATCCTTCCTTTTGCAGTACAAGAAAGTATTTCAATTATCTGCAGGCATATCAAAAACAAACTCAAATGAACAAAAGTAAAAGCCCAAACAGAATAAATTTCGGTTTGGTGTAAAAAACACATTTTTAAAGTCCTTAAATATTTTCCCTTGTGCAATCAAAGAAAAAAGATTAAAGAAATATATAAAATAAAATGAATGTTTTGAAATAATAAATATAAAAAAAAAATGACTAAAAAGTAAACCAGTCAATCATTTGCAAGGGGAAATGGTTTTAAAACTGCTTCAACTTTAAGCAACTTTAACAGGAGGGGGCATGTAAAGCATATGCATCAGTGTCGAATAAATATTTTAAAAAGAAGAATTAGGATAAGCTCGTGAAAACTTTCATTATTAATATGGACGAAACACATATTGAAGAGACATGGAAATGATTGATAGCCGTTGTTGAGTGCCCTCGTTACTCATTCGAGCAGCAATTTAACTGACATTCGTTGCAAGTACGTACAGAACAAAATTATGATTCTAAAAAACGTAAAAAGTAATAAACTTTTTGTTTAAATGAAAAAGGAATACAAAACCAAGAGTCATTGCTGATCAGCCAATTTTAGTGGCCTGAATTTATTTTTGTTTTCTAATTGAATTAAATACCTCTTAATCAGCAAAAAGTTTGTTTGCCAGCTTGCCAAAAAGTTAACCAACAGCCAATATAAAATTTCAGGCAATTCAAATTGCAACATCAGGCAAAATGTTCACCGTTGCAGAGAAAATAAAAAAAGGGGGAAAATTACAAATTACATAATTGGCTTCAATACAAGTTCGCACAAAACGCTATGAACTAAATAGCACACTATTAAAAAACTGACAAAAGCACAAACCTTTATGATACTCAGCTGATACTACTCGTCCTTATAATAAGAATACGCTTGCAGGAGTTAAGAAAAAACCTGATTTTGGGAACTAATAAAAAAAATCCGCCGCAGAACCAAGAAATTAAAATATATTGGTATTAAATTTAATTTTTTACGACTTAATAAGTGTGTAAAATAGCCCTAGAAAATTGTAGATATAAACACCTGAGCGATAAAGCGGCCGTTGAAACCGTAGCAGTACAGCTTTAACATGTTATTACGTCATCCTTTTTATTCCCTTAATAAAAATTAAATTAAGCAATAATTAGTTCTCCGTGAGAAACAATAAGGTCATTGTGGTGGAGTGCGAATAATAAGTTGCTGATATTAAAACAAATGAAAAAAAGGAAGAGGAAATGACACAATATATATAAGTGGTATTCAGTGCGAGTACGTCAAAAGAAACAAAGTAAAATTTCGTTACTTTTTCATGAAATTTTAACTACAAGCTATGCAGATTTGCATGGTAATAAAATCTAAATAAAAGTGCTTAATGCAACACTAAATAACTATTGAATAAATATCTTTTCGATATCTTTTTAAATAAATTGCATTACAACTCTGATATCAGAACAGCTGATATTGGTAAACAATAACGTTATACTTGTCAAATGAATAAGAAAAATTGTAAGCACATTTTTCTCACTTTTCTGGGAAATTTTTCAAATATTACCACAATCGCCCACAAACGATTGCAAAGTAACGCTGACTAACGTGCAATTCAAAATTTTTCAATTCAACTATTGAGAGCCGTTTAATTTATTTAAATCTGTCAGAACTTTTCAATGACAATATCAAAAGGTCAGCTCATGGCTATCAGCACTACTCGTTTATTGCAAAAAGCAGCTTTTAAGAGACGAACCCTGCTAATACGGTGCACTGTGTAGGAATTATGAGCAGGGCTTAGCGACAGAGAAGGCAGTGCCTCTGATGGTAAACTTGAACAGTTTATAATAGTTTTTACTACGCCAATGCGAAGGCGCTGCCGGTGCTGCCTGTGCTAAATGTGTATATACATATATGTATAGCATATATAAATATCAATTATACGTTTAATTAATTTTTTTTTTGCTGGTAAATATAAATAAAAATGCCACCTGGACTTTATCACTTAAACAATTAAAACGCAAAATAACTCATATATGAGAAAAATTCTTAAGAATTTGTAATGAACTTCAATTATTGTTTTAAAGAGTCACTCGGTTGAATGTGATTGCAACTCTGTTCGCCATTTCTATAAGTAAATTAAACAACATATTGATCTTGATGTTGTAAATGCAACTTATTTCCCTAGATTCACAAATTCTTCTACTTCTTTTATTTTATTTTGTAGTCGGGTTTTTTCCTTTCAAACACAAATTGTCCATAAAATCAAATATTGTGGAAAGGTTGAACAAATAAAACACATAGATGGCAGCAGGCGATCAATCACAAAAGAGTATTATTCTAAGGGCGTGGCTAAAGTTGAAAAGTTTTTGATATCATTTTTTATTTTTATTTTTATTTTTATTTTTATTTTTATTTTTTACTTTCTATTTTTAATGTTATTTTATGCTTCAAGTCGGTTTTTTACACATTTTTCTGAATCTACATTAACAATTTTTCAAATTGGGAAATACGTTAAAAAAAATAATAAAATAATATTAAACACTAAACAGGGAGGTTAATGGAAAATCCGAAAATTTAATATTTTTTAATTAACCGAACTTTATTAATCAAATTTTACTTTCTTCAAATAACTTTAAATAATTTTTTATTTTCCTTAATACTACAAGTGTTTTAGGAATCGAAAAAGAAGAAACAAATTAAATGATTTTTCCTTGTGATTTAATTTGGGGGTACTGTTGATTTTATATAAGTAATTAAATTTTATAAAAGTGGATTATTTACATCCCCTCGGCTGCGTCTTTAGCAGCACTGCTTCACTGCTAAAGTAAAACCTTCAAAAACCATATAAATTTAAAAGTTTCGCGTGTCTGAAACTATATTATTCAGTCTTTACGTTCATCTATTTTGGACGGGATTTATTATGGAATCCTTTTACGGGGGCGAAGTTTAATATTTTCGTTTAGATTTTTAATGTAATTTGTGAACTTTATTCACTTTAGCAACTCACTAAATAATACTGTGTTGGGATATTTATAACAAAAAAGCTGGCGGAAAATAAATAATTTGAAAATTTATAAATTAAAATATTTTTAAAATTCAATTAAATTATAAAAAGTAAAACGATGTTAAACTTTTATAACATCTGCTTATAATATCATTCTCGATCCGGTAACGATTGTATCTGCTTGCTTCTGTGTACGTCAGTACACGTTATTTCCATTCGTCTAGCGCATTAATTTAATATCAAGTACTCTTCCGTCTTGCCCTTTTCCTTTCTTACTTCCGCGCACTAGGCCTGCTGTTGATAAAAGCCCTTTTTATTGCCACATAAAAACACACCAAATTTTGTAGGTTAAAATTGAAATGGAAAATTTCATTATTTTCTAAGCAATTTCTTTACGAGCACACATTGTATTAATTTTAATATTCGACATGTGTCACTCTGTTTATGTTTCCCATCAAGTGTATGGCACACAGAGCGCCATACTTCCTTACGTATTTGATTTGAATGAAATTAATTAAAAGATGAAAAACATTCCGGCGTTTTTGTTAACCTACACAGATCCAACAAGAAGAATTCTTCAGTCTTCCATTTGTTTTTCTCTGTATATTTAACGCAAAATAGAAATATGTTAAATGTAAGTTTGTTGTAAAGGTGTATGTGAAACATTTTGTGAATAAAGAAAAATCTATACAGAAGTATGAGCATATGCTTCACCCCGCCCCTTCAAGAGTTATATGGTTAAGGTTAAACAGACAAGCCAGCCACACACAAGCCAACCACACACAAGCAAACCACATATGCAACCAAAGAAATCTTCATATGCGTGTTCGTGGATATGCAAACGAGATATGTAAATAAGCAAATAATGTAACATGGACTGTGAGAAATGAATTTAAAGAGGAAAATAAATAAAACTGGAAAATGTTCCTGAAAATGTGTCGACAACTGCACTGAAAAAAATAATAAATAAAAAATTTTGCCACATTATACTTGATATCATTTTTTCTTTTGCCATAGCGCAAAAGATTTATATGCAGCCGCACTTCAGATCATATCTTACCATCCGTGTTGGAACAGCTGCATCTTTATTAATTGTTTTTACTTTTCCGACGAAGTACTGCTACAGTAGAACCGCGAATCTGACTCTTATTTGCGCTCAGCTGTATATCAGTGGGTGTGCCTAATTATTAACTAATAGACCCCACAAAACAATTCCGAAGGCCTTTGAAAATAATAGATTAACAGCTGTATAAACAGCTGTATAAACAGCTGTATAAACAGCTGATTCCGCGTTCACACTGCAAAATATTATTATATCTAGTTTCAACATATACTATACGTAATAAATGTGTACATAACAATTTAGTAAAATAAAATGTGTTTGACTGCCTTGGCCGGGCCGAAATCTCGTAATTATCGATCGTTAATCGTTATTATTCAGTCATCTTCATGAAGTGGTTTTTGATTTTTGCTTATTTCTACTTGAGAGAATTTTTTACCGCTTAATAATAGTAGAAAATGCTTGCCGGACAACACACTTATTAAATGTTGTGTGAAAAGTCAGATGTGCACACCAAAAATGTTTCGAAGCTACTTTAAAGAGGCGTAGAGAAAAACAGCAAGCTTTAAATTCATACAGTGAAAAAGGTCGTAGTGTTAAATTTAAATTGTGTAAACCAAATTTTTTTTTTTTATTTGAGGTTTACATGATCGTACAGATGAATGTCTGAGAAGGCTGTGTTTCCTTCAAATCTTATATGTGATATGTGAAACCTGTTTCACCTCAAACAACAACTATTTTGCTGGAAAGGATTCTACCGGAAAACCGATTTCTCATCATGGTTTGCTTACTTGAACAGAAGGCATTTACCAACTGCCAATGAAAAGAGGTGACTGGCATATATTGCCATCTCTACCCCTCTCACACTCTGGCAGACGAATGCCATTTTATTTAACTACTAGAGCATAAAATTCATAATTGCCAATGTTCCTCTTATTAGTTATAGAAAGTATTTTCCTTTAGTTTTTATCAAATTTTTGAAGGAAACATTAACGAATTAAACACGTACAACTTTCAAAGCCTGATATCATCACTACTAATTTGTATTTTACAGCTACTTTTGCAACAGTCCTCAACATGCCACACACACATTCACAACTCAAATTTAATGTTTGATTAGAGGTAAACGTACTCGTATATGACTGTATTTATCTCTGCAGCAAAAAAAATTATTTTAGAACTCATCATCTTTATTATAATAAATTACACAAATGTAAAAGTTTTAATAAATAATTATGGCAAAATAAAGAAATAAAAGAGAGACTCATCAAAAGAGTTGAATCAAGGATGCGAGTCTGCAGATAAAAGGATTTCTATGATGTGGGCCACAACAATTTCTGTTTCTTTCTTAACTGGGTTTGTTTAAAGTAGGACCAGCCAGAAAATGTTATTGCGAGTTTCTTTTATAAATTTCATTTTTCATTTATATGCTGTGCGCTTTAGGCAGTAACTGGAGCAGCGAGAATAAAGTTAAGGTCAGTGGGCTTTAATAGAATAAATATTTTTTTTTTTTTTTTTTAATAATTTTTATTTGCAATCTGTTTAAAAAAAGAAAAATATTAAACAAATCAAATAGATATTCATAAGATTAACAGTCACCAAGCTTCTTTTAGCTTGCAGTACATACGTAAATACGCAGAACAATAATATGAAATTAAAGTAATGAAAAGAAAATATAGGAAATTTATATAATTAATGTCATATTGTCTTAATATGGTCCTATTATTATGTTACTGTAAAAATGGCAAATCTAGTATGTGCAGTCTTTTCAGTCTTTTAACTTCATCTTCGTCGTTAAGCAACGTTATGGCTAATCAATTTGTATGACGACTTAAACGTTCGACATAATTGGTACTAAACCTTTTTATTTCGCTTCTTAGTCTTGGAACATCGAGATCATTATGAATAGTATCATTTGTCAGAAACCAAGGCGAATAGAATAAATATGTATAAATTAATTTTTGTAACTTACCGTTTTGCCTGCTACGATAGGAAGATGGCGCGCCTTGTTATATGTATTCATCTAAAAGTAAAGTTTAACAAAATTTTAACACTAAGCAATTATTTCTTGTAAATATAATAAAGTCTTCAATAAATGGCAACTAAGAAAATTGGCTAACAAACTAAGAAAATTAAAAATTCATTTACAATAAAAGAAATGTTTAAATTAATATAAAAGTAGTTGAAATTAAAAAATATTTAACTTTCTAAGCATGTTAAAAAATTCTTACAAAATTACAACAAAAGTTTTTTTTAAAAAAATTCCCTCTTTGCCAAGGCAAATAAATATTATAATAATATTTCTAATTCATGTAAAATATTAAATTATCATAATTTTCCATTGTAACTAAAATTCTTTCTACAGCAAAAAATTTATTTATCTACCAAGCAAGTGAACGAACATGAAATTAATTAATTTTAAATGCGTACATCGAAACGTTTTTATAGTTTATTAAATAAAAAAATATTTGTAAATAAAGGATGAATTGCTTTCTGAAATTGCACGTTTGATAAATAAACTCAAAACATAAATTTTGTTGTTTATTTTTTTTAGAAAGGTTCTATAAATAAAAATATTTGTTTAGTTCTATTAGAAAATGTTACTAATTGGAAAATGAAGTTGTTTTAAATATTTGCTCGTACGTACGAATAATTAAGCAAACAAGGCAGCTCCAGTGTTTCCCAAATGAAATGTATAAAAGTTTTATATATTACGAAAGTCTGGTCACTAACTAGAATTTCCAAAGGAAAATCGAGAATAGCAATCATTGGCACGTACTTGCCTGTATCTATGTATGACAATAAAATAGTTCCGCTTATCACTGTATGTACAGTGGCTGTAAAAGTGAAGTAAAAAACTTTAATATCTTACCAAATTCTTGTTTGCCTTTGATATTTATAAAATAATGAGAGATTCATTCGAAAAATGTTGTTACTAATAATTCAAGTTTTTTTACAAAATTTTTTTGTAAAATTTATGTGATCGTGAGCGGCTTAAAATGTTCTTGTGTATAATCTAAAAGGCTGTAAAGAAGAATTTTCAAGGATTTCAGAACAGTTTAAATTATATTCAAATGCGGAATAAGTTTCGAATAGAGGAATTTTCTTTTATGTGCATGTCGCCTCTTCGGGAATAAAAGTATCGACCAAAAGCGAAAGAAAACCTCTTCAAGATTTTAATACGGACTTCTTGAGTGGAAAGGAGAGCTTTCGAAGATTTCACATCCTTTTTTAATGTCTTGTCTTCTCCACAACTACAAATTTTATGTAATTCGTTATAAAAACCAGCTTTATATTGAGCTAAAACAGATATTTCTCTTACTATTTTGAAGCTTATAACTATTTACAATGGTTGTAATTTTTCGGATATTTTTTTTTTTTTTTTTTTTTTTTTTTGACGAACTCTACCTGCAAAGCTTTTGGCTTGTCCGCAGGAAAACACCCAGGGTCTAGGCAGGAATCGAACCCGCAACCTCCGGTTCAGTAGGCTGAGCATTATTCACTCACCTACGGAGGCACCCAAATCCTTAAAAATCCTTTTGTATCCTTAAACAATTGAAATACGTAGTTTATCATTTCATGGACCGTATAAAATCATGCACAAAATGTTTAAACCATATTTTTAAAATTGTTCGCCACGGTCTGCTTTAGACAGCAAGGCAACAACTTTAAGAACTTAACAATAAAGAGGTTTTCAAGAATAATACTTGTTAGTCTAAAAGCAAGAATTCACAAAGCAATTAATAAAGAAATACAATGGACTACGCATTGTTCAGTATAATGATATGAAGGAGTAAAGATGTTATCGAGTGCACATTTCAATGATATTTATTAAACAAACGTTGTTCATACTCTTGCCTCGTAAGCCAAACAGAGAAGATTATAAAATAAAGTAAATGATTGATAGTCCTCATTAATTCACTTTTACGCTTCCCAATTTCATAGTTTGATGACCACCTTTAACCACATCAAAGTTTGTTAAAACAAAGTAAGAAAATTATTGTGATTTTTATTGATACGGTGCAACAACAACATGAATATGAATTTCAATATTTCGTAGGCGTATACTTTTCATTGATGCATTCATGCTTGGTAACAAGTTGCATATACGAGGTAAGTAGTAAGTTTGTTTTTATTTTCTTGTGTTTAAATTTTATTAGTGAAAAAGAGAATACCTAATAAAAATTTCCCACAAATAGTTTACAGTGCTACGAAAACTTTTGAAATATTCCATTGTAGAAAAATAAATCCATTTTAGTTTATGGACTAGTCAAACGTCTTCGCTTTCCTAACCAATTAAGTTATGAATTCAGTAGTTTTCGTAATTTGTTTGCAACAAGTAAAAAGAAATTTAATAATTTTTTTTTTTGTTTTTCTGAAACTAAGCAAGCCCAAAATAAATTTTATAACATCACGCAGTGCAACAACAACTTGAATATGAATTTTAATATTTCGTAGGCGTATACTTTTTATTTATGCATGTAAGAGATAATGTTGCTCATACGCACTCGTGCACTCTGCACTACGAAAATGTGATTTCATTTCATAAAATCATTTGGCCAATATGGTACATAAATATTAAATTAAATTAATAATTTTATTTTTGTTTTGAACAATTTGCATTTATTTTGCATAAATAAATTGCAGATACAATATAAAACAAAAAAAAAACAAGTTTATCCGGATATGGTTGAAAATGTTCATTTCATTCCTTTGTAGGGAAATAATATTTTTGGTATTTTTAATTACTACTTGAAATGTATGCCAAGAGCAGTATTTTATATAGAATATTTAACGTGAAAATATATAAAACTATAATCAAAATGTAATTAAAATTGTTTGAAACAATAATATATTTAGTATCATACAAACTTTGCACAGTAGTAAAATTATTTAAATAACTCAGTATGAGGATATTCAAATTAATTGCTTTTTATTAATAAAATTAAAACAACAACGCCAGCCAAGGTGTTACGATATGAAAGCTATAACCAAAAATAGTGATAACAAAAATATTGAAAATATTTTAGATAAACCATAATATTTTGTTCAAACTACAAAACACTTTTACACAAACTGGCATTATACATAAATTTTATTAACAGAGGAAAAGATAATTTTGTGTAATCCTTTTTATATAATCAATATTAAATTCAACTTTAAATTCAATGAAATCGATGGCTTGCAGACTTGGTGGCAATGTGTACGCATGAGAATGAGTGCATCCTGTCTAGGGTTCGTTAAACCGTTATCTTCAAATACCAAAATACCAAATTCTTCATCCAATGGCCATTAAATTAAATAAAATAAAAAGAGTAAACACAAAAAATTTACTGAAAGCGAAAAATTGTATAAAAAGAATAAGGGAAAAATTTCTAAAATTGTAGCAGTAAAAGTAATAATTTTTTATATTTTTTTTGCTAAATTATTTATTATTTGCTTTTGTTTCTCGTATGTTAAAGCTGGTTTAGTTGCCTGGATTTTGCTGAGTGCAAAAAGCAAATTCGTCAGTGCACCCAACAACCAGTATTTTTATGTTATTTCGGTATTCTTAATAATAAAATGATAATTTTAAGAACCCAATTGTAGGAAGCGTTGAACAAGTTTTCAAAACCTACCCAACAAACAAATTTTATTCAACATGTACCTCTTTTTCCTTTTATTGGCATCATTTAGATTTTCTATTTCAATTTTCCATTTTTTTTTTTTTTTGCTCACATTCATTGTTCCACTTTTACTGTGTAGGAGCAATTACATGACTTTCAATAATTTGTACCCAACAAATATTCAGATCATGACGTTGTAAAAATCTAATAGAATTTGTATTCATATTGTTAATATCGCTATTAAATATATCTGGATTTGACACAAATTCTTATGTGAGGAAAAACTTTTTACAAAAGAATACGCAAAATGAAATTAAAAGAGGAATATTTACAATATAGGATACCGCCGTAAGGAAGTATTTAAACACAAGGATAATAAAAATGTCATTATTGTCATTATACAGTTGCTTTGATTGCTTTGAATAATATTCATAAGCATTAGAATTCAAGTGACAGGAAACGTAACAGTTCTTAATACGAAAACTTTTACGGCAACCAATAGATAACTTTACGAAAGTGGAGACCCAAGAATGCAAATTAGATAACGGCAAAAATTAAATTAAAATAATATTGATGGATGTCCAAATATTTCAAATCAAATGTTGCAAATCATTTTTGTAGAACTTAAAATAAATAAATTATTGTGAAATATGTCACTGTCCAAAGTTATGAAAAATAAGCGCTTTTAAATGGCTGGCATTAAATACATTTCCCGCAGCAGTTTCTTTATGCACCATAAGATTGAAACTTCCACTAACTTTGCAAAAATAATATTTTGTGCAAATAATTAAGAGTTTTTGTTAAAAAGTAAAAAAGAATTTAATTTCTGGGCGCTGTCAATGTGCTAATACAATCATAAATAAAAATTTTAAAATTAAATATTTAAATATAATTCATTCAAATCAAATAATAAAACCTAATGTTAGATTCATACTATTTATAAAAAAAATTCATTGCATATAAGAATTTTCAGCTTCTGTCTAGGAAAGATGTTTGAATTATTTCAATTAAATAAAAATAATTAATTTCCATGAGTGCTCCTCATTTGCAATGACTTCTTGCACAATTAGTAGAAAGTTAAAGTATTAGAGAAGAACTGTGGTGAAGTGTGTCAGTGAAAGTGGTAACCATTCCATTCACCGTTTTATCACTACAGCAACTGCTACTTCATTACTTAAACACTCCAACAAAAATAAACGAAAACGATATTGAACAACATGTGATAAATATAAAAAAAGTTTTTCTGTTCAAATTTGATATTGCAGCCAGCATTCCTATTTTTTTTTTTTTGATGAAATTTTTGATCAGAAAAAAGATAAAAACAAAAAAACCTCCTTCAAAAAGCCATTAAACAGTCGAAGCTTTGCCTGTTGGCATGTATGCATATGGAAACCGCCAAACTGTCATTTACCAATTTTAGATTATGTCTGGCATATCTTTTGTTTATTTATTTATATTTTGTGGCCATTTTGACAAATGCAAATAAAAATGTCAAAAAGTTAAAATAAAGCATCAAAAATAACAGAGCCTGCAGCAATAAATTGAAAGTACGAAAACAAAAAATTTATAAATACTTACATTTATTAATAATAAATAAAAAGAAATAAAAATCAAATAAAAGATACAGTGCAAAGAAACCTAAAAAAAACCCCCAAAAATGATAACACGAGCCAATGTAGGAGAAATACGATTTTTTCATTATGTGATTTCTTGTGGCATATGTGAATTGATATTGGAATATTTAAGTGACGAAATACTGCTTAAGAGCGCCTGCTTTGTTTACAAGTTTTTCCCCTATACCTTGTTTTCGAGAAGTGGTAACACCGTTAATCTCGTAGCGTGATGTCGTAACAACTGATTCTATAACAAATGTAGGTTCATTAGCAATATGCAATCTAAAAATATTTCGACATTGCGAAAAATAAAGATTGCAAAATTATTGCATTCCAAAATATCTTTCGACATTTTGGTCAATTAAAAGTATTGCCACATTTGCCAAAATGAATTCCAACTTATGGAGGTATCAAATATACCATTTCCAACTCACTTAAACTCACGAAAATTAAAAAAATAGCAAAACCCAATTATTGCAATTAATGCAAGTTTCCAATTTCGAAACCTTTACACAAATATAAAATGCAATTAATGATCCACTTATGAAAACTGAATAATAAGCAAACAGGTGTTACAGCATTTCCCTCGTTTAGGAAAATAGAGTAAAACTATAGTATTTAAGAAATAGTTTTAAAAATAGAAATAAGCAGATAATTGTGACAGTCGTAAGTCGAAATCAGACCTTTAAGGCGGCTCCCGGCAATAAATAAATACTTCTTAAATAAATAAATAAATACTTTATGTTTTCTATTTAAAACATACTTCAGTGATTTACACAATACAAGTTACTGTAGTTTCTACATAACAACTTGAATTTAAAGTAGCACTCATACTAAACTACTATTGGCTATTGATAAGCGTACCTTATTTGGCATTTCTCCCATAACAAAATAATTAAGTTATTTTAACTGATTTTTGGGGGTCTGGCAAATCCTGTATAAGGTGACGCTGCCTTCAACTAGTATATAAATTGAAAAAATTCAAATGTAAAATCCAATCTTAACAATAAAACTAGACCGAGCAGATAAATGCGAAATGAAATAATTAGCTGTATTGCATTGTACTTGGCAACACTGGCGAATATTCTGTAGGCTTATTCTGAATTGCGATGCAATAATCAATGCAATGCGATAAAGAATTGCGATGCAATAGTAAATTCGTATTCTGCAACACTTTCGCAAACGCAAACGCATTTTATTTTAATTCGCGGCAACACCGGCCAAAATTAACAACGCTGGTACCAGTAAACGTCAAATTTAATCTTACAAAAGAAAAAGAAATTTGCGATTGCGGTTACAAAATAAATTTGTGTAATTAAATAAAAAAAAAAAAATTAAAAAAAAAATAAAACAAATTTGTGTAATTAAATAAAATAAAAATTAAAAAAATATAAAATAAATTTGTGAATTTTTAATTTATGAGAAATTGATTCTGTTGCTCTATGGTTTTATGATGAAGAGGAACATGAGCAAAATGAAAGGGTGCAGAAAAGAATACTTAGAAGCAAATCGTATATTCTAAGTTTTAATGTAAAAAGGTAATTTATTTTGTAGCATTAAAAACCATTAATTATAAAAAACATTTCTATTCCAGTTTTATTAAAAACTTTAGATTGACCCAAGAGGCATTTTTATACGCTTTAAATAATATTGGCTCCGAATTGAAATCAAGCAGCTACAATAATAGTACTAGTAATAACAATTACACAAACATTGCTAGAAATATAAGAGATGAAAGAAAAAACAATATAATTTAAAAACTAACAGTCTTCTTTTTATTTAGAAACTTAAAGGCACTTCTTTGGTTATATATTTCATTCCTTTTGCTCAAAAAAAAAAATTATTAATTTAAATAAATGAATAAAATTATAATATTTTACTTATTTTTGTGCTTTGCGATTGCTGTTTTGCTGCCGAATAAATTTTGCGATTATCGCATGTATCTGACATTAGCTTTCGCAATACAAAAATACCGACTTACCACATTTTCGCATTTGAAATGCGATTAAAAAAGAGTACTATGCGATAATCGCAATACCGAATACCAATTGTTCGCATTTGCATGTTTTCGCCTCGCATTGACTATTGCATCGCAATTCAGAATAAGCCTTCTGGTTAAGCAGTTACAAAAATTATTATTTTCATGTGTTATTTAACGTAGTGTAAAACAAGCACAGTTATCGCATAAAATAAAACTGTGTACGTGTTTTAATTACTTTTAGTCTACAATAAAATTATTAACTCTGTTTAACAAGAGAACTTCTTGTAATGAAAATTCCATTCAAAAATCATTAGAAATTCAATAAATTAATTCTACTCTTGCATACAAAATCGTGGCGAATTTTAATGAGTTATTAAAGCCAGAAGACAGAAGGATAATTAGCAACTTCTCCTATTACAATATTCTGCTAATTAATTTTCAAAAAAAAAATATATATTTGTTTTAATGACTTTAAATTTATTCAAATGCGATACAATTTTACAAGACTTTTGAATTAAAAAAAAAATACTTTTCTCTGAAAAACTGTGAATGGCTTGTATGTCGCTACCCTGATTACAAATCCTTTACAAATTTTTTCAGATTAAAACATATTAAATTACTTTTTGTTAATAATATTATAGAATTCAAACTGCAGTAACATGAGTATTTATGTTCAACTTTTGTTTGCTTTTATTTGCCTCAGACAGGGAAGAGGAAGGGAAATTCAAAGATTTAGTTGATTTTCAACATAAAATTATAATGACGGGCAAATATTAAACGAAAATGAATAATTTAATTTTCCATTTAAAAAGGAATATAATAGCATTTATTTCAAAAAGAAAACCGAGCACACACATACACATACACTTGCATACACCCACAAGTGATAACAAAGCAAAACGGCAAAACGCTGTGCCTGTAGGAAGAAAGTCTAAATAAGTATGAATAACTGCAGGCTTGTTCATGGAGATGCATTACTAAGCAGCTAAACACATACTGACATACGTATTACGTACAGAAGAGCGGCCGCATATGCGCCTACAGATGCCTGTTTTCATTTGCATGTATTACTAGATTTATAATACAGCGTTGCTGTTGTTGTCGTTAGAGACAGTGGCACGTTTAGAAAAAAAACTTGCACTGTTAAACCGTCGCTGGAAATTGTGCCTTAAAGTAATGCACTTTTTATATATCTACGGCAAATTCCGTTTTATTTATCTGGCAGTCGAAAAAGCATGCAACGATCTTCATATCTCTTTACATTAAAAAATGGATCGCAGTGAAACGCTGATGGATGTGCAGAGTTGTAATTGAAATAAATGTCGAGGCACACCAAGTTACGTATGGTCATAACTCTGGCAAAAGTAAAGCCATGACTATAACTTTTATAACAACCTTAGCTATAACTTTGACCCAGGAGTGATGATATTGGGTGTACAAAATTTTCTTCCCTACAGCAAACATTTTAACTTGTTAAGAAGTGAACTTTTTAAAATGTTTTCCCCGCCCTGCCAAAATGTCAAATTAAGGAAAAACTAGTTGGCTTTTTCTTAAAAGCTTATAAAACAAAAATTGTTATTGGGAAAACGAGGAAAAGGCTAATAAATGATTTATTATATCATTTATTTATATAATTTTAAAATTTTCAAACTTAGAAAATTTCCCCATAAACAAAGATGTAAACAAAGATGCCAGATTTCTGACTGATTGATTCCAGAAAATTAAAATGCTGGCATTTTAATATCATTGATAAAACATACACTGGCAACGCTATGCAGAAATAAAAACATCTGTTTTTCTGGTTATTTGCAACCCTCTCGATTTCTATGAAGTAAAAATTGTAATGCAGTTCGCTGTGGATAACATATGGAATTCTTCGCGGGCAACAAACGAGTTTTTGAGCAACGAACATTAATTACAAATTTTAAAGCTTTTGTACGAAAAGAAACATGCCTACTAAGCCGATGAAATGGCGAAGAGGCTTTAGTGTTAGAAAGTCGAGCACCTCATAAGAGAAATTGTCGAAAGAAGTATTTTTGCAAAAACCACAATTTGTATTTAATTGATACTGATCCGTAAATATCGCATAATGGAATAAATGAAAATAAAAGTGGGAATAAAAATGTTTGAAGCACAGAGTATGCAACTGTTTGTATAAAACCACTGTGTCGTATTAGAAACGTTAGCCGTTAAAGCACTTCACAACTATCAAGCTGTTTTAGGAGAATTTTATACGAAATTCATCATGCACGTTTTCCTCAAATAAGTATACAAAAGCAGTTTGGTTTTCCTATTGATAGCATGCAGTGAAGCCAATGAATAGTAAAATAGTTGAGATTTTTATTGTTATAGAAAATTTCCACTTTAATCAGTGCGTTGCGGTTAATGAGCAAAAGTATTATGTTGCTCGCTGTGAAAGGAATGAGATCATAGGAAAAAAATCTATGCGAAAGATAATAACGAACTAAATTCAGTGCTTTCATTCAGAACGCCTTTTGAGTTATTTATTTTTTTTTTTGGGAAGTTTTACAGCGTAATGGGCGATACCAGAACAGAACTAGTTTTTCTTGTTAATGCTGTAGTAAAGTTTTGCTTTCGCGAGAGTTAGAAAACATTATTTTTGCCTTCAAGAGGAAAAAGTGATTGCGACCATCGAGCCGTCATTACGTAAGGAGAGCATATTATATACACCCAGAGGCCAGCAAAGCCAAACTTATTTTATAACTGATTAACTCCAAAATAAATGATTTTTCTGAATCGCTAAATTTTTTATGTGATATTGGCGAACGTTATCGATAATTAAAGGTTAAATAATTTTAGCAATGTTGTTTTTATAACAAAATTTTAAAATAAAATTATAATTTTCATTTCTTGATCCTTGTAAGTTTCTTAAAAGACTTATTTCAATTAGTTTGCGGCCTATAAAATAATAGCGATGCAATAACAATTTACTTTTCGGTTTTTCCTACAGAAACTATGCAAAAGAGTTGCCAGATATCGTGAAAATCGTATTATTGGTATAAATTTTTTTAAAAAAAAAACTTGATTTTGTAATTTTGTTTTTGTTAATTTTAAAATGTCAAGGCAGTCAGATAAAGTTGTTTGTTTGTCCTTTACAGTACCGGCGGAGAACATTTATTTCCAGCTATTTTGAACTTTACACGTTTTACATCTTTTTGTTACATTATATTAATTAAATGAAATGGCTGCATTTTATATATCAAGAGGCCAACTAAACTAATAAACCGATTCCGCCAGATATTTTATAATTTATAAAGTTGTTAATAAAAATTAGCAGCAAAACAAATTATTGTTTGATAAAAGTTTTTAAACGATTTGGTTGGTGCTTGCTTAACGATTATCGTTATTTAAACTGTAATTAGTTTTTTTTTGTGTTATTAAAAGTACAAAAATTAAAATCAAATCGTTTATAATTTTGTATTATCCTTGAATAGTTTAAAATCCGATTTCCAATGAAAGTGTCACTTTTTTGACAACAATATAAGTTTTCAAAATATAAATCGTTTACAAATAGCAATAAAAAAATTTATATTTATTGTTTCCTTTCATTGTACAAAAATTAACAAAATTCATAGAATTAGTGAAAAGCACAAAAAGTTAAGTTAGTGAAGTTAAGGATTCAAAAAATCCTTATCACAAGTCATACTATTTGAATGCAAGTTATAGGCCTGGCTTAGCGTTATAACTGAATCGTGCTACAAGTTTTGTCAAATTCGGGAATAGAAAACATTCTTATTAGCTTAAGTTAATCGTTCTTTTAGGAATAGAGGTCATCGTTGGTATTTAGCATAATGGAATCTTGGAGAACTTGCTTTCCTGCAAAAAAAAATATGCATGCCAAATAATTAATTTATTAAGAAAATGTGTTTGTTAAAATGCTTTTGATCACACTCCTCAAGCACGCGTCTACAAACAAAAAATTTATACTTCTCTCGTTATGCGAGTATACTGCAAATACCTAGATTGCATTTATTTCCTCCCTCTGGTTTTTTAATGCCGCACTGTGGGGTATTAAAAGTTTCAATAAAACTTTTTGCATTTCTAAGTCTGCTTAGAAATGTGGTTTCTGTATGAAACTAAAGTAAATTTTGCTTTAAAATAATCAATTAATATTCAGCTAATAAGGATGTAAAAACACTTTTGGAAGAATATTAAATTCAGTTAATAAACATTATAAAACCACAGTTTCCCTCTAACAGCTTCAATCTGAAATCATTGATTAGTAAAATGTTTTTCTTCATCACTTTAATTTGCTGGTGGCTGGTTCTGTGGCGCACATTTGCTTAAAGCAAACATGGCTGCTGTTGTATGATGTAAAATTTTATGTACTTGTATTTCATTCATAGAAAATAGTTGTACTTCAATAAAAGGAAAATAATTTAAACCGCTTTTCGTTTATTCGATGATGATACTCTTTTATTTCCATAGAGGATTTTCATTATAAATTCTGTATTGAGATCAAACTAAAATGCAAATATATTTTTAAACAAACTTTGTGTTAACGTGAAGATAAGGAAACTTTTTAAGCAATTTTTAATGAAATAGTTACTTATTGTTACTTGAATTTTAATTAATTAAATAAATTTTCTAAAATTATTCTAACTTTTACTTTATAAAAAGCAGCAAATTGTAGCTGTTTCAATTGTTGCTACAACGTACTTTAGGTGTTCTGTTAAAAGTTTTGCAACATCAGCTAAGAAGTACATTAACTAAAATATTTTCCAACATAAAATGTATGGTTTCTTATTAAAAATAACTTTGGCTGGTCATAAAATGTCTAATTGATACCGGGGGGCATACACGTTGCGACCAAACAAATTGTACGACCAGTTGTAACCTTGAAAGTCCAACTTTATATTTTAATTTTTATATATGGCACAATGTTTTAACACGCTACATTTTTATAGATCCCCTTGAAGCTTTCTGCATTATTGAGCTTTGAATTATTGAACAATTATGCCATATAATATCTCTTAAAACTAAAATAAGTAAAATTAAAGAAATAAGAAGGAGTGCAAATATTTCTCAGATTGATATTGGAACAACAAAAATTATTCAAAAATAACTTTAAACATTTTTATGTAATTCATTGGAGTTTTTTCTTTGCATTCCTAATGATTATACAATTCTTTTGAGCAAATAAATTTTATAAATAAAGAATAATTTTGCATTTTGTTAACATAAATTTTGTAATAAATAAAACGAAATAAATATTTGAAAGAAAATTTTTAATTGTGAAAAAAGTTGTACAACTCAGTTGTACAACTAATTGCAAGATGCGTGGAGCAGCTCATATTATTGCAAACCACATCGGCTAGTCATGCATTCTAAAATGTTTTTTCAATTCTGAACGAAATTTATATTAAAAATCTTTCAAAATTTCAATGTTATTAGAAATTACGGAAAAAAACGCTTTGAGCAAATTAAAACATTTAATTAAATCACTTCGTAAAAGTCCATGCAACTTGAATACTTCACTGGTACTGCTACTGCTATGCCATTTTTTTCTCATTTCAGTTTCAAGTGCCATCATTTATGTCAGTTTATTAAGAGACAATTTTTTTTTGGAATTTGAGTTCATTTTTACATGCATGTTTCGTATTAACTAAAAAAGGTCAATTAATGTGACTTGAAAAAGGTCATGAATTTGTTTCAAAGCTGTGACTTGAGTTTGTGAAGTATAAAAACTGCATGGAGGAAATTTGTATGCAACTAATATTTATTAACTTCTGCAACTTTAAGGCCGTTGTTGGTTTTCATTGGTTTTGAAAAGTAATAAGAATGCACAAGTGCTTTGCTGCAATCATTACATTTACTAGCAGAGTATAAACAAGCCATATAGTTCATAAATAAGTTAAAGCAATTATTTGTAGATAATTTAAATAAATAATTGTATTAAATTGCTTCTGTTGCAAGTATATGAAGAAGATGCAATAAAAATGTAATAAAATTATCACACGTGTCAAAACGAATTATTTAGAAAATAAAAAGCTAAATTGTAAGTTTTTTCTACTCTGCCACAAACGTAAATGATACTTTATGTTGCAAGAAGTTTTTCAATGCACAAAAAAAAACACATTTTAAGGATCCTCGTAGATAATCTTGTTTAAGAAAAATTATTTAATAATATTTTTTGGCTAATAAGCGGCCTTCAGAGCTTCTTCAAGTCACAGTAATTGACATTTTATAGTTAATATGAATTACTCAAGTAAAAATGAACTCAAATAAAAAATATCTGTTAATACTTGACATAAAATTGCTTTTAAAATGTTGGCACTTGAAATTGAAATGTGAAAAAAAGCGGAATAATTGCATACTTTCGAATGATCACAATTTAATTACAGCCAGCAGTACGAGCATGGACTTTTAGGCCATGAAAAGTAAAGGTCTGATTTGCATAGTTATTATATATATATGAATATAATTATAATACATATGAAGAAAAAAAATAAATAAATAAAAATTAAAGCTTTCAAATGCATTATTGTTTGTTGAGTTTGGCATATTTTCCAATTCTTCAACGCTGCTTTATTCATGTCCTGTGAAGTCATTTAAATATCGCTCCTGGCAAGCACTAAAGTAGCGAAAGGCTGCATTTCGTAGATTTAAAAAATTATCTAAAACTGTTTTATAAAACTCGCACAATTTTTACTAGTTTTCATTTCAATAAAACAAATTCATTTTTGTTATTAATTGCAAATACTGAAATATTTTCATCGCTCTCTCGCCCCTAAAACATCAATGGGTGTCCGGCTATAATCGAATGTATCAAGAAAAGCCAGCAACGTTCACGCAAAGTACTCACATTCGAAGAAATCACAAAGAGGAAAACTGTGCTAGAAAAAGTTACGAGTTGTGCTTGAAATGTAAAAAACAACAAGTTATAATTTACAAACAAAAAATTAAAAAAAAAAAATTAGAAAATATAAACAAATAAAAATATGTAATAAAAGGAGAAGCCCTAAAAGCATAAATAATACAAAACTTAATAGAGCAAATAAATGCATAATAAAACTTCGTTATTATTATTATTGTTATTCGCATTTCGCAGGAATTGTAATGAACCAGAACAAAAATATGACAATCAAACTTATGAAAAGCACACAAAAAAAAAAAAAAATATGATGGAAAAAAAGTTTTCATAAAAATGAATTCAAGCAAACGATAAGGAAATCAGTTTGGGGAAAGAAGTTTTGTTATGGCAAGTGGTGTAAAGTGCAGCAGCATCGTGTATGGATGAGCAACTAAATGAAACTTTCCATCTCTGCTACGGATGCCACCATTTTAATTTGCCATTTAATTGTTTCGTATTTGATTACGTTCTTCTCTACACATCAGAAGTGTTTCTTAAAGGGCGTAGTTGAAAGAATGGAAAAACCTCTAATATAAAAAATGAAAGCTCAACTCAACCACACATTTTGCTTGCCATGAATAAGAAAAGCACTGCTGCTGTTCATTTCTAACGAAGCGAGAAACTTTATAACTTATTTTTGCTTGAGAAACTTCTTTCACTGTCAATTCTTAACCAGTTGAGCAATGTTTTCCAGTTTCGTGATATTCTCTATTTTGCTTGAAAATATTTTATTATAGAATTGTTTCATTTAAAAGCTTTTCTTAATTTTTATTCAGGCACTTTTTTGGTTTTTCAGTTTGGTTGCAGTTTTTATTGATTACTGATATTTGGCTACCACTTTGACATTAAAGTACTCATTTAGTTCTCATTTAGTTTAGTTTAGTACTGATACTCCACATTAAACCATTTTAATACAAGATAAATGAATATTGCAATGAATAAAGATTGTGACTATGAAATATTTCTAAAAGCCGTAATTCATAAAATGTCTGTATCCAGTCTTGGTTTCCATTGCTGTATTATATGATCCTCACGACGATGTTTTGAAATCTTTTTGTTAATTCAGTCTGGCTTCTGTAAGATTTCATTACGAATGCATTAGATAGCAAGCCAAGGCCTTTCAAATGAGCAGCCAGGTCCTTTTCTCTTATTGCCACCAAAAATTGATACACAAAATTGTTTTTTACTCCTTTTTGGCAAATCAAATAACGAGTATTCTGATTAAGCCCGGTAAGGAAACTGCGATCTCTAACAAAATATCCTACTTATAAGAAGAAATTAATTTATTTACTAGAATAATTTCAAGTGCATCTACCAAATGAAAGAGGAACTACTACAGCTATAGAATTATCTCAGAATGGGCCACTGCTACCACCAGCCCTTCAGCGGAGCTCGAGCAGAAATACAAATAATCTACAACATCCATCTCAGCGCACCTCATACTCTAAGCGGGAACCATAGCTTTATTCAGACAAAATATATGTTTTCAGAAATGTTTTTATTCTTTAAATAAAAGAATTTCAAATTTATAATGGCACATTGATCAAAAAATTTAAGTGCTATAGTTTTCCCCTTTCAATAAAAATAATTATTTAAAATAATGCTTTTGTGTTTGGCAACTTTGTGTTAAAATTATATCTAAAAAATGTAAATTTAATTTTTATTGTAAATGGTGTGCTTTTTGGCAGTTCGCAATGCGCAGCTTAAACATTTTTAGGTTACAGAAACCAGGCACAAGCAACCGGCTACAGACTTTTATACACTCTTGCCATCTCTTTTCTTTGTAACGACAGCAATCAAGGCAAGAAGTAAAAGCGTTGTACTGAAATTATGAGAAAGGGGCAGCGAAAGGGGCAACACTTCGGGAAGAAGACTTGCAGTAAGTGAAGGTCACAAACAATTTATAAAAAGCACATAATCTGAATGTAAGCAACTGGAATAGTATTTCATTGCTAGTTGTTTTTTTATTCATTCCTTTCCACCAGCGAGCATCTCCATTCATTTTCATTTGTTGATTCATTTATTTATTATTTTGTACAAGAAAAGCAAACTAATACTTTGTCTTAATACTGTCAACATTGCAGATTTATCGCAATGTTATAC
The DNA here is from genome assembly GCA_963402855.1 of Ormia ochracea. Classification (NCBI taxonomy): domain Eukaryota; kingdom Metazoa; phylum Arthropoda; class Insecta; order Diptera; family Tachinidae; genus Ormia; species Ormia ochracea. Next base: position 43,822,768 of record OY727109.1, read on the forward strand.
CACATGACAAACTAACAATCACAAATTGAAATAGAGAAAAAGGGAACAAGTTCACAACGGATGAAAAGTATGAACAAAATAAAAATATAAAAGAATATGGCAAAAAGAAACAGCATAGAGAGACGTGCAACTCCCACACAAAGAAAATTAATTAAAAACTGCCAATCAATGAAAATTCCTCTATAAATTCTTTTTACTCCCGCTGCAATCATGACTATTGCAACTGCCAGCTGTTGTTAGTGGTTGTGGCTTTTCGTGTCACCAATAATATTATTGTTGTAGTTGTTATTCTCATTTCATTATTGTTGGCATTTGTATGCAATCAGCAGCACCGCCAAAAATAACAAAGAAATCAACGAAATCCAAAATAATAAAACAACAATAAATTATTGGAAAATATGGCAAAAATAAGAAATAAAAATTCTAAAGGGAAAAGCAATAAATAATAATAATGAACGGATAGTAGAAGGTAAGCCATGAAAAGCATACTTTTTTGATGGCATCCACTTGGAACATGATGATCAGCTGTAAAAATTATATCGCCATTTCTAATCAGTTTGAATCAGCTGATGGCAAAACAAAGCTTCGAATTTGTGTAAATTAAATTTATTTTGAAATCATTTGACGGCTGTGGAACATTTTAATGTGTAAAACAATCTGATCAAAATCTGAAGTTTTAAACGATATTTTTGTTTTTGGCTAAACTTTTCGCTTCAAAAAACTTTTTAAAGTTTAAAGACTCGGGGGCGTATACACATTCGTACGATATAACATGTGTTATATAAACTTAATAGTGTCATCATGAGAAAAAATCGCAAATTCACCACCATGCAGATTACTTTGTTATTGTGAGCAAAATATTTAACTGAAACTAAATGCTAAAGTAAAATAAATACAAAATGGAACTCATATTAAAATTTAATTTTTAAGTTCTTGTGCGTAGAGAACTTTTACTTTTCGTATTTCACCATAATCAACGCAAGATTTGATATTGTAGACTCTTGTGCAGTCAAAGTTGCTCTCCCATGTAACACCCCATTTATACAAAGTGTTGGCAACACTTTACTGTACAAATGGATAGAAATGGAAATCTTGACAAAAATCTTGCGTTAATTTTGGTTTAGCCAAATCCTTCACGTACTTTTTGATTAATTTATATTTACAAGCGTTTTCCCTTCAACACATTTTGAACGCCCTCAGATATTCAGAAAAATATCAATCCAAATTCCTCATTGGTAAGTACTCTTCTAAGAATATAAAACCTTTATTTGGAAATTTTTAAATAAAATGCAGGATTTCGAAACCAAACTGTGCGTCTCTTTCATCATTAAATTTACTCACTATGGCAGAAGACAACACAAAGTTTCAATGCTACTCTAGAAAATTGTAACAATTTTTGGTGGGGTTATAGAACAAGGATGATGGAGAGGGAGAGCAATAAAACAATATTGCTATAGCAATTAAATATGTATTTGTCCAGACAAGAAGAAATATTTACAACTCAACTGCTTTTAAGACACGTACTACGTATACTCTACCACTCAATCTTTAACACATATTTTGCACATACTCAGATACCCACCTCATCCTCACCTCATCACCAAAAGCAAAACTTTCCTACCCGTCCAACCATAGTGAAATGGAATAAAATTTTATTTGAAAAGTGCTATTAAAGATAAATATCATAAAATTGCAAATTGTCATTAGAACGTACAGTGACAGCCATAAATATTTATGACCAAGTGCGTTAATATGTTTTCTCTAAAGCTTTATGGCCTTAACGGCAGGATTTACAAAATAAATGAAAATTTTCCAATTCCTATCTATTTACTCATGTAAACATTGTAAGGAATAAAACACTTTTGTTTATCACCAATGAATGTGAATTTTACTTTAACCTCAAAAAAAAATGTATTCAGTCAAGTGAAATAAAAATGATGACTTTAAAGCTCGCTAAAAGCTGTTCAATGAGAATTTTTCATAAGTATTAATTTTTTGTACCTGAAAAGCTATTCAACTTAAAAACACTTTTTAAATTTACAGCAGAGCAGAGGCCCGACCACAGATTTTCTCAAGCAGAAACAAATTTGCAAGAAAATTTCCTTAACCGTCATATAGACGAGAGCTCTGATGTTTAATAATAACGAAAAATATTTTATAATGCCTCATAAGCCAGAAAATCGGTAAAATATTTCTTAGATAAAAGTCAACCAATAAGGGAATCTCCTACATAATCACAAGACAAGAACCATAATATAGGGGACTAAGTCTGCCGTATAACGACCTTTGCAAAAATTATTTTACAGATAAGACGGAAGAAATAATTGAAAACTTCACTTGTACGTGGCCAGCCCTGTCTAAGATGCAGCCGATAAAAATCGGTATTGTTAGTCTCCAGATCATAAAAATGCATTTAGCATTTGAATTGGCCTAATGTAGCTGCAGTTGCTGCAATATAAATAGAAAGCTTAGGGGGCACAAGAACAACCAAGGTAGAAAGTGAAACTTGCACAAGAACTTGTTGAATATAGAAAATTTCCGTGGAAAAGGCGAACAACAGACAAGGAAATACAAATAGGAAAGACCAGTATTACTGTAAAAGGTGGACGGTGGCCTTTACGAAACCAAGCCGTATCATTGAATGAAATTAAATTAATTTTTTAATATGAAAAACTTTTTAGGCTGCGAATGTTTAGTTTTAAAATTTTTGGTTTCAAATAAGATTACGCGAAAGACGATTTTTTTTACTTTTTGTAACCAACTCAAGTCTTGATTCACTATGTTTTTCAGTGAAACTAATCAATTAATTCAATTTAATTTCAAAAACATTCAAGAAATTCCTCAATTTTGAAGTATTCTGGATGGTTAGCACCAAAGGAAGTTTTTTCATTTAGGCAATGAATTTTTACATAATATCTATGAAATTTGTTATTACGATTTAAAGTGAGTTAGAGATAATGCACTGGAATATGTAAAGAGAAATTTTGTAATAAATAATGACGTCCATAAACGATTGGAGGCCCTCTTAATAATCTACTGTGCCCAGCTTTCTTATTACATCATTTAATCTGCGGAACATAGATCCACAAAGGAAAACGAAAGTATAATTAATGATCAATCAGAGATGAGTTTGAGTGAAATAAACTTTAAAAAGTTTGCTGTGATCCTTTCCTTGAGCAATTAAAAAAGAAGGCCAATTAATTTTTAGGATTCTTGAAAGTGTTTAGCCTTTACCGATAACTCATAGGGTAGACAATGTATAGAGTTTTGTATTCAACTTATTGTCGAATCTAATGTCAGAATAAAGTAGAAGTGAACCAGTTTGGTTATTGCAACGGCTGTTTCAAAGAAGACTAAAGACATGGTACAACTATGTATACCTTCATTTCCTTAAAAGCTCAAAAGTAAGTCAGATTTTAAGGCCGCATAGAAATAGTTGATTTTTCTACTTTCAATATTTCTTTAATAATGAACTCTTGTCACTCCAAGTCTTTAATTGTTAAGCTGCTTAGCTAGCACGATATTAATTCTCCAGCTGCCAATAGTCAGTCCCTTGACAGTTATATCAAAAGTGAGGCGTATTTAATTAGTTGCAACTTTATTAAAAATAAGAAAAACTATTTAACAATTTTACTAATTAAAGTCTTTAATCAAAGAGGATTTTCCATTGAATAAACAACAGTTAAAGACTGAAACTAATAACAGAAATGGCCAATATTATAAACAACCCTCATTAAGCCTTAAATTTTCCTGCTGAAATAACACTTTTGTTTTTTCTCTGCTGTTTCTTTTGATTTGCTTTGTTTTCCTTATTGCTTCAGCAGACACATGCAAACAACAATACTCGTATGTGAACACCAGCCAGGCACACGCAATCCATACATCGAACAGTTCTATTCGCAAATTTAATTTTCTTTCTACAATTAATTTTTGGGCTTTGAATTTCCTTTTGCCACCCCTTTCACTTTATTTATTTTTATTTCCATTTTTATTTATTTTTTTCTTTTTTTTTGCAAAATAGAACACGACAATTGCTGTCGTGTTTATGTGCAATTGTGTTTATATATATTTTTTTTTGTTTGCTTATTTTATTTAAACATTGTTTCAGCTCTACGGGGAACCAGTTCACTTGTTACACTTCCGGTACTTGTGCTACGTATGAATGTTAATGATACACTGCATTATCAGGGAAGACGTCAGTGCTTCGACTAGAGGTGGTTAAGTACTAGTATGGCGAAATGTACTTTTTCTGTTGGAGCATTATTTTATTAATACGGTTACGCAATAAATATGAAAATTCTACCGATTTCAAAATATCCAAAAAACCAACTGAATCCAAAACTCTCCATATAAAGGCGTGTTATGGTTCTAAAGGTCTAGTCACATAGAACATGTCATATATATACCTTGGACTGTTTCAACTGACAACTAAGTTAAACTGAGTTAGTCATACGTGTCCGTTAAGTCAAAGTACTAATGTTAGACAATTTTTTCCATATTTTCAATACTTTGACAATTGGCAGTTGTCAAATTTCTTTAAAAAAATATAGTTTAATATTTATTACAAGGAGTTGCTATATGTATGGTACAAACTTTCTCCCTCGCCAGGAACTGTACTTATGACCTATTCCTTTTGATTCCATCTTTTCACTTTTAAAAACCATGTGGAAGTTGATTTATAAACCAACTGAGAGTTCTACACATCTTGCCAAAAGCAGCAGCCACTGACTCTCCTCTTGCCATACTAACCAACAAAAGTAACATCGTTTTATTAAATGTCAATTAGCAATACTTGATAAGAGACAAATGATCTTGCAAGTTCTATGGGTTGTTTTTGGAGACCCCTTTGTAATAGTCTTCTTAAACTTATTGGATAATACAGAAGGCACAAAGTGTCTTCTACATTAAAGGTATACGACTGTTCACCTCGTGGTGATTTGATATCGTTCATAAGTCTCCGCCTGCCATGTAGTAAACTCTGGGCTTAAGCTAAGCTATTCTCCAAAGCATACCTCACAAAAGTCACAATTTCAGAAGCATCCCAGCTTTCTACACATTTCTATTCAGTAGCTCGATAAAAATCGTACAGTCTCTGTTGTAGAACAGTTACCCACTATCGATATTATAGGCATTGATTCACGTTGTTAGAGGCATCAATTTTTTGTGGGTATTCCCCTAACTTCTTTACAGTTGTGCTTAGACAAGCAATTTGCCAACTATATTCATTATTGTTTATCTCCAGCAGCGTAACCCCAATTATTAACTAAAAAATATGGAATTTTAATTAATCTATAATTCATTGCAATTAATTATTTGTTCTTCTAGTTTTGTCAACGTATACCCCCGTCCTTTCCCAATATAAACTCCTCAATCTTCGAAAGAGCTGTCTGCTTACCATTCCATTTTTTATTATTTAAAAAAAAAATGTATTTATGTAAATTATCAATATCAATAAAAGCAAAACCTCAATGATGCTATTCGTCATTGAACCTTTCCCCTTGTTACGCTAAATGGTAATCAAATCACACTTTAGTGGCGAAATAAATTATAAAAGCATTCGAAATTAAAATTAAATTTATATTCCATGACCAATTAAAATTAAATTAATAATTAAATTTTCTTTTTACACGCAAATATATTGCGGTAACAGCGAGCTTAAAGTAAAAAAATCTATTCTAGTTATAAAAAAAATATATATTTAAAGTTGGTGGCCTTATAACACATGTGGCTTTACATCATCCCTTCGCTTGTATGAAAATAAAAGTTAATAAAAAAAATGCTAAATTAGCATCACTCGATCAGAATTGTTTACAATGAAAAGCAACTTTTTTAAGAGAAGAATACTCAGGTCTTCTCAGAACGTGAAAATATTGGTTACCTGACGGTGATGATAATGTTTATCTTAGCACGTATTCTCCTCTCAGCGAAGTGAAAGGCATAGTGGTCGTAGTACCACTTCATTGAGGGGAGTATCATAGTACCATAACCATTAAGTGACTAATGACAAGCAGGTGATAACAATTTAAAGTAGTTTTTATAATTTCTTTAATTTTTTGGTGCCGAAGGTAGTGGCAGAAGGCATGACCCTATACCCCGTTCAGACAGATAAGATTCTTCTATTGTCTGTGAAATTCTTTTCGTGTAAATCCACGCGTACTTGTATGATAAATTTTGAACGAATTTAGGTGTAGAGAAAGTGCCTCCGTAGGCGAGTGAATAATGCTCAGCCTAATGAAGCGGAGGTCGCGGGTTCGATTCCTGCCTAGACCCTGGGTAAGCCAAAAGCCAAAAGCTTTGCATGTAGAGTTGGTTAAAAAAAAAAAAAAAAAAAATTTAATTATTTGGTATATGTCTAAATGGGGTATTAGTGATTTGCGATTGAAGCACTGAGTAGCTCGGCCAAAGACATCAATCCCCAGTTATTCTGCTAAATTAGGATTTTTATAATGTATGGAAAGTGCGCTAAACAAAATACTGGATGCCCCCCCCCCTTTTTAACTCCTCTGGAAACCTGCGCCGTTTGAATCTAGATTTCTGCAAAGTAATAACTGCAGAGCCATGATTAGGTGTTCCTAATCGAGCTCAATCAAATGGGCACTCTGAATAAATCCCTGTACTTACAAAAATTCAAAAACGAAAGGCATCTTTCCCCTGAAAAGTGGTGCCAACAACTCAATTGCCACTTCCCATCCCCCTAAAACACGCGACATATACGCTTCTGTGTGTGATAATTTATTATTTGTACGACGTGCGTTGCATGTCTATTCCAGTGAGTGAATAATTAAATTTTTTGTTTGTTCTTTTTTTTTATTGCACAAATGACTCATACACAAATTGTGTTTAAGTGACACGTGCTTGAAACCAGGAGTGAGCGAGTGCATTATATTCTGACGCTGTCTCGTTTGAGCACAATCAACAAAAATACAGCACATTTCCGCAAATTTACATACATTCATTCACTCATTCATTCTACATGTACACATTTCGTTGCAAACATGTTTGTGTGCGCCTCTAATATTTAATAATATTAAAGAAAAAACTTAATTTATAAAAAAATGGCATTGCAAATTGTTTGAATTCCTTTTAATTAAGTTGAAGTTGTATTAAATTAAATTGATAACTTAATAAAAAGACTTCAGACAAATAATAATGAAAAACATTTAGATTAATGCAAATTATTTCAATTTGTATTATTATTTGATTATTTATAAAAAAATTATATACATAATTTAGCGATAATATTTATGCGAAACTACTTGCAAGGGAAAGAAATAGAGGCATAAAATGGTTTGGGTGGGGCCACTTCATGAGCAAATTTGCTAGACAGTCACAGTTCGTGGGGGCCTCAATTTAAAATTTGTTCCTAATTTTCACTTCGGGAGCAACTTTACTAGACAGTCACACTACGTTTAAAATTTGTTCCTCATGTTCAGCCATCTAATTAATTTCACCCAATAAATTTCCAAAGTAGATAGACAAAACGTCAGATAAACTTCTACGGCATTCACACAAGTAAATGCATTTACTTCCCAACCGATAATTCGAAAAAATATTAGAAAGCGCAATATCGCACTCAGTATTGCTTTACAACAGCAGGTGACAAAGTGGAGCTACCCAATAATTTTTACATTTTTTGCAAAAGAAATTTTGAAATAAGCAGGATAAAGTTAGGCGGCATTCATACAGCAAGTATTTTATTCCCAACCGACAACACGACTAAAATGAAAAAATAGTGCAATATCGAACTCAGTATTGCGTTACCAACAGCAGCTGCAAAAGTGGAGCTACCCAATAATTTTTAAATTTTTTCCAGAAGAAATTTTGAAATAAGCCGGATAAAGTTAGGCGGCATTCATACAGCAAGTATTTTATTCCCAACCGACAACACAACTAAAATGAAAAAATAGTGCAATATCACACTCAGTATTACGTTACCAACAGCAGCTGCAAAAGTGGAGCTACCCAATAATTTTTACATTTTTTCCAAAAGAAATTTTGAAATAAGCAGGATAAAGTTAGGCGGCATTCATACAGCAAGTATATTATTCCCAACCGACAACACGACTAAAATGAAAAAATTGTGCAATATCGAACTCAGTATTGCGTTACCAACAGCAGCCGGCAAATTGCAGCTAGCCAATCTTTTTTTTTTCCTAAATATGTTGAATTAAGTCGGTTAATCTATGCGGTACTCGCACATCAATGAGGATAATATCGAAGAAATTATTGCAGTAACGAAGTGTATTTTATTCGAAAACTGTACTTATGGGGAAATTCCATAAACCTATTCGACATTAGATAATTATAAATTGAGAAAACATTTGCAAGCGTTTTCTTAGACTGAAGAAAAAAAAATTAGGTTGTCCTTTGAAGGACAAACAATGTTACTTTAAATGTAAATTTAAATTAATCGATACTGCATTTCAGTTAGAGTTATGGAACTTGAAGAAAATCTGATAATGATAATGAAAAGAATATCTTAGAGAAACTTTCGTCATATTTATAACTAGTTTTTAAATATTTGTTTTATTAAAATTTCCAACAAATTTTTCTGAGTGTAAACTAATTATCATTTATTTTATTTTATTTTATTTTGTTTTTTCTTTGTACATTTTTAATGAACAATATATTTAATTATTTACTGGCCGGGGCAAACTGTATCTGTATGCATTATTTACAAGAGATTGCAAAAAGAGAGATAAAACTAAAAACTAATATTAATTAAAATTTGTCAATCACTTGGCAACAAAAACATTTTGTTGTGAAAATCTGTAACGAAAATTTATGAATAAAAATATGGAGATTATCAAATAATGCTGAGTAAATATTTAAAAATATTAAATTTTTGATAATAAGGAAATATCCTGAAAATAAAAATAATTTTTATAAAACGTCTCAAGCTTGGAAAGAGTATTAAATAATTTACAAATAAATTTTATTAAGCTTTTTTAAATACGGCCAATTATATTCAAAATTAAATCGGAACGAGTGATTTTATTAGTTTGGAGAGAATCACATGATTATCCCTTTCCAAGCTTCAAATTAGTTTATCGACAATTATTTTACAACAATAAAATTTGAAACGAAATAAAACCTGTAAATATTTTCAAAGATCTAAGCAGGGATAATGGGAAAAGAGTAAAGGGTGGTCCAAATAGTTGACCATTTCAGCTATTCTGCTGAGACAACTCGTCCCTACTTCACAGCTGAGAAGCAAAAACTACAAGATTGTTAAGAATAGCGTTTACGCTGCAATTGTGCCAGAAAAACATTTGAAAACATTTTTGTTCTTTTTTGGCAGGAATTTGTAAAACTGACAAGCCAGCGATATGAGGAGAAAAATTGCGGTACATATCGTCATTAAAAAAGCTACTGAAACAAATGTATTTAATACAGTATTTAGCAGAAGCTCGTAAAGAGTTAAATTTAATTTGCCCAAGTTGAAAATTTAATGTACAGCCATGGTAAATTCAAGTACATGATTTTTTTATGCGACAACTCCAAAAGGACCTTGTTTGCAACAATTAAATAAACTTAAATTTTTCCGACGTACAAAAAAAAACTTTTGTTTCTCATTTCCATTCGTCTTTCTAACATTTTCAATAAATACTTTTTTCAAATTTCTCTCCTTTAATTCATTCTGTTTTTTAGTATGTTTAAAAATTTACTTATGCTGCCATATGCAAAATTTATTTAACACAAGAAACAATATACGAGTGTTTGCACATGCATCTACAGCACAACTCCATACATACATACACACCTATACACACACAGGCGCCTTGTACAGCCATACTTGTATGCAGTTCAAAAAGCGAGGCACGTTGAATACAAAATATTAAATTATCAAAACGAGAAGAAAAACTGAATTTTTATTTGAGCACAAGAAAAAGGCCACCAGCTTTAGAATCTTAAGCACAAAACAAAAACTTAAGCACATGTCAAGGATAAAGAAACAACAACAAAAAATGTAATACACAAAAAAAAAAGGAAAAAATTTCAATGAGTGAATAAACAGCGGCAGCAACGGCAGCGGCAAGTGTTGGATTTTTCAAGCTGCAGTAACATGAAAATAACAACCATGAACGCGACCGAACGATGCATATGGGAGGGAGAGGAGTGCAATTGCGCGTGTTTGCGTTTAGATGTCCTCAATGTCTGAACAAAAGAAAGAATGAGAAAAGTTTATCCTTAAATTTAAAACACTTAAATTTCATTCTCAAAGTGCGTTATTAATTTGAAAGCCTTTAGAGTAGTGTGGATGTGTGTGTGTGTGTATATTCGTCTGTCTAATACCAGTGGGTACTGTAATTGATTAATTCCGAGGAAAATTTCAACTTTTTACAACTCTGCCTCGGGAGAAATTTTCAGTAACTTTAAAAAAGTTTTGTTTACTTAAATGAAAAAATAATTATAAATTTATAAAAATTGTTTTTTATAGGCGAACTGTGTTATTAGAACGAAATATTATGCGATGACCAATAATGGATGCCTCATGAAAAATGGGCTGTGTAACCGTCTTATATTGGGTAGAAATAAAGCAACCTTTAGTTCCATAGAGACTCCGTGCCTAGGGTGGTTGCTTAATACATTGTTGCTCTTTATATCCCAGGAAAATTGGACCACAGCAGAAGGAATGGTTTGCTGTGACTTCGTCCTGCTCATGTTGGCAAAACCTGCACACTTAATAAATAAAACTGTACACCAATGGAATTTTGTAGGGGATTCCCAGTATTTCTACAGAACTTTGTTAATTATACTGAGGCCGCACCCCGTTATCCCACCACCCAATGAAGGTAACATAATATAAAATTAAAAATTTATTTTTGTCCAATTTAAATAATATTTTGTATTTGAAATCGGACAAACTTTTCTAGAAAACGTAATATAATGAAACGCTATATAGTATTCCGATAAACACTTAAAATTTAATTGCTTGAAATTTTTAAAATTTTTATGAGAAAAATTAAAATAAATAATGAAAGATATTTTATAAACTTGTATTTTTATATACATGGTTAACATCATAAATCATTTTCAAAAAAAAGAAAAAAATCCTAAAAAAATAATAAATGTATCGTGATGAATTTTAAATTTAATTATAATAAAAATTAATTTTTTATTAATTTTAGCACATTTAGAATTTTTTTATTTTCAAAATGTATCATGATAAAAATATTTTTTTTATACTGATAAAATTTTATCGAGATAAGATGTTTGAATTTATCGCGATAAAAACTTACAATTGATGGTTTATAAAATATTTAAAATTATGTTGGTAAAAAGCAAAATTTATCGAAATGAAATCGATATAAAAACAATGCATTTATCGTGATAAAAACTCCAAGTTTATCGAGATGAAATCTCTAATTTTATCATGATAAAAACTCGAAATTGATGGTGCTGAAATTTAACGTTTTGAAAGCTTAGTTTTGTCGTGATATAAATACAAAATTTGACGCGATAAAATATTTAATTTCTAATTTATCGCATTGAAACTTAATTTTTATCGTTATAAAATTTTATCCGCAAAATGATCTATGATGAATTTCTTTTTTATTCATTTTCATTAATTAATTACATTTATTATCGTTATATTTTATATTGGAAAAGATTTGCAAATTTATTACGATGAAAAATTTTACTGCCGTAAACAATAAAATTAGAATTTTGAATGAGAAAAGGAGTTTGAAATCGGTTGTATCGGTTAATCGTATTTCATTGTGATCAAACTTATAGTAGTAATTTCAATATCATATATACTTTGCTTAGAATTTTATACAATTAAATAGTTAAATTTTACCGTTATAAATATTTTAATCAAGCCATGATAAAATTTAAAATTTATTGGGATAAACATTTTTAATTAGTTTAATTAATTTTGTTTGTAAATGATTTGGAAAAAATTGTCTTTATTTTCTCTTTTTAAAATTTATGGCAATAATATAGGAAATATTTATAATAAAAAATCTTTTGATAAAAATTTATATAAAATAAAAATAATAAAGAGAAAAAATTATTATTAAATATCTTGTGAAAAGAATTTTACACAATTTTTAAATTTTTTAAAGAGAACTGTATTTTTTCAGCAAAATGCATCATAGTAAATCAAATTTTATGGCAGTCAAATTAACAATATTTATTATAAAATGATTTTTATTATTTTATAAAACGGAATAATATTTTAATTTCGTTAAAAATTATCAATTTTTCATGTAAAGCTTTTACAATAAAAATATTTTTTATGATCATTTTATCGTGCTAAAGTGAAGGAGTTTGCAAAGGTATCGGGCCTGCACACGTAAAATTTGTAAGAGAGGGAGTGCTTAAATGCAAAATTTCGAGAAGAACAAGCACCGAACATGGCTCCCTTATACGGGAAGCTCAGCCGAATAATTCGTCGTGATGTTTGTGTTTATGTAGTCGAGTTATTAAAATTGATTGGTTGGTAATCGATCTTGTTAATATAATATTCTTGCTGTGTTATCCCCTTCGCACCTCGGGCAAAAAAAAAAGCTCCCATTATGTTTTCTTTGCTTGAGTGAGTGTTGGCTTTTATTCGCACGGTTTGGCAGTCGTCCTGTGTTCCATTTCTGCGCAGAAACATGTGACGGTGTATGTGTGCTTGTAAAACCGTTGCGGTGGTTTACAATCTTTTTTTAATCCGATTGTTTTACGTTTAGTGCTGCTGTTGCTGCTGCTGTTTTATTCAGCGCTTTAAAATAAGGGTTGCGCAACTGAAAAGGGAACACACAACCTAAAACATATTGTTTGTATTCGAAAACAATTTTCTTGTTGTGCTCAAATTCAGCAGTATCTTTTATTTGTTATTTTTGTTTTCTACTTCTTTCTTGCTTCGTTACAAAAAGCTTTTGTCTTCAAGCAGGTTGTTGCGTTGTTCAGTTAACAGTTGCTTTTGTTTTTCATACGCAATTTTCCTGTTTTTGTTATTTGTTTTACTTATTTATTTGTTGTTTTTTTATTTTATTTACTTTTATTTTTTCTAAAATTACACAACGCCAGTGGCAAGGCATTTATGAACGCATCAACATCATTATCATCTTGAGTTTTATCTTTTTTTCACATACGTGGCTTTTGGGAGATGAAGGGGTCGTTGCTTCTATTCACTTTGCTGCTGCTCTAACCAGTGAGATTATTTTTATGCCAACATTTAAAAACAATTTTTGGAGCATATATTACGGCTTACATACTACCCGCCGCACCTTATTGTTCACAACCGTTGAGGTGTTTCTTTGTACTCCCATTTATATTCATTTTTAACTCCTTTCTTCACATTTTATTACAGTTTCAATAATCTTTTTAAAAAGCTGTTGTTGCTGTTGTCCAAACGGCTGATGGTGCTATTTGCATTAGTGTTTATATTTATCACGTTTGAATTTAGTCGTTATAACTCCCTCTTAGCCTTTCCGTTTTTTATTATAAATTTTATAGAGAAATTACTATTAAACGTGAATATACATTTCGAATTTTATGACTTTAAGGTGAGTCACGGTAGCATGCAAAGTGCTTCAAGTGAACAACTTTATACTCGCAAAGAAATAGCACAGCTTTAGCTATTGTTTATGTTTCATCGTTAAATGTTTAATGAGGAAACGCAATGCAACACCGCTGAATGAAAATATGCAAACGCCAGACCATCGTGATATTTGTTGGCGTGGAAAGGGGAGGGCTGGCCATTAATATGAAAAATCATAACAGACAAATTTGCCTTCACCAATCCGCACAGTTGCGGCTTGACATAAACCATGCTTGAGGCCATGGAAACTCTTAGATAAATATCTAAATTAAAGATCTAAAATTAGATTACAAGATCTACTTGGCCTAGAATGATCTATAAATTTGCGAGAAATGATATCGTTAATGGAATGGCATGCAGCCTGGCCGTATTGGACATAAGCTTCGCATACAAAATTATTATATAATACATTCATCGCAACGATTTGATTTAAAATTTCAATACAGAAGTTTTGTACAGCCTTGAAGTTAATGCAGCATGCAGCAACCACGACCACATAAATCAAATAAATTTTTGCTTCAGTTAATTGGAAAATCAAAAAAAAAATTCTACATGGAAAAGTGTTACGATGTACTTGACAATCGTATAAACCGTTATATGATAAAAAGTTTGCCCCTCTTTAAGTCGTTTCCTTTGCATGCACAATGCAAGGCGTTGCAAGTCGTTGCATTGCGCATAAAAAACATTTTGTATTCTGTTATTTACTTATGTTACCCTTTTGATGTCGTTTTACTTTTTGACTTGCAAGTGATTTAATGTATGACTTTTTCTTTTATGATATTCTTATCACATTTTGCGATTTGCCTTTTTTGTTTTGTTTTTTTTTTTTTTTGGTTTATTTTTGTACTTTGTACCTTCAACCTTCATCCTGCAAGTGCATTCGTTCACTCATTTGTTTTCGTTTTACTTTTTATTAACTTTTTTGGTTGTTTTCTCTTCTAGTGGATCTTGTAACAAAGTGTTTCTTTACGTTGTAATGTGTTTATTTACATTCTCTGTATTTCCTCCAGCCGCAACGCTGCACATGCAGTGCATTTTAATAGTATTGCAAAGAGAACAATGTTAGATGTTGCACTTGTGCAAGTAATAAAGCATCCAGTTTTGAGTGTTCTACTGACTCGCATGCAAACTAGTAGTATTATTTGCATGAATATGATATTTCGGTATTAAGATAAGGAAACGTGATTACTAAAGTCAACAACACATTGTTGTTGCTCCCACATACACAATATATGTATATGAGTAGACGCATGTACGCAGTTGCCTGTGTATGCATTTTAAGATTTGTATTGTTTCGGAAGTTTTGTAATATTTGTAAGTGTTTGTATGTAGACAATACTACAAACTATGCACTTGTGAAAGCTTAAGGAATATTAGAGCACTTTATTATGACACTTTTAATGCTGCAAGCATCTTCTTGCCAACAAGTGAACCTACAATTTGCAGTGATTAAAAAGAACAATTGAAAGCAGAATGGCAGAATTTACACATTTAAAATTTAGGTTTCATTGCAAGAAATAAAAATAAAATATCCATACTTGGTCTGCATTCCGATACGGTTCGAAATTTTCTCCGATTGCCAACATGGTGTTAGTCTGTTTTCCGTTTCCTTACATTGCCATTGGTTTTTTCGTTTGGATGTGTTCTGCCTTACGATTGTAGCTCCATTTGTATAGCTTGTGTATGTAGCATAGATCTGTTTTAATGCGCTTGAAAAAACATTTGTTTGTCGCCTCAAATAAGCAACGAATCAATATGATTTTTCTTTCGGCCAACTTCCCACATTTATTATCTTTTCGGAATTCATTACTTTTAATACTACAATAAAAACATTTAAAAAACTTTTAAATCTATTTATATAAAGCACGCACACATACAAAGAGCTTTTGCAATTTCTTTGAATACATTGCCAAACAATCAAGTGTCAGTAAAAAAAGGTCTCTCCAGAGACTCTGTTAACGTTGTAGCATTTTAAAAAAAAATTTTAAATAAAAATCTGTAAGTATAAAATTCAATAAACTTATTTTCTAATATTTTTTGTTTAATTGAAATATAAAAGCTTTATTCTATTTATTATTTATTACAGCTTTAAAACAACTACACTTCTAAGTAGGACAAGTGCTACAATAAACGTCTTAAGGAGGAAATGTACACAAAGCAAGTTGTAACAACACTCAATGCAAATGGGGTATCAATAGGAAATAACGATGGTTGTAATAATAATTGTTAATAATAGTGATTGTTTTATAAAAACGAAATTAATTATTATCGGGGTGTATATCGTAAAGTATCGCTCAAATAATTTCACGCTGACATTTCACACAAAAACAAATCCTTTTGCAGTTTTTTTTTGCGTGTTCAGTGAGTTGCAGGATATTAAAAATGGCAGTCAACCAGATTAAACTTTATTTGTTAACAGTCAAGAGAATTTGAAAAAATTAAATTAATTTTTATAAAAGATTGCGTGTCTGAAAAACTATTTAATAATTTATTTATTTATTTTAAATTTGTTTAAATACAATCCATCACAAAAGTAAAAAACACAAAATATGTCTTTGACAATATATTTAATAAATAATTTACTTCGCCGTACTAGAAAACCTAATATATTATTTTACACTTTAAAATTATAAAGCGTATACCACAAATGATGATATATTATATCAATTATAATGATAATTATTGATACAACTTTTGTTTGATTTCTTATATGTAATTATTATTTATGATTCTTTTTCCTTTTCTTAAATTGCCCATAATTGTTACGATTACTGAATATAATTATTTTCTTTAACAATTATTTGCTTGTAATAACAATACATATTTTTAATTGTTGGCAATAAAAAATATGTTATGACTCAATTAATATTTTCAACGTCTGATTGTACAGCTAAAACAAAAAGAGACGTGAAAAAAATGTTTAATTAAATAACAAATTTCTATAATCAACAAGAATCAAGAAAATGAAAAAGCTTATAAAAAATATTTCAATTTTATGACAAATTTTAAAAATATTTAATAGAAATATTTTACCGATGTATTGCAAAATATAAATGGCAGGATAATCCTTGACTGAATTCTTGAAAATAGAAAGTTGCTTTATTTAAAAAAATTATTTAAGAAAATGAATTGTCAAATAGATAAATTACTAAAAATAACTTCTTTAAAATAGGAAATTTTGTATTAATTATGAAGAAGAATTATTTCCAATATGTCGAAAGGGTTATAAAACTATAATTCTTTAAAAACAATTAATAAAAGAAATTAATAAATAAATTCACGATATAATTAATATTTATTCTTGAGAATAAAATGCATTTTTATGCCCCTGGGGTATTAATTAAACGGCACCACGTTTAAAACAATTGCATTTTCAACGCATCTAATTATTTAGAGAAATTGTTTTTTCTTATATTTAATTATATTTTTATTGTTATAATGACAATATTTCAAGTCAAGCAAATGAAGGATATTTAAGACCATAAATCCTTTCATTGCAATTTGGATATTATTTAAACTACTCATTTATTTAGATAGAACTTTATTATAAGTATGGCTACATAATACATAAATTTTTTTTCCAACAAGAAAGTGAACCGAAAGTGAATATCAAAAGAGTAAAGATGATCTCTTTATGTGGCATAGGAGGATCTCATTGAAAATATAAAAAAAATTCGATTTTTAAATCATTTCAATCTGTACATTTTAAAATCCTCAACACTAATAGAATTTATTAATTTTTTAAAAAAAAACATTCGAGAGTTTTATTGCTTTTATATATAACATTTCCAAATTATGCACAAAAAATACACATGAAATAGAAATCACCGTTTTACAAATGTGTTGAGAAATAATTCAGTTAAAGAGCTATTCAATCCGTTTTTAAGGTCTACAGCTAAGTAATGCAAATACATTAAAAAATAGTATGTAATTCTCGTGTGCTCTCTACATCTAAGAATTTTTATCTTAATGACGATTGAGAACTGTGATAATACCAACCAGTTCTTAATTACCATTCGTGATAAGAATCTGATATTGGAAAGCGTATCACATTTAGAGAAAACTTTTAATCAAATACGAAAACTTTTCATAAACAAGTAATTCTCATTCATTGTTTAGTAACGACAAAATACGGAACCATAAAATATTTAAACACGTGTGTATGTTACTTACCGATAGGCGATCTAATTTGTAATATCCTTGGTTAATTTCTCCAAGTCAGTGAGTGATATTCGAACGCGTATCACATTTAGAGAAAACTTGTAATCATATACGAAAACTTTTCATAAAAAATTATTTTTCATTCATTTTTCAGTAAAGCCTCACGCCAAGTACTTTTATTGGGCAATAATTTTTAGCACAAAAAACTCGCACAAGCACTTAAAATAATTTAAATATTTATGAGTTTTTTTTAAGTATTTTTGTTAATTGTAATTTCCGCAATACTCCACTACTCTTATGCAACATGCATACTTATGTATATATGCATGTACACATAATGCCAATATACACTTACCCATACACATACTATGTATTCAAATGTAGAATAATAAATTATTATTTTTATTATTTCTTATAAATTTTAATAGATTTTATTAGGAGAAGAAAACTTCTGAATGCTATGAGAAAAATATTACAAACTTTTTACCACACACACAAATAAATTACCATCAGCAAAAACTTCTTTACCACAGAAGCCAACAAAATATAAATAGAAAAAATAAACAAAATTATAAACTAAACTCTTGTTGATGATTTTCAAACTCTATATCACACAATCACTGTTAAATGGGAACGTGATAACACAATATTGCATGTAGAATACTTTTAAAGAGAGAAACTTGTTGGCAGAAACACTATGTGAATTTAAGTGAATTTTTTCCAGAGTATTTATGTATGTATTTTGCCTTAAATGCTTTAAAATTCAATGATTTCTTACATCAATATACTCTAGTTTAAATGTGCATTTAATTTTATTTGATTCTCTATCGTTTCAGATATTTTTAACCGTCGTCCGTGTTCAACGCGCAAAACATCACTCGCAAAACTGATTCATAAACTCACCATTCTTATCACAAATGGCTATTTAATTTGTTTACTATAGAAAGTTGAAGTCGCAGTTAAAGCAAAGCAAAAGAGAGTGAGTTCAAAATGTATGACAAACTTTAGATGAGAGCAAAATTGAGAGGTTTTTTAAAACATTAAAAAAAATAAAAAGTGAAAAAAGATAAATTTCATGTTTAACCAAAACTGGGCAAGCGTACACTTGGAATCTCTTTATTTCATTATTTTTTTCCATTTTCCAAAAACAATTAAAACTCACCATCGTAACAAAAGCAGCCGCTACATTGCCAATGCAAAAGCACCCACCCAAAATAAGAAAATCACCACTACTAACAGAACACAAACATACGACCATAACTATCACTAACAGCAAACAGTCATCAATATAAAAACAGTGTGACCAGACGCAATTAAATTGGTTTAAGACAATTATGAAAAATGGTGTCAGAATAGTTTCATATTGCCAAAGACTTTTATGAACCACTAAACAAAAAAAAAAAGCATATTAAAACAAAAACTAAAAAAACTTATTAGATCTATGGAAACCAAAAATTTTTTAAAATAAAATTGCTTAACTCCATTTCAAGGTTTTATGTATTCTCTTTTTCTGGTTCTATATAAAGTTACCTTTTAAGGTATTTTAAAAGTGATATGTGTCTTTTGAAAAATAGGTGAATATTACTTTAACTAAATTTAGCATCAGAAAAGCTGAAATGGCCACACTGAAACATAACAATAGCAACATCATCATTGCACGTCACAATTACTCAACAATACATCATAATATACATATATATATATGTATATACACTTACACTCATGTCAACAAGTACACCTCACACCACCTTTCAATGAAAAACCCAACGAAACACACAAAATAAAAAACAAATCAAAACCAAAATATACAAACAAATATTTCATATGAAATTCATATGTATGTATTGTGATATGTATGCATGGTAACCGTCATACATATGCACATACATACATATGGCCGGTTACGTTTGTATGTTCATGTATATATGTATAAATAATTTTGTATGAATGTAACTGCGTAACTGTAGTTTTTTATATGTGCTTCTATTTACGCCACTAGTAGAGTGGTAGAAGGTTAACAACAGTAACAACAGTAACAATAAAAAGCATAAGTTTTTCGTTTTTTACTCGTATTATTATTTAAAGCATGAGTTTGTGTGAGATGTAGATAAACAGTTACTGCTTAAATTGCTGCCACTTTTGTCAAATCTACTCATTAAAATCATAGAACCCAACTTTTTGTATTTGTGTTTTCTTATTATAGAGTATGCTATTATTTTATTTCTTTTTGTTATTTCACAACACTTGTCAACCGTCGCTTCATTAGAACAAACAAACATTAAGTTTAGTCAATTGTTAAAACTGTTGCTTCTATATGATTTACAGCAATCATACTACAATCAAGTTACTAAACATACACAAACCTCCATACATATGAACATGCATGCATATTACATACTCGTGATCACGCATGATAGCGGATAACTTCTTCCATTCACCTACTTATGCAGAGGTGGGAAAAAGAGAATGTACATGTATATATACATATATATTACGTGTATATGGATATTATATTATATATGCATGTGCATACATATAGGGGTATGTATGCGTGTATATTATAATAAATATACTAGAATATCCATATGTATATATATATATATGTATAACATGTAGTATTTATAGTCTGTATAATAAGTTATACGCGATTTGACGTAACTACTACACTAGTATATATATGTATGTATGTACGATGTAATTATACAGTATATAGTATAATATTGAAATAAATAGAATATAATATACATATGCATGTATAGTAACGTTACATAGCTACCGAATAAAAGATCTCAAATTCTTATTATTAATTAATAGTTAATACTCGTATTATGGATTAATTCTTTTCAAATCACAAAACTAAATATTTTCTTTATCGATGGTGATGTGACTTTTACATCTAATAAGTACGTGTAAAAGCGAAAGTAATTTTCTTAGGAGAAAAGGATACCGATAAAAAAATTGATTTTTATGAGTAAGTTTATAATAAATAAATACTCTTTGGCCGCTGATTATCAAATTGGAATTAACGCTAGCGTAATGAAGATCACAAAAACAGCGAGAGCTTCTATATATTAATTTCTATATATTAATAATATATATTTATATATATATACATATATTTATATTTTTTGGTGTTACATATACACATAAGTGGATTGCACATAGAAGCGAATTAAAACAACAAAAAAAGATATACACACATATATAATTAATAACTTTATAAATTTATACAGTTAATTTTGATGGTAAAATCATTTTATAAAGTAAAAGTTTTCCCTTTATCTCTCCTAACTAAGCAGACATTGGGAGTGTCACCCATATATATACCACTTTCCTGAGGAAGACTGGTTTCTATAACTTAATCTGAAATGGTTACATATTACGAGTAAAAGAGTGTACATAATTTTTATTATTCTTTTGTATGTACGCGTACATATTATAAATATATATCGAATTAATATTAATATTATTATATTGTATTAACTACAATTTTTTGTTATTAGTATAGGACTAGTGGACTTAAGGGAGCTGGTGGAGGCTGCAAAATATATTACTTATTGATTTTTTATTATTCTGTAATGTTTTAAATAAATAAAGTTAAATTTTACAATCTCTTTGTGCGAATATTTTTATATGCCACTGTAAGGAGTGTCTTATATGAATTTAAATATGAAAAAAGTATAATAAAAGAAATTCGAACTACGAGGGTCACTATCTAAAAAAAAGTAATACTTTTCGATACGTCTTTTATGCATTTTTCTAAGGAGAGAATTTCTATGCAACTTTGATATGTAGTAAAATTTAAAAAATTTTATAAAAAACAGCTTAAGGTAATATAAAAAGTATATTATTTTTTTAATGTTTACAAAGGCCAGCTCTTCTAATATTAGAATTACACATGCAATACAGGTAGCGTAATATACAAAATAGTGGTTTGGAGTTGCATAAATGAAATCTCATTGTGAATTAAATAAATTAAATAAAAAACAAGCGACATTCTGCATTCACAATAAATTTCTTGTACACAAATATAGAGTAGTCAGTTTTCAAATTAATTACACATCTAATATATTTCTATTGAACTAAAAAAGAGCATTGCATTAGTTCAACAAGATTTGGTACCTTATGAATCCCACCACTGCATCAGCGCTAAGGTAACCACTATCTCATTGTCTCGATATAAAAAGTAAAGCAACGTTTAAATTTTTAGCTGGTGATGGCCAAGAAGAACGTTAATACAAGCCCACTTTCTATCTAGAGTCTTTTGGTACTAATTCCGCTTAAATAGCTTAAGTCACGAGGGCACAGTCACTGGCCTCAACAACACCAACAACAATTAATATGGATTCATGATTCATGTATGTAGATGACCTCGCTACGCTACGTTGGTTATAGCGGTAACTATGAGACAAGTAACAAAATTACTAAAAAAGTAATTAGTTTGAGATTTAATATGACATCAGAGGGGCTGCAAGCACTACTCTAAACAAGAACAACAACACGCAATTACGGAGCTTTAAATGAACTAAAGCCTTTCTACGTTAACATAACAAATGCAAGCAAGATTTATTTACTATAAATTGAAAGAATGAATAAAATAAGTAGTCGAGTGTATCTTAGAGTTGCTCTTTTAGTTAGTTGACATTTAGTTATCGCTTAGTATACTTTTTCTTGCTGTGAATAACTGAAGTTGTGACTTAAAAAAGTTGACTTTTTATGATCATGTGTGATCATGCGCTATTGCATACTTCCCTAAGTCAAGACTAAATAATTCATTAAGCGTTGCAAAGTTGTCCTTTTTTCGCAACAAATAATTTACAAAATTCCAAATTTAAAAATGCATAAGTGTGTTTTGAACTCACTTACTTATGCTTATACACATCTTATACGGTACATGTATGTTTGCATTGGGGAAATATAATTTTTCATAGTACGCTCGCAATACACATGTATACATATGTACATAGAAAAACAATCTTTCTCGTACGACGCTGTTCA
Source organism: Ormia ochracea (assembly GCA_963402855.1). Classification (NCBI taxonomy): domain Eukaryota; kingdom Metazoa; phylum Arthropoda; class Insecta; order Diptera; family Tachinidae; genus Ormia; species Ormia ochracea. The sequence continues at coordinate 43,845,464 of OY727109.1, forward strand.
CGTTCCGTCAATTACGTTAGAAAAATTCAAGTTGACATGCCTGAAGGCGAATGATGTAGAGTTAACATCTACTGTCTTCATTTGTTGCATTACAACACGTCTACTGAATTTATAACAATATCAAATGAAAAGTAAACAAAAATATTAAAGAACTAAAAAGAAAATATTTTACGCATCGCTGCTTATTAGAAATAATTTTTTTTTTGCTCAGTTATCTATGCTCGTCCTCTTCATTCCACAATTTTGTTTCTTTTCTTTTCTTTTTTTTTTGTTGTTCATTATTAGAGAGTTTATAATACATGTTCCTTTGACGTCTCATTGTGGCAGCTTGTTTTGATGACGTACAAACAATCGAAAATGCTAACAATTTGCATGCAAAAATGAAATGCGCATGTTCAAGTTTGTTGTTTTTATTTCTTTTTAGTGGTGAAATTGTGCTGTCGACGGAGACAAAAGTGGTGAATTTTTGTTAGAGTATGTTTTTTTCCGCTCATTATGTTGCTGCAAGTTTATTGTTGTGCTTTTTCCAGGGTGGTTTGTTTTAGTTTTTGAAGGTTGAATTCTGTGTTTGAATAAGTTCGTATGAGAAGTGGTGGTGGTTGGTTTGGGGTGTTAAATTGGGTTGTTTTGGCTTTTAATGTATGGGGTCACTGATATCGGTTGTGATTTTACCGCAATCATTATTAAGATGTTTCAATCGATTTTTATTACATGTTGCTTTGCAATATTTATTGCTGTTGTATATGCAAACACAAAGGCACAAATGCATTTATACATATGTGTTTGTATGTATTTTTGTTTTTGCATGCAAATACATGGGAACAATAGTGTGCTTGCATCTAAAAACAAGTTGCACATACTCTTACCACTTTAATTATATGAAATTAGGAACTCGGATTTTTGTGCTACTAATTCGTGTTACTAGTTGGCGTGTTGCAAGCTTCTCCTAATTTGATTTATTTACACATTGTCTGAAAATATGTTTCTAAAATAGCTTACACCTACTCTCTTTATTCTTTGAAAAAATTTTTGGCAATAAAAATCATTCTGGTCGTGTGATACTACCAAGTGAAATTTTATATGTCACAATCATTTTGTGTTGAAGGACAATTCTGTATTGGGACAACAAATATTAAAAGACTAATCGAAGTAGCTCCACGTGTCTGAAATGAAAATGTACATCAATATTTTCTTTAGAAAAATGAATGGAAATTTAGAAATTCATTTCCTTTGTCATACATTAGTAATACTTGGTATTTGTATTGTATTGTATGGCTTGCTCGTTGCGTGAGTAAAAATGCCATAACAAATATTAATATTATTTGCATTTTGTTTCAATAAAATACTTCAGATAACGAAAGAAATTGAGAAAAAAAATTCATTTCCATGGCAAATGCAAATTTATTGTATAGCAATGAAAATTAGAAATATAAGAAATAAGACTACAAAACATCACCAGAAATAAAGACGATTTTGCCATTGGTTTTGCAGCAGAGGAAACGGAAACTTGTTTTTACTCAAGGACTACAAAATGCTAATACAGCGAAGCATTAAAGAGAACAAATATTTCTCATAGTGGTTTATTGGTAAATGCCAAGCAAGCACAGCCGTCAGCTAAAATGCAAGGATTAAAGATTTCCTATTGCAATATACTGGGAAAAATTGGGAAGCCAGTTGATAAGTTTTTTTCCCCCCTTCTAATAGAATGAAGTATTAGCATCTTCTTAAGTTGAAAAAAATATGAATTATTTGTATCGAGTCCACGATGATCGTGGCCAAGGCTTTTATTCCTTACTTTAAGGATAAAGAGCTTTTTATGGATTAACATGACCACTTTTAAGCTCGCTATTTGATATGAGTCATACACATTTACACACATCTCCGTCGCTCTTTATTGCGGTTTCCCTTTTTCTGTTTAGATTTAAAAAAGTAAAAGTATTTTAATATTTCAATATACTTTCGTCATTCAAAATCAATTTCTCTTTATTATCTTACTATAAATATTTTTCTCAAGCTACCAAATCGAATATCTAAAAAACTTTGTTTAGAAAATGGAATACTTTTAATGTCGAGTATATTTATTTTAAATTTTTAATAGAAGTAATTAAATTTCAATTAAAAAGTAATTTCGTTCTCTAATTAAACCAGTAATAATGTGAACAACTTTGTATTCTGTATTTGAATATATTTCACAATTTCATTACTCTTGAACTTGTCTTATTTACCTTCAATATTCCATAATGAAATTGCTGACATTGTGTCTGTTCAGGTTTTCTCTACTTTGCATTTAATGCATGAAAAAGAAAAAAATTTGTAAATATTTTACATTCAAATGAATAATTTGATATTTTGCTGGTTTTAAGTTATTATTTAGCGTTCGAAGCAATTGCTCGGAGGTTTTATTTTAGGGGATAGTCAGCCAGCCAGTTGCAGTGTTAGTTTTGTATTTATAATATTATTTATCTTGCTTTTATTTGTTAGTCTCTTCTCTCTTCCTCATCGCCAAGATAGTGATTTATGTGATGTGGGTCTATTTCCGTTTGGTAGTGGATTTACTTTGGAATAAATTCTAGTTGGATTCCCTTCAGTTTCGCTGCCGTTTTTAGTCATTGTGTGTTTTAGAATAATTTGAATGATGTCTAGTGTTTGTTTATGTCTCCAACCAGCAAATGGATATTTTCTGTTTATCTACTTATTTAAATGCAACTTAGCCGGTACCCATCGCGAGGCCAACGGGCTCCCCTATTCTACCTGTTAAAAGGTAAATATTCTTATCCGGTACTTAGTCTCACAGTATGCCTCTGTAAATACCAGTACGAATTGTATGTGGCGTGTGGCGTGTGATGTATTTAAATAAAGTTTGTTTTTATTGTGGCACATAAATTTATATCATTTACTTTGACATTCTTCAATATCAATGCTCTGGATTTTATCACACTTTTAATGCCACGAGTTCAAAACTGCTTTGACATTTCGAAATTTCTTTTATGAATTCTACAATACAGTTTTTTTTATAGCGGAATGATTTAACTCAAGTATGTAGTATGAGGTTTGTTTACTGTACGTAATTCAGAATACACTTTGGAGTTGATTTGGAATAACGATATCTTTTAGTAAAATTTACTAAATGAGAGCTCATTTGAATTTTTTTAAGCTCTGCTTCTTAAATTTTAATATTTTATTTTAAATACATTGCAATCTTTACGAAATGAAAGGAAAATGAAACAGAAGCAACAATAAGAAAATTTAAAAAAGTAGAAAGTTTAGGCAAGGATAAAAAAATTTCCTGTCCTCACTATTTAAGGACGAAATTGTTTGTCTAGTAAAAACTAGAAGAGACTAGAATTGCATCAATGCACACAACAATGCAATTTCAATGCAGAATGCCTGTACAAAGCGGGCCTTACTCTCAAATACAACATTAACCAAAATCAGAAAAAAGTTTATGAACAATAAAATTCCACTGTTTGAATCTAATAAAAGGCTGAGTATTTAGTAGTTATTTCAGAAGGACTCATAGAGCTTTGCAACAATATTGCTGAAACCCTCTGTAAAGGAAATAACATGATCTCAGTTCAAAGTTCATTGAACATCTTGGTAACCTGTTGGATAGCGGCTCCTTTAGCCTCATATAACTCACCTTTGGTTTGCAATCAAATAGTCTCAATATTTTTTTTGCTTCCTCTTTCTTATTTCCTCTCTTTCATAAGCCCAGCTTGTATTCAAGAAAGACTGAAGTGTCACTTTATCCCAAAATCTTAATGATTACATGTTAGAATTCCTTAAAACGGACAATAGGGATTCAAATCTTTCTAAAAATGAATCAAAAGTAATCGAGGAAAAGAAACACTGGTATGCTAATTTGTTTAGTTGAATAATTTTAATTGAAAATAATTTATCCAAATAAATTTTATTCGAATCATTTTTAATATTATGCTACAAAATATTTCCCACAAATTTTTTATATTTTTGGGAATTTAGTCCACTGGAATTATAATAAAATATGACAATCGAATAAATTCGATTGGAATTTTATTTAAAAATTTCTATTACAAAAATAGTGTCTTTCAAAAAGACTAATGAATTTTTGAAAGAAAAATATGTAATTAGTAGCATTTGTATTTATTTATTTATTTCACTGCTAATTCGGAAAATATTTTTTCCTTATTTTTGATTCGAATAATTTTATTCAAAAAAATTATATTATATTATTTATTTTTATTTTTTAATATTCTGTTTATCATAAATGTTTTGTAAATTTGTTGGTTTTAATTGTAATAAAAAATTATTTAGAAAAATATTTAATTTTTTTTTTAAATCAAAATCTAAATCGAAAACTATTTTATAATATCAATTTTGTAATCCCATAATTTTTTTAATAGAACATTTTTTCGAATACATTTTAAATTAAAATAAAAATTAATAAATTAATTGGAATTATTCCAATGGAAAAAAGTCACTATTTCTAAAATAAATTATGTTGTTTATTTTCCTCTTTAAGCATTGGAAACTGTGGCGAATAGAACTCCTTTCAAGAATTAATTAATAAAATTTCAATTATATAGTTTAAAATGATACAAATAATTAATGAAAAGAGATATTTTAAAGACATTGTTAAAACGAAAATGTTCAATTCGGAATATTTATTTGTTGGACTAGACGCTTTAATGCTAAATTTTTAAACTTAAAACCAACTGAAAATTTTTATTTATAACAAAAACTTATTGTACAAATTGCATTTTATCAGTTATAAAAATTTAAAGAAAAAGAATTTGTTATTATTGCGTGCATTCATAGCCAACATACGCGTGCTGCATTATTGTCTGTTATTTATATAAAACTTTATTAATGTTGTTTCCAGTTTTTGTATTTGCATGTTCAACTAGCCGCCATTGAGCTCTCATGTTAGTTTTCAAAACTGCTCGTAATAATATAAAATAGCAAAAAGTCACGCATAATAGACGTGTTGCAGCAACCTGCAGGTGCAGTAATGATAAGCTTGGTATTTGCATTATGTTAATTCAAGCCAAATGCACAGCATCCACAGCAACTTATAGCTCATTCTAACTAGTTTTCTACAATTGTGCTCTCCGTTTGCCTCCTTCCCTCCATCTCTGATAACAAGATATTTATAGTTTAAATAGGGAAATGTAAAAACTTTTGTTATAAAACCGTACAAAAACAAATATTAAACAAAAAATAATAATAATGATATAAAGTTTATTTTAAACAAATGCTTATTGCCTTCAAATATTCAGTAGAATTTCCATTGCAGCTTTAAATAGCTGAGAAGTAAAATCTTTTGAAGTGTAAAAGTTTCCAGCAAAATATTATATCTTTACAATTTTTCTACTGAACAAAAGGAATCCGTGTTTTCTAAATAATTTGTGCATGGTTGAACATGCTTATAAAATTTATTGTAAATAAATATTTAACAAACAAAGAAGCAAAGTAATATGCAACAAATTACAATATAATAAAATAAAAGGTCTCCTTTACATACATATATATGCAAATTTTGTTGGAGATTCGATACCAAACTATGCAGAACACATTATCAGTAAGGCTAGCAAGCACAAGCGTTGGTATTACGAACACATACGCTTACATCAAGCACTTTATCATATTTCTTTAAAGTTTAATTTCATTTCCAACAAATGAAAATCCCTTAAAACACAATCAAGGCAACAAAAGGTGGCAGCAAAAAAAAAACAACTTAATGTATTTCACTTGCAACAAGCTCACTTAGCCCACGGCTTATAAATAGAATGCAGGAAACCATTTTTTCTGATGATGCAAGCTAAATCTCCCCCCACACCCCCCTTTTCTTCATTTATTGTTGTATGTTTAGTTTTTAGGTTTTTGAGCATTAAAATTTGAAAAAGCAATTCATGCGAAAAACTGTAGAAAATGTGCCCGGCATACACAAAACGTATGCAAAGCAAAAAGTGACACACATACATACATACAAATTTAGATGCTAAAAAAAATGAAAACACTAGAAAAGCTGAAAAAATTAAACACTCGAAAATGTTTCAGGTAAAATGTTCGAAAATAAAGTGAAAGAGAAATTAAAATTAATATTAAATGGTGACATGGAATTTTTCGAATATAGTATTTGCATATAAAAATCTCCAATAAGATGTGCCGTTGCGTATACGTGATTTCGTATTAATTAAAATTCCTTATAAAGTATACGCAGCGTTACACCATTTAAATCTTGCTTGAAACCAAAACAGATTTGCAGATTTGTTTTTTTGCAACATGCTAATGCAAACCAAAAACACAACATCCAAGGCAACTTATATCTAAAAAAAACGTCTGTTCCTGCGTATACGAGATATAGAATTAGTTCCAATTCTTTATAAAATATATGCAGCTTTTTAATTAAATTTACAAAACAACAAGTGACGTGAAAAAGTTCACTCCAGTTGGCTTTTAAATATTTTTCACATCCCGCAACGATGTTGCCACATTATAAAATACTTTAGTTGCTTGCGTTTTGCCTATTAAATTATACAGAATGCTTAAAAAATGTGGCAAAGAACTCTCAGTAAGAGAGAAACAGTAACTGCTAGCAAAATGGTTGAATCCAGCTTTAACTCTGCGTTGACCAATCGCTCATGGCTTTAGAGGAAATCACGAGATTTTCAGCTGTATTTACATGACAACACAAAGTAATAAAACTTTGGAGAATAGCAATATTATGAAAATCTTAAGAAGAGAGAACAAGATGTATATTAGAAATTACGCTCTTCTTAGAGTGATAGAATGAAGCTAAACTTTATTGTGTTAGAGAGATTTGTCTGACATTTTAAAGATATAAAAGAAAGAAACCAACAACATACACATTAGTTGAGGAGACCATATTTCTATACAAGAGTCTATTCTAATTGTTTTTACTGTAAGTAAAATCAAAGCAAGAATAAAATTAATAACAAATACTTAGCAAATTTTAAATGAAAAGAAATGTAATACAAAAATCTAATTACTCGAGAACCCATTAAAAAAGGCATTAAAGAAAATACACAAAAAAAAATAATAATAATATAAAATAACAAGCAACAGGTATTTCTTTTTATAACTTTTTGTTAATTTTTGCACTTAATTTAATTTAATTTTTTATTTTTTTTTTTTTCTTTACTTTTCCGATACGAATTTACAGTTGATGGTTCTGTTCTACAAAATTTGCAAACACAACATGCAATTTCAATGACTTGATATCGGCGGATTTGCTACTCTTTTTTCTAATTTTTTTTATTATTTCTCTTGTTTATCTACTTCAATTTTATCTTGTACAATAATTTATATGGCCTCATGCCCAAGGGCATGTATGTATAGGAGCAAATTGGCCAAATAAAACACTCTTTTTAAATACAATCAAAATTAAATATTTCAATTAATAAAATTTCATTTTTGATTTATTACTTTTCAATTTTAAATATAATTCTGATGTGTTGGAAATAGAAAACACTTATTTTCTCTTAAAAATAAAAACAGCTTTAGTCCTGAGCAAATTTTTTCAAGCACAAAATTACGGTCAGGATTTTTTGCTTTCTAAGTTTCTTCACACTTTCTCTTTCACTTTTAATTTAATTTACTATTTTTCTTTATTCATTAATTACGTGTCATTTACTGGAAAACAAACTAGTCGCACGATTTAAAAAAGAACAAAATATTTTCTAGAAAAACATTGTGATGACGTTCTAATTTCTAACTTCTAATTAATGAATATTTTCGATGGAAAAGTAAATCTGAAACTCTTTCAATTAATATTGAATAAAACTACGATAATTAATGAAAAAGCAATCGCACAATATTTCAAAAAGTGGAAATCGATTTTAAACAAAAAGAAGTTACACTGCATTCCTGTTATTAATCATTTGCGAGTTAAAAATCATTGAAAAAATCAAATACCATTAAAAATCATTTTGAAAACTTTACATTAAAAAAATATTAATTGAGAAATAAAAAAAAACTGTATACTAAATGGAATAACTTTAGTTCAAGTAATAAGCTTTTAAAGACTTCAAACTCAAATTAATGCCATCTTAAAGTATTTTAATAGAAAAAGTTTATTAAGGAACAAAGAATGAAATAAAATAATAAAAGAGGAAGCATGTCTGTCTTAAAAGCTGTTTAATAATTTAAAAAAATTCCGAATAAATTTTTATTAGATTGCAAACTTCTTTCTTTTTGTTAGAATACATGCAATTTCGCTAGAATATATTTTTGCAAATTGCTTTGAAAAGGCCAACTTCAACGGACCTTAACACCATTCAAAGGATAGAAATTATAAATCACTAAAAAAAATATACAAACGGAGAGAGTAATTTTTGCCCTCCTGTTATTATTTATATTTTAAGGATTTTTTTTACAACAGACGGCAATTTTGTAGTAAGCAATCATATTTGGAATACGCAGTACATGCATATCAACAGAGCAAACACTATGCTGCCACTGAAACGTATTCACACACATACACACCCAAGCGGATTGGTCAACAGTTTAAGTTGAAGTGTGCACATAAACTAGAATAAAAAAATAAAAGTGAAAAATGTATAAATTCTGTTTTTCAACAAATGTTTGATGTCATGCATACAAAAGTCTATTACGATTCAGTTGCCAAAATGAAATGGATTTTAACTCGGAACAAGCACACCTTAAAAAAACACACACATGCACCAGCACTTCTGTAGTGTTTATTTTTTCTGCATTAAGAAAACAACTGCCAACAGGCGCTGAAAAATGCCGGGAAATTCATACAAAATCAACCAGTTGTATGCGTGACCATTAGCACCATTTCGCCGACTACTTTTTCATTTCAGTGGCTCTGTATACACACAAGCCCACACATTCGCACACTCTTATACACACATATATAAAAAAGAATTTATGCATACGTGGCTACCTATAGTGCATAGTACTACAGCTAATTTCTTTCAGTGTTCTTTATTAAAATCATCAGTAAGTAAATAAGTACCTTCTCCGTCTCGGCCCGAATGACTTTTGAAGGAGCTGTAAAATAAAATTAACAAAATAGAAACATTTTTAAATTTATAATATTTCACATACTGGCAAAGCAGTGACAATTAGAGCCGCCGTCCGTAAAACAATCTCACTTACAGATTAAGTGAAAAGCATAATTTAAATTCAGCTTAAAGAACACTCTTGCTAACATTTAGCTTGGTAGAAGTCTTCTAGAGTCAGAAACTCTCCAACCCTGGTTTTATACAGAATTTATTTTTAATTTTTTCTTGCTTTCCACGGCATCGGCCTCTTTTTTATTCATACTATTTACATATGCTTTTACTCAGATCTGCTAATCACTTAGGAACATGTAAAACAAGAATACATCAAGAATTAACGGCAATTCATTATGACAGCCTATAATGTCGTTGTTGTAACAATAATTCTCATTTAGTTTTGAATTAAAGTATTTCATAAAAAAAAAATTTTTTATATTTTTTCTGTTAATTTCATTAGTTTTAAGTTAAAAGTAAAGATATAAAAAAATGTATAATAAAAAAGTTTTGCTTCCTTACAAGAGTAAAAATGGTTTTAAAAAATTTGAAACTCTTTTTAAATATTTTAATATAAAATCTGTACGTTTGCAGAACTTTACGATCAAATAATTTTAATTCGTTTGTTTATTTAAAAGTTCATTTAATTTTGCCCTGCAATCTGAAGTCATTTGTTGTCCTAATAATATACCGAATTGTCAATTTCAATATCTCAATTCGTATTACACGTGCCGTTAAGTTTTAAAGTGAAACAAAACCATTTTTTCATAAAATATGTGAAATAAAGCCAAACTTAATTATAAGTTAAAATAAAGATATATTTTTTTATATTTTCAATATATTGCATTTTATTTGTGCAATGAATGGTTCGCTACCTGCTGATAATATAATATAATAAAGAAAATTGTTTACCACTTTTCGCTCTCTAGTTAAATATTTTTTTTTGTTATTAATATTTTATTTATTTTTTCTTTGTTTTACTGTACTAAAGAAGAATGAAATAATATTGAAATTAAACTTGTAAGTAAAATTAATAAAATTACAATCCTGTATAAAAAATTAACGATTTCAATATGTGTATGATTAACTTTTAAAATCAGACAATTCTATTCTGAAAAACCAACAATTATAATAATTCATATAATGAATAAAACATATTAAACGCACGTAAAAATAAAAAATTCAATATGAATTTATTTAATACAAAAACGGAGTTGTCCTACTTTCATCATCAGCGGCTAAAATAAAGGTTGCATTTCAGCCAACAGGATATTATAATGCAAAACAAAAATGCAGATCTAGAGTTTAATCAGTCTTATAAATAAACCATTCGTCTTTGTAAAATACAATATCAGGGAAAAGACTTTGTAACCCAGAAACCTTTAACTTGTTTGATGTGGTTGAGGCGGGGGGCGTGATTTTAGGCCACCCTTTTCCAAGTCATACATTCAAGTAAATGCAAAATGTATGCAAAAAGTAAATAAACATGAAATTCAAACTCAATTTTATGCACAAATGCACTACACACACACACACACACACACATGCATTCATGTGTTATAATGAGAATATTTTATGTATGAGTGTGGTGGATGGAATGCTGAAATGATGTATACAGTTGCATGCAATTGTAAATAAATGCACTGCCACCTTGCAGGCACTCCACGCTATTCATTCATGCAGCCATGCATTTGCTTGGTCATTCATTCATTGCTTTCATTTGTTTGCCAGTTCGTTGACTCACTATTCAACATTCACTGCAAATGAATTTCAATGGTATTGTGTATTCCTAAGTGTAAATTAAACTTATTAGCATAATTATATGTAAGTGGTCGGTCACGTTCTAAGAGCGTGGGTGAGATTGAGAGTGAGAGTGACATTTGGTGCAGTACACTCCCTTTCATACATAAATTAGTGTATGTGTGTACATTTAAATATGAATGTTGAATAGAAGTTCGTTATTATTAAAAGCTATAAATAAATAAAGCAAACTGTATGAGGCAAATATTCAATTTGTTCTTCCTGTGTTTCACAATATTTAAAGATGCGTGTAAGCAACTGAAAGATTAATTGAAGCCAAATTAATATGCACACAACAGAAATACATGATTTATAATCTATCAGGGTAGTTGCCAGAGATTCTGAATTATCTCTCTAATCTTAAGATCACTTAACTTCTTTTAATATAAAGTGCTCACAATTAAATACACTTCTTTCTTTGCATGTATGCTAGAGTGATAGAACTGTAAAGATACAGTCAAACACATAATTAATTACACACCATATAATTTTAAAGAAACTGAAGATTTATAAATGTATTATTAACGGTGAATATGATTTAATTTCATGTGTCAACATTATTTTAACAATTTATAAACAGTACTAATACACCTAATCCTGCCTTTACACGCTACTTTTTGCCATTTTTTAAAATAAACATTTTAGAAAAACAAAAAAATTTCTCATCTTGATGTATAGAAATTTTCTGTTTTATGTGGTAGCAGTTAAAAATATTACATACGATATTTTCAAATATCTTAAGAAATGTTTCTTGAATCGACAAAATGTTTTCTAAAAATAAGATAAGTTAAGATGATAATAAGATTAAGATATTTTCATTTTAAGTTCGAGTAATTTAGTTGCAGGTGAAAAGGACACCTTCTGAACTTAATTTACGAAATGTTTTCAAAAAAAAATTCAACAAATACACCAAACAACATAATCGAATTTTAAAAAATATTTTATTTAATTTAAAATGAGAAAATTTCATTGCCAGAGCTTCCAAGATTTTTTTGCTTTTTTGACGATAAATACATGGGGTTACATGCCGTTGGACTTGCATTTTTTGCTACAATAGATTTTTAGTGATTTTAATATAATTTTATTTTTGAATGAACTAAGAAAATCTATTGCAAAAAAGGCGCATTAGAGCCTTTCTAATTGAAACTAACGATATGTTTTTAAAAATAACGCATTCAATACTTTATTTTCTCTATGGAAATTTTAAGCAACTGGTATAGTATATCTAAATTTTCCTAGAAATTGCCTCATTGCATCTAAACTATTCCTCCCCATCGGATCAAATCCACACGACTCTGAACGCAACGCATTAGGCTACTTAACTGCATTCATGTAATGTCAGCATTGTATTTTTGATATATTTAAAAAGCATTTGAAAATATGAACCGAAATGGCTATATAGCCGCACAGTTTCAATTTTTGCCGATACGGTCATATCTGCATAGAAGAAAATGTTGAGTTTCGCAATTTCTAAAATCCCACTACTCAAAACCAAAATCTTATGAATTCCTTTGGGAGTGGAAATCCGTATTACCGCACCATTTCCTTCTTATACAAATAATTTTTTTCTCCCAAAAATATATTGAAAAATTATTTTGTTTCAATAAAACTTGCCGAATGGAATCGGTTAAGGAGAAATTTTGAAAAAAGTTCTTAAGAAGTTTCTGCAAATTTCATAACAGAGTTTTAGGTAAATATTTTAAAGAACTTTTTTGTTGCTGGCAGTTAATTTGAGAAAAAATTAATAACACTGGCCACCTCAATAATGACAAGTTTCCTAACTTTATCTTCATTGTCCATAACAGACCTCACAAACGTGAGAAGAGAGGGAAAATAATAAACTATAAACCCTTTTCCTTTTACCGAAACGACGAAGAAAAAAATAATGTAATATTATTCACAACGTCTTTTCTTTTAATTATCGTATATATTTCAAAGTATGTGATAATTTTCCGAAAACAACATCCCATACTAATCACACTTAAACACCCAATAAATTGTTTATTAACTTTCTTCAGAACTATAGGTTTTTTAATAGATGCTGGACTCAGCTTCTAGCCGCATTATTACATCCACATAATTATGATATTAAATAAATAAATTTTTTAGTTAATCATTACATTCTAATATACATGGAAATGGCAAATAACACGTGACATTTTATATTTAATTAATAATAATTAACAGGTTTCATTGTATCTAAAGAGTTTTACAAAAAGAATGAGTAACAAAGTATATTAAATATTTGCAAGTTTAATTTCAAAATTAAATTCAAAATTAATGAAGTAAAAAATTGATTATCAAGTAATTTTTGCTTCACTGCCACAATTGAAATCGCCAATAAAATCAACAAAATCTTGTCAAAAAATTAAGGACATTTTTTGTTTAAATTTTCAACATGTTTTCTGGTTTTTAATTTTTCACGGCCATTGCTGGTCACTGCTTTTGGTCGTAACTGATTAATTGTAGTTTCAATTTACATTAGAACGCCTTCAGAACCAAATTCTTATATATCTAAGTACATATCTTTCCTCACAGTTTGCCAAGTAAGTATTTGCAAAATGAAATGGAAAAGCTTTCAATATTATTGTAATTTAATTTTAAATGAAAAGTTAATTAAAATAATGGAACGCACTGATACTGCAGCAGAATTACAACTTTGTTAAAACTTTTAGTTCTGGTTTGTATCATTAATTAACTTGAGAAAAAAGATTTCTTGTTTTATTTTATTTTGCTATATATCGCTAAGCTTTGTTGAGCTTTTTCAGAGAATATTACTAAAATGTTTTAGTAAAGAGCAAATGTTATAGATTTACCTATTTCAAATAATAACAATTTTGAAATCCTTGAAATCTCTTTTTTCTGGTCTATAAGTCGTATTGCAGCAACACTTCCCATTTTGGAAAAATTTTATTGCTCAAGGAGGTCACATGTGAGTGCAAGAAAGTTATTAACTTTCACTAGTCAAAAGCTGTAATGATTTTGGGCAATAAGCTAAGCTTGTCTGAAATCCTTAAAATTTCTTCTTTCTGTTTTATTTACTCATATTAACTTACCACTTTCCATTTGACCACATTTTATTGCTCCAGGTGAACCTACCAAGCAGATTTCAACTTGACATGAAATAGTTAGATATAAAATTTTATGCTGAAAATCCTGAATCCTTATAAAACTATTAGCCAAATAACCATTTTATCACCAAACCATTAAACAATTAGTTGTCTTGCAGAATTTTGTTTTTAAGATTACCTTTTGGATTACATCGTATTGTATAAATAAGGTTTCTTTATTGTAACCTACAATAGAAAGAAGGTGGAAGAATATTATTAGCTTTGATACAGGATACGAACTTTCTATAATATTGGTTTGCGACCCCATAAAGTATATATATTCTAAATACTTATGAGAAGGAAAGTATGGCTTTGACATTCTACACGTCTGTCTGCATGTCTCTCTGTCTGTCTGTCTGTCTGTCTGCATTGTTTTTTGCTCATCTGCCATCTATATCTTTGTCACGGGGCAAATGAAGCTAAATTTTGTCTAAAATCAGAAATTTTAAGATCCATCTGCTCCAACTTTATTCCGACTTTCCCATTAAAAAAAAAATCCCACCAAAATCGGCGGATAATAAAAGGAATATAGCCATAAAATTATTTCATATATGTAGTGTTAGGAATGCAAAAATATGTCTTTGAAATCGCAACTACATTTACCTACATTTACCTTTTAGAAATTTAGGAATTAAACTATTAACATAATTTTTAAGCCAACAGCGCATCAATTCCACCATGCATGGATTGGTGGTTCAGTTTGCTTATGTTTCCTTTGGAATATGTATATGCAAGCATGTATGTGTATTTGCAAGTATCTACTATAATAAATATTTAAGTACTTACAGTACGTTTGTATATTATTCTCACGTATGAAGTGTTTGAATATAAAGTTTTTTCTTAGTGAAAGTTTTCTTTAAGCGTTTTAAATTGTAAGTTTTTATTTGGGATTCATTAATAATGAATAATAATTAAATTAATAATGAATAATAATTAGGTAAAATTAGTTCTTACAAGTACTTGTGAAGTGTGTTTGAATTGTAAGTGATTAAAAAATGACTGGTCGTGGTAAAGGTGGCAAGGGATTAGGGAAAGCTGGTGCTAAAAGTCATCGTAAAGTATTACGCGATAACAGCCAAGGTATTACGAAGCCTGCTATTAGACGTTTAGCTCGTAAAACGTATATCAGGTTTAATTTACGAGGAAACACGCGGTGTACTAAAGGTGTTTTTGGAAAATGTTATCCGTGATGCCGTTACTTATACTGAACATGCTAAAAGAAAAACTGTCACTGCTATGGATGTTGTTTATGCTTTGAAAAGACAAGGACGCACCTTCTATGGTTTTGGAGGTTAAACGTTTTCTTTAAAAATTATTTCATACCGTAAATGACAACGGCGGTAAAATTGCTTATGCAATTATGCATTATGTTCATATTGTAATATAATATAATATTGTCATATTATAGAGAGAAGTATAAGGGCATATAAGACTCGCCAGAGTCGATAATTTCCTTTTTACTTGTTTTCTTAAATATTAATTTAGGAACACTGTTATTAATGGTAAAAAAATGTTTCCTAATTAATGTATTAAAAATATATTATTTGGTAAATATGTATTTGACAGACTGTAGTTTCAATTACATGGCTTTTTGACAATTATTTCATTACACAATCTCATTAAGATGAATGAACAAGTATAAAGTGAGCATGTCAGTGAATGGAAGCCACTTTTAAGTGCATGTGGGTGTACGTGTAAGTGCAACATTCCATTTTTAGTAAACAAAAAAAAAAAAAGGAAATAGTGCAAATATTACGTACAAAGCCATACGTAAAACGAATTTGAGCAACGGACAAAACCATAAACGTTCAGCACACGTAAATGATTATTTATATATGGAACATGATCATGTTCGCTGGTTGGTGGCCACTTACAGTATCAATAATAGTAAATGACATTAATGCCAAATGCTGTTTATTGACAACTACCGCACCAGTACTATTCGCAACGCATTCAATATATAAATTTGTACAGCGTTAATAGCATTTAACTTAATACAACGACTTACTTTCAAATTTAGGAACGTGTCATTTATGTCTTTGGAGAGCGGTTTGTTTTTAAAGTTGTTTCCGCTGTAGTGATGTTGTTGTGTGTCAGTGACAATTAAAACGATCGATAAAATCGTTTTACAGTAACACTGTTAATATGCAAGTAGCTTGAAATAGCAGAACGTAGCGTAACGTAGATGTGCAGTATATAGTCCAAAATATGGAGTATACAATGGATCACATGTGAGACATGAGAGCACTTTCCTTGTTAATATTCTGCAATGGCGCTGTAAACTATAGCAAAAATTTTTTTTCCTAGGGCCTAATATCAATATTTTTTATTGGGATCATCACTTTAGATGTCTATGACGCTAATAAGGGTTTCTCCAAATTTTGTCTACAAAAGTGTATGAAAAGACTGGTCTGCTTTCAAATTTACTTGTTTATAAGTTTCTTAACTGTAGAGCCCGCACTCTACTGCGAATGAAAGATTTTCCGGTAAAGAAGCACATATAGGACATTTAAAGGATAACAAGATTGGTCATTGTGGAAAGCAATCTTGCTCTGCAGGTGAAAGATTTTATAAATAATTATAAAATATGTAACTAAAGATGGCTAAATCAATGAAAATTAAGGATGAAATGCAAGTAAATAATGCCTGTTCGTACTAATTATAATACATGAGTTCATTACTCAACAACAATTGCTTTTAGGATGCAATGCATAAAGTTCATGTGCATGGGCATGTAAGTGTGCTCTTTTCATTAGAGAGAGAAAGAGAGAGAGAGAAAAAACGGTTATGTAATTTCATCTCTTTGTTTAGATAAAATTTACTGCAAAAGTGCTACTTTATAAACAGTGGGGAGTTAACTAAAAGTCCTTTTGTCCTCTGTCCGTCAGTCAGTTAGTCAATCACGGACTCCTTTAGTCAGATAATTAAAACCGGTTTTGCCAATGTATTTTTAGCTAATTTGTACAAATGTTGCAATTGCATTGCCTGTAAATTGTGCTGTGACGATGCAACGTAGATAACAACATCGATGACACATGAACAAGAGCAACAATGTAATCAGAAACTTTATAACAATGTGTTAATAATGCTGTTGTGGGTACCACGAACATATTAAAGTTGTTTAGTGCAATAAAATTGCAAACGCCCAGCGAAATGAATTAGTGTCAAACTCATTGTTAAGGACAATTTTATATATAATTTTGTCCTCTAATTAAAATGAGCTTCAGCAAGCTAATCTCCTTGCTGTGCAAATGTGATAATATTTTTAAGTAGGGCTTTGAAATTGACACCTTTTTGTGTTCACAAATCCCTCCCTAATGCTTTCTAGGCCA
Organism: Ormia ochracea; assembly: GCA_963402855.1. Taxonomy (NCBI): domain Eukaryota; kingdom Metazoa; phylum Arthropoda; class Insecta; order Diptera; family Tachinidae; genus Ormia; species Ormia ochracea. The sequence continues at coordinate 43,862,729 of OY727109.1, forward strand.
TTTGATTTTTGAAGCACTTTGCAGTTGTGGTTACTTACCAACATAATAATTACTGACATTATTATTCCGCTTACCAAAATATTTATTTTTGGGCATGTGATTCCTGTTGTAGAAATTTAAATTTCATTTTAAGTACAAGCAATAATAGAAGCGATAAAAATTCGACTAAAATTTCCGCTTCTATTTGATTGTTTTCATTCATGTGGCCGGATGTTTCAACATTACTAACAAATAACGCGTGTTTTATGGCTGCCCGCGACTTTATTTGTAGTGAAAAGTCTTTGCAGCAAAATATACTTTTACTCTTTTTTATTGCCATGAACACATTTTCTTGCCATTCCCCTCTTCATGCCATGAGTCATGCCAACACGCACTCTGACAAAATAGTATATAAAATAAAAGTTTGCAGTTATTTAAAATGGGCAAAGTCATTAATTATTTAAAGTTTAAGTAAATAACTTTTTTAACGAAAAAAAAAAATAATAATTATAATAAAATAATTTTTTTTTGTTCTTTAGTAGCTTAAATTAATCGGAATTAATCCAAAACCCTTGACTAAAAATGTAGTCTATCAAAATTTAGATCTTCATTTATGCTATGTTTTTGGGGGGTGATGCCAGATTTATTATATAATTCAGTTTACAAAACCAAAGAAAAAAATATTAGAAATATTACAATACGGATTCATTTGTAAAATCAAACACATTTCTTATATGAGTCTTCAGTAGAAGTATTATAAAATAATGACTGTGGCTTTGTCAGTAAACACTCCCACAAATAAAATAAAGTAAAAATTTATTAATTTGTAAATTATTAATAAAAAAAAATTAAATAATAATTTGTAATGTTAACATGTACAAGATTAATCGTTTCTAGGATTTATATTTATCTCTTTTATCTTTAAACCTTTCTACAGCTGGGCTCTCGCCGAAAGTAAGAACGTTCAGCATTCACTAGTCGTTGTTGACTTCAATTGACTGCAATTGAAATTCTTTAGCTAATCATTAGCGGTATGATAAAAATTTTTTTAAATTTTTATTGTAATTTATTTAAAGAAAAAAGTAAACGATTAAAATAATTCGTAGTTATTTGAAATCGAATAACTACGCCTTTTTTTGAAACGCCTGGTAATTTTACAAATGAAAAAGCTAGCAAAGCTTCTAACAAAACTATCTCTATACTTCTCCATTTAAATAGTTTAAATTATATCAAAAATTGAATTATATTTCTAAAAAGCACTTTAAATATTTTCTCATTTTTCGTGTAAATAAAGAAATTTCTAAATTAATGGCGCACATTTTTTGTGTTTATTTGCCTGCCGCAAACACCAGAACACGATATTATTCAATGGAACTGAGCACACGCTTAAACTTTAAAAACAACAGTTGTTGCTGACATTAAAAAAATATTTAAGTTTAATTTTCTAACTATATGTCAGCAGCTAAAGAAAGTGTGGATTAAAGTAAAACATTTATTTGAAATATAATTACAGTACGCTATAGATATTTATGCATGCGACTACACATTTGATATCCGCTTATAGAAATAGCATTTTCATTTCCGCACAAAATTACTTCCGTTGACCGACAACTGCCAATTTAGACTTTTGTGATCAGAAATCATTTATAGATAATGAGGATTGAATTTTAATTGTTTATCGTGTGCCTCAAATATGATGCGTGTGGTAA